>CM035591.1:27749943-28090455 GCA_020423425.1 Chrysopa pallens
TAAATGTATTCACAGAATCAATTAATTGGTCATTATCATCTGAAATCTTGACGGCATATTCTTTAAAAAATGAGTTTTAGTACTTCGATGAGAAAAATTGGTAAGTGTGGTTTGATGGACCTTCGATCAACTTTTTAACTTAAAACAAATAATTGTTGATATTTCAGCTCAAATTCTACTTATCATCCAGTAAAATTATTAATATATTAATTGTTATGTTTTGGCTTGGCCAATGGACGTAATATCCAAAGGCGAAATACTATTTACTTAATTTTATGCAGAAAAATGTAAAAGGGAAGAATATGGTTGCACTAACCTTTTGTAAACGCCTACCGCATTAGTTTTCTTCAAACTGCAGCCTTTCACCAACGTAGTAAGGATGATGGAATTAGATAATAATTTTAGGATATTGATGGTGAATTAGTTTGAAGAATTAATGTGATAAATAAGATGTTTCATAAATACACAAACACACGATTTTACATAAAATAATCTAATTATGATATAAATGGATTCACTATCCGAATTAAGACACACTGTCTTATACACGATAAATGCCTCGCGAAGAGATTAATTATATTACACTTTAAATGGTGGACACGCTATCCAGGTTTAGGCACACTGCCTGTTAATATATATACACAAGGAACGTACTGTTCGCTATGATTGTTACACCACAAGAGACTGTTAATAAGTGGTTAATAAGTGACCTCTGCACAGAAGGCGAAAAGGTTATTCTCACTCAATTAGACAAAGACGAATAATTACATACAAAAAAAAATAGTTTTAATTCTCTTTGACTAAACACAAAATTTGATTAACTCATAAAACAGAGTCGGATTTGAGGTAAAAGTCGGAACCTAAATTCCGGCGCGAACATTCCCCCCACCTTAAAACACTGTTTTAAAATAAAGTGAAAAAACTCTATAACAAATAAAATGAATCAACACACTCAAATTTAGAATCATACGTCCTTAACACTTTTTGAGCCGTATGATTCCCTTTAGGGAAATCCGAAAAGGATTATTGTGATGGGAGGGGACACAGCTTAACCACTGGTCGTTTATAAACCCCATCTTTGGTTTTGACCGTGGCAACTCTAATGACGTTATCTCTCCCCGGAAATACCTCTTGTATTACTCCAGTAGGCCATTGAAGTGGGGGTAAATTGTCGTTTTTGATTAAAACTAAAGTACCCGGAGTTACAGGACATATTGGAGTATTCCATTTTTGTCGCGTTTGCAACTCACCTAAATATTCTTGGTGCCATCGTTTCCAATACGATTGGACCAAGCAATCCAGCAATTCTTTTCGTTGTAAGGTATTTAATGGCCTATCAAGTACATCATATGCAGGTAAACTTTGTAACGGTGTTAACGTTAAAAAATGAGCTGGGGTCAACGGTAGACCTTCAGCCGCATCTGAAGATTGCCAGACTAACGGGCGCGAATTTAACAATGCTTCAATCTGGATAAGCACGGTTGAAAATTCCTCATATGATAAAATTTGCTCTCCAATAACTCTAGTTAAGTGATTCTTAACTGATTTTATCATACTTTCCCAAGCTCCTCCAAAATGGCTCCCAGTGGGTGGATTCAATCGCCAAATGATACGTTGACAAGATAACTCGGAATTTAAAGCTGATTGGTATGGATCAGATTGCACAAATTCATACAAATCATTTAAGTATCTTTTAGCACCGATAAAATTTGTACCGGAATCCGAATAGATTACAGAACACGGACCGCGTCTAGATAAAAATCGCTTGAACGCCGCTAGAAAGATATCCGTACTTAAATCGGATGCCAGTTCCAAATGAACCGCTCGGGTTGTCAAACATGTAAAGAGACAAAGGTATGCCTTTTGGGATCGAACTCCCCGATGTCTACTTAACGTTATATAGAAGGGACCACCATAGTCGACACCGGTATAGGTAAATGCCTTAGCTTGAGATACTCTGACACTGGGTAAATCAGCCATAATCGGTGATTGTGAGCGCGGTTTGGTTTTAAAACAAATATTACACTTTTGTACACGATAACGCACCGTTCCTCTCGCTGCTAAAATCCAATATTTTTGACGCAATAACGACAATAACAAATGAGGTCCGGCATGTAAGTTGAATCGATGATTATAATCGATTAGTAGATCCACAAAATGATCCTTTTTGGGTAGCAACATAGGATGTTGTTGGTCGTAAGCAATCACCGCATTTACTAAGCGACCTCCTACCCGAATAATGTTATCCTTTATGAAAGGATTCAAAAAACGTATTTTCGGAGAACACAGTTTGTTATTCTTCAATAAACGAAACTCTTCTCGAAAATGAACACGTTGAACAATAGAAATAAGGTAATTTTCGGCTTTGGTTAAATCTTCGGCTATAATATTTTGACGTTTTGGCAATATTCTAGCGAATCGCAACACGAATACGGTTGACCGTATTAATTTTAACCAAGAACCGCAACGATTAATTAATGAATAAAGAGGATGCTCCTCCTCTTCGCACACTAACAACGAAATTGTCTTAGCCTCACAGACAACTTCTTGTTCAATATTTTTTGTAAAAGGTTTTATAGGCCATTCTGACCTATCACGCGAACACCATGATGGTCCACTCAACCAAAACGGATGTTCGAGGAATTCTGTCGGTGATAATCCACGAGACGCACAATCTGCCGGATTATCACGACTTGAAATATGATACCACGACGACACATCAATTAACGATTGAATTTTCGAAACACGATTAGCCACAAAAGTCTTCCACTTATGTGGCGAGTCATTGATCCAATTAAGCACCACCATTGAATCAGAAAACGCAAACACATTAGCAATATTCACTCGGTTTGAATATTGAGTAATCACACACTTTAAAAGTTTTGATAACAATAATGCCGCACATAACTCTAAACGAGGGATAGTTAAAATTGTTTTTACTGGAGCCACTTTAGATTTAGCACATAATATATGGATTTGTATGTTACGGTCGGGATCTATAACTCTTGAATATATAACAGCGGCATATGCTTTGGACGACGCATCGCAAAATGCCAACAATTCCAACGAAAAACCTGTTTGAAATCCGATATGACGCGGGATTTTCAATTGAGTTAAATCTTTCAACTCAGTTTGAAAGGCCTTCCAAATGTTTTGTAAATAATTTGGAATGGGTTCATCCCACTCAAGCTTGAGTAGCCATAATTCCTGAATTAATAATTTCATATGTAAAGATACCGGAACTAATAGACCTAAAGGATCCCAAATTCGCATTACAGTTTTCAAAATATTTCGTTTTGTACTCTCTAAATTTTCCACACAAATTGAAAAACTTAGTACGTCACTATCTGCTTGCCACTGCAAGCCAAGCACTTTCAAAAACTCTGTAGGGAATTCCAAAATTTGATTTGAACGTGCATGATCAGGAATTTTATCAGATAACTCACGAAAATTAGTAGCCCATTTTACAAGTTCCATGCCTCCTGCTTGGAATAAACCTACTAATTCACGGTATATATTATGCGCAATCGATTTTTCGGCCACAGAACAGATAATATCATCGATATAAGTATCACGTAATACTATCTTGGACGCTAAAGGAAATTTTTCCGCTTCATCTTCAGCTAATTGGTGTAAAGTGCGTAAAGCTAAGTATGGAGAACTTTTAACACCAAAAGCAACTGTAGTTAATTGACAAATTTGAATAGGTTCTTCACAAGAAAACCTCCACAAAACACATTGATATTTTTGATGAGTAGGACACAATTTAATTTGTCTATACATCTGTCTCACATCTGAGGTCAGAGCAAATTGAAATAAACGAAAATTAAGCAAAATTTCAAAAATATCAGTTTGTAATTTCGGACCGGTATATAAAGCATCGTTTAAAGATATTCCTTTATCTGTTTTCGCGGACGCATCAAAAACCACTCGTAATGGCGTAGAGCTAGAGCTAGACTTTAAAACCCCGTGATGAGGAATAAAGTAGCCGCATGATTTAGGATGTATATTAAGTATGGTCTTAAGATGACCTTGATCGAAATAGTCACGCATAGCCTCCATATATTGTTTTTTGAACAGAGGCATAGATGCAAATCTTTTTTCTAAGTTTTGAAATCTTTTTAAAGCAGATGTATAAGAATCTCCTAAATCAGAAAAAATCTTTCTAAATGGTAACGCTACCTCGTATCGACCACTTACGTCTCGCTTAACAGATGATACAAAGAATTTCTCACACTCTAAATCATCTGCATTTAATACGGTACCGGTTGGCACTTCCTCTATTTCCCAAAATTTTTGGATCAGTTGATCCATATTAAGAGGTGAATTAACACAACAATATGATTGAACAATGTTATTGGTTACTTGAGCTTTCGCTTTACCCATAATGATAAAACCTAACGTCGAATCAAGGGCGACTGGCGAGTCCGGACCTGTGATTCGAAGTCCTTTAAGAATGTAGGGCACTAGCTCGGCGCCTATCATTCCATCAATTTCACCTGGACGATAAAATTCATCATCTGCCAAACGCAAATTTTTAAATGTATCACACACTTCACTATCAATCACACAGGTTGGCAATTGATCAGTAACTTTATCAACGATTAAAACATCCATCGAGTATTTATTTTGAGTGTTATATTTACTATGAAAATTTAAATGAGCTTGTCCGTTGACGCGCTTTTCGGAAACACCAATTCCTGACACGGTCAGAGACGCTCGGTTTACTGGTAGTTTGAGTCTTTGACAACACCTCTGAGTTAGAAAATTGCATTGACTTGCACTGTCAATCAAAAATCTGAATAAAGATTTTTCTCCAAAATGAGACACAACCTGTACTTGAGCCGTAGCCAATAATACAGTATATTTTGATTTCACTACTTCTGATGTCGAACACAAACTCACCGGCGGAGATTGTTTGGATTCGACTGATACACTTGATGATGAGGGATTACAATTTACTATGTCCGAATTGTCTTTACAATTGGCACTTGACTTTTGTATAAAATGTAAAAGCGTATGATGGCGTTTTGAACATTTATGACAACTGGTGTTTGAACTACAATTCTTGACACCGTGATTGGAATTCAAACAATTGAAACATAAATTACATGCTTTAACTGCATGGACTCGTTCCGTAGGCGTTAAAGATATAAATTTATGACACTTGTATAATTTATGATTTCCCTTACACTTGGGACAAATTGATTTCCCATACGTATTATTATTCATGGCACTGGATGAGCTTGAATCGGCACTAATAGCAAACGAATGCATCACGGCTTTAGAATTTGTTTGTTTACTTGAATTTCCCGAACCGCTAGTGCGACTCAAAATTTTAGCTTGATTTTTGATAAAAATGGAGAGTTGATTGTAAGTCGGAATAACCCCTTTGGTTAATGACTGTTCAAACAATCTCTGTGTATGTGTATCCAATTTTTGTAAAGCAATTGTCATTAAAATAAAATCGGATAATTCTCCCACATTTACTTCTCTTAAAGCGGAAACTGCACTATCAAATTTCTCTATGAATAAATTTAAATTTTGACCATTTTCCACTGAAAATGGTTTAAATTTCAATATTTGGTCCAAATACATAAAAGCGATTTGTCGAGAATCCTGATATTTATCAATTAGGGAATTCCACATAATCAAGTAATTTTCAGGGGTCGGTGGTACACCACTACATAACGCAAGAGCATTATGAGTTAAACTGCCCAATAAATAATGTAGTTTTGATATATTATCTAATTTTTTATTTTCATGTACTAATGATTTGAAAGTAGCATAAAATATAGGCCATTTTAGCGGGTTGCCATCAAACGATGGAATTGAAATTTTAGGAAGCCTAGGAGAAGCTGTATCCCCAATTGATTTCATTGACTCATTCACCTGTTCGGATTTTTTCATTGACTCATTCACCTGTTCGGATTTTTTCACATTAAGGGAATCAGCTATGGATTTAATGTGGCGAAAAAGTTCATCTACTACATTCAATTCTTGATAATTGGGAACAAATTCAGGATCTAATTCTAAATTTATTAAATTTATTTCATCAACTAGAAGCTCAAACTTATCACAAGTTTCTTTTAAAGTTGAATATCTGAGAAGAAAATCTTTCAAAACTTTCTCATCTGAAATGTTTTTACTTTTGTCAAACAATATTTGTACTCTACTGAAAAGAGTTTCCTTTTTCGAAGTTAAAACTTTTAATTTTGATTTTAATTTTGCTTCAGCCATTATTGTCAACAATTGAATTTACAGTACCCAATATATACACAAGCAAGGGATTACACTCAAATAAATAGTGTGTATTTATTAAATATTAGAAAACAAAAATTAGTTAATTTGAAATAAATATTGTAAGTATCTATTTCGTATGCCGTGATCAAAACAATACCTATACACAAGCAATAGGTATAAATGACTCAACAATGTACAAGTTTTTTCAGACATAAATGGTAATAATACTCGAACAATATATAAACACCGAGATGAATACGTTGAAATGTTTGATATTATGAGATAATAATATCTCCTTACTCACTCAATAAAACAGTGTCTTAAGATATGTGATGTTGTCTCACTCTCGCATTGCGGACATGCGCACACGATTGATTGTATGTAAAAATAAACAGATCTTGTTTTTGCCACTTACAAAAACAAGTTGTTACTTTATCAAATATTTTCGCGCGTATTTTTAACACGTGGAGTACGCGGATTTTAACCTAATTTTCTAGCGAACTCGAAGATTTTTCTGCATAAAACACGAAAACGTATTTCCCAGGTTCACATCCGGCTCGAAGGACCAAATTAATGTTATGTTTTGGCTTGGCCAATGGACGTAATATCCAAAGGCGAAATACTATTTACTTAATTTTATGCAGAAAAATGTAAAAGGGAAGAATATGGTTGCACTAACCTTTTGTAAACGCCTACCGCATTAGTTTTCTTCAAACTGCAGCCTTTCACCAACGTAGTAAGGATGATGGAATTAGATAATAATTTTAGGATATTGATGGTGAATTAGTTTGAAGAATTAATGTGATAAATAAGATGTTTCATAAATACACAAACACACGATTTTACATAAAATAATCTAATTATGATATAAATGGATTCACTATCCGAATTAAGACACACTGTCTTATACACGATAAATGCCTCGCGAAGAGATTAATTATATTACACTTTAAATGGTGGACACGCTATCCAGGTTTAGGCACACTGCCTGTTAATATATATACACAAGGAACGTACTGTTCGCTATGATTGTTACACCACAAGAGACTGTTAATAAGTGGTTAATAAGTGACCTCTGCACAGAAGGCGAAAAGGTTATTCTCACTCAATTAGACAAAGACGAATAATTACATACAAAAAAAAATAGTTTTAATTCTCTTTGACTAAACACAAAATTTGATTAACTCATAAAACAGAGTCGGATTTGAGGTAAAAGTCGGAACCTAAATTCCGGCGCGAACATTAATTATGTAATATAATAAAGGTGGTGTTAATAAAACATTTCTGAAACTCAAACTTTTCTTCAACCTGTCTTATTTTTACTTTTCAAACTCCTCAATGCTATATGGAGTACTTATTTCTATGAATTTCATTTATATAAATGTTATACTTAAAATAGTTCATTCATACTAAATTATACGCCAAATATTTAAACAACTATCAATGTTTGTTGATATTTTCCCTTATTGCTTCTATTATTGTATTAATCCGTTTGAAAGAATATGTTACTTTCCACAGTATGTAGTGAGACAAAAGGTTATTTATTTAAAGCATAACTAAGCAATGCGTAAATTTTCAGAAGTTTATTTGTAACTAGTAGTAATTCTGAAAATCTGCAGCGTCCTCAGCATGCGGTTAGATCCAATTCGATGCAATATCTCTTTTCTCTCTTTTCTGATCTATCAACAGCTATGCGTAACCATTGAACGAACTGGGCCTAAATTAGACAGAAATATTGTTTTTATAACAGCATTTGTTAAAATCGATTAAGCGGTGAAACAGGTGTTCATAATTTATTTGGAAAAATTATGTTTAAGAAATGTGTTAACAAATAAATATAATTCATGTTTCAAACTTTTACAGAAAAAATTTGTCTAAAAATCAATATGAGTGCCAATTCGAAGGTTTTTTCGCGATAATGATTACATAATTCTCATCAAAATTGACTTGAACAATAAAAAAAGTCCTCAATTTTCAATTAAATATTTTGTAATAATTTATAAATCAGTATAACAAAATTGGAAAATTAAATTAAAATTGAATCAAAAATGAGGAAGTTATTAGCTTTCAAACATTATTTTCAATCTTGAACCGATGGTTAACATGCAATTTATATAAGAATGCTGAATGGTCACGTTATTACACAGTATCACTATCTTTGGGTTAACAGGATTTTTGAACATTCAAATTTTTCTATTTTATAAATATTTAAAAAAAAATGCTTCAAATAAGGTAATAAGAAAAATATAATCTAGTCATCATTATTATCTAATTAATTGTTTATATATATTGATTCTAATTATATTTATAAACGATATCCTTATATAATTCTCAATGTTAGACACATAAATAAGCGAAAATAGGCATAAGAGAAAACCAAGTTTTTCAGATGCCAAGTAGATTGTTGGATTTGACATCAACAAATAAGTATATTGTGTATAAAGATGCTTTATTTCATTTCGACCGTTTCTATAACTTGGAACTTGGACCATATTATTTGAATCAAGCGTATACGTTAAGCTTAAAAGCTTAAATTAAAGCTTATCAACCATAATCAAACACGAGCTTTGCTGTGGGTAAAAGTTAGTAAAAAATAAGTATAAATATGTACTGGAAATTTTCTGCCTCAAATCTACGTTGAGAATAAATTTTTTTTATAATGTAAGATGAAAATACAGACTGAAAACAATTTTATCTTGATTTATTTCGGTCTAATTAAGCCATATTTCTGTTTTTTATTAAACAAAATCGATTAAATTGTAACTTTATAGATGAATTATATTTAAAATGACTTGTTTATAATATTCTTGAACTGTTTTTTCAACGAACAAACCACAAAACACCAAGAATGATTAATTAAATGAACCACATTTTCTTTATTTTATCTAAAAAACCGTATGAATAAACCATTTATTATTATAATAAATTTTATAATTAATAGAATATGAAATAGTATTTTTATTCGAAAAAAAAGAAATATTTTATTTTGACAGTTTTAAACAAAAAATTGAAAACATCATTTTCTAAGAAAAATTAATTGGAATAACGTTTTTCAATCATGAACTTTTTTCTTATTGAGTGTATGATACTTTTTTTTGTTATTAACACGTGTAAGTAATTTCATTGCTTATCCAATGCGGCTTGTTAGATGTTTCATTTTTGGGTTCCCCCATTTTTGTATAACCCAATATGTTAAAATTATTTTTCAGAGATCCTCTTAGCAAGGGCTAGTTAGTTAAGATTTTTGCTTTATTAAGCACGGAAACTTTCATTTCAGAGAAGTGGAAAATCAATTCAAATAGCTTTTGTTTAAATTAATATAATTGATGACATCATAATGTCCTGACCCGTGTGATGTGTATATTTTTTGGAACACAAGCCATGTAAAAAGGGTTCTATTAAATGGTTTATGAATTTGATGTCAAAAAGCATTGTCAATATAACCATGATTAAACTGATTCAAAAAGTGTAAATAACTAACATGGATAATTTTCTCTTTTCGGTACTTCATATTCATAAAATACACTGAATGCTTTGTCCATACAGTTATAAATATTTATATACTAACAAGATATATTAAGATTATATAAGTGCTAAATTTGAATTGTTATCGAGGCTCATTTGTAGTAGATAAAAAAACATCTATATTTAAATGTAATTATGTTTGAACAATTTAAATAAAAATTTTTAAAATCAATGTTTTGGTTTATAATTCGCTAACAGAATTTAGCTCAGTGTCTCATTTTGTTTTTGTGTAATTATTTATCTGGATGACAATAAGCATTGATGGATGGATGACCAGAATAAAGGTTTTCTAATTAAAAAATTCCTTTTTATTCTAAATAAATTTCTTGAGTCGTAACAGCAGATAGTTTCAAATCATGCTTAAGGAACATAACGGTTAAAGCTTCTCTCTCGTCATAAAAAAAAAATTTTAATAAATCCTTAGGACTAAAATTTTTTAGTTATGATGAATTAATTTACTAATTTGAAATTTGTATTCAATGTAGTTTACGTGTAACACGCAAATGTTTAATAAGAAAAAATCGTGTGAAATATTTATGTTGGGAAACAATTTAAATTCACAAAAATTAGCTAAAATAATAATAATTATAATTATGTTAGTCTTAATAGTCCGAACGATAAGTGACAAATCCAAATATTAAAAATTGTATTTTAATTATAAAATAATGCCGCTTGAATATTATAGTATTTTCTCATACTTTTGATTTGAATGGTAGGCTTAACATTCCACTTACTGCAGAACCAAACACTAAATAGGATCAAAATTAAAATTTGTTTTCTCAATTGATGTACTCGCATACAAAGACGGTATTTTATTATGAACTAATTTATTTAAAAATTAAGGTTAAATATTTTGAATTTTTTTAATAACTGGGTCAAGTATGACTTAACGTTCGAGAAATACAAATCAACTGAAAATTCAATTGATTCTGTAAGGTTCTTATAAGCAGTAGCACAAGTTCAAAATAGATTATCGGCACATAGATTATCGACTTAAGGGTTTCGCGTGATTCAATTTGATTGTTTAGAATATATTTCAAATAAGGTTTGTATTGAAATCTCCTGTTTATATCCAGTATCATCCATCGATCGCAATATTTAAGAGGGAATTTATTTTTTATTGTCCGAAAAGTTTTATTGAGTTGTATAATATATTTGAAAAAAAAGTACCAATCTGGCTTAAAAAATAGTTCATTTAATTAATGAACATCTCAACCAATACTAATTGAATTTTAATATGCCTATATAATAAGCAAAATAAGCAATAAAAAGCAAACAAAATTATTATTTGTCTACTATACTAATTGTAGTATGGTTCGGAACACCGCGATATATGCAAAGCTATTATTCTTATGGAATTATAAAACTCTACCATTATTTTGGTATTAAGGACTAGTAGTCATAGGTTAAATTTTCAGAACTAGAAATTAGGCGGGGCAACTATTATCTACATACAAACTGTTCTTGCACAACAAAGTTGTAGGCAATTATGTACTAGAAAAATCTATCATTAATAGAGCTGTTTTACAACAGCCTTCTTAAATATTATACTTTATTTTAAGGTAAGTATTTTAATTTTCATAAAAAACTGGGTGTACTAGTGAAATTTAAAACAATTGTTTTAGATTTGATCAGAACACAGTCCACAGAACTAACTTCCCAATGAGGGAAATAAAACAATAATTTACATTATTATTATGAATGTGGGTATTTGTTTATTTTTCATCATTTTTACTGAAATGATCCAGCAAAGATGACGGTTTTAAGTTTTGTAATTAGACGAATGCAAGTGATTTCACGCTCAAAAACATCTGTGTAAAAACGATTTTACGTTCCTGTGACCTTGGAACGTAAATATATGTCTAAATTCACAAAATTCGTCCCATTTCTAGACCTGCCAGTGAGAAGTTAGTAGTTTAAATAAGTCTTTCACGTTTCATCTTCTTATGATTGGAGAATGCTATTTTATGAGTTCTGAAAAACATATCCAATAACCTTCAACCAGTTATTCTTCTCATTAGGACGAAAAGCATGTTTACGTGGGTGTAATTATAACATTAAGAAGATAATATGATAATATTGATAAAGTTTATTGATTTAAGAAATGTAAATAAATTGTTAATTATTTAACCTAAAAATGAAGTAATAATAATAATGTTATCATAAAAATTATCGTTAGTAAAATGTAATTGAACAACACATTACATAATGTGTTTATGTATATGTATATGTGTAGGAAAATTATTTTTTTCCACCTTTATTTTATTCTATCCTCTTTTAGTTCGCATGAAAATTTGGTTGTACTATAATCGTTTTTCCGTATTAAATATATACATGGTCTTTATAAATTTATTCTTATTTGTACGCAATGTGAGTACCAAATAATTATTACATTAAAACTTTCACAATTCAGTATTGATTGGATCATTCAAAATTAAAGTTGCCCATTAAGTTTTGCAATTCAAAATTATTCAATCAGAGAAGCCAAAATTATTAAAAATTATTATTAATTATTATTATAAATTTATTAAAACCATTTTTCATTTCCATTTTGAAAAGCGGGACTAATGCAATAAATTTCTTTAACATGAAGAAATTTGTTATGAAATGTAGGCCGAAGTGAGCATACGTTATCTTTCTTAAATTTACTTCAAACTTGTAACCAAAACGATTAATTAAAATTGTAAGAATTTTTATTTTAATTGCATTTTACCTTCGTTTACAACTATGTTTGGCCAAGATTTTCAAAAGACATAATATATGAGATAAAAAAAACTTTGAGATGGGAACGAATAAAACTATAAGTAAATAATAGTTTAATTTAAATAAATTTTTAGTAAAGAAACTGACCAGCCATGAATTGATTTCATATCATAAAATTAAATCGTGAATTTTGCTTGATCCCTTTTTGAGTGTTATTTGTTGTACTTTTACAACGAAATTCAAAGTTAAATACAAAACGAATTTATTCAAAAGTTTTTTAGTCGTAATATTAATGTATACAGACTAAGTAAGACTTTTGCTTCTTGTATAGTTAGTATAATGTTTGAATATTATTTTATTACTTTATTTTAATACACAATTCCACAAAACGTTGTGTTTGTATCATTTCAACATTGGTAGGTTTTTATGTGTGTTTTTTTTGTGTTATTATTAATAACTACTACTTATAACATAAATACTGCATATTTAAAAATATTAAGACTACCATAACTTTTAAATTGAATTATTTTCTAAAATTCCAAATTATGTGTTTATGCTACATTTGTATATGTTAATAAACCCTCCCCTCAATTTTTTGCAATACAGGAGTTTAACATTTCAAGTTAATACTGAACAAACCTAAGAATATTTACTAATAGCTTCTATTCAAATGAAAAATAAAACATTTTTAGCTTTGATAAAATTTGACTAATGATAGTGTTAGACAATTAGTTTGTTTTTAATAAATGCATTTTTTTGTTTTTGAAGTTTTCTTCTATCTATGATTTAAAAATTAGATCAGAGATTCATCAGATCTAGAGAACGCTGTCAAATTTTATTTTTTGTAGTTTTTCAGATAACTTGATGACTGTCAGACAAAGAAGCAGATAAAAATGGACTAATTAAGAGACCCCATATACATCTATTACTAGCCTATAAAAGTTTGATAGCGCCTGTAATATTTTCAACAATTACAACCTTATAGCTTATTTGAATATACCCTCTTCATGTTCATTTTGAATCATGATATAATAATATTTATATACATATTGTAGATAAAATAACTTGTACATTTATATCTACAAATAAATTGATGTATATATTCCGTGATAAACTGCTATTGAAAATTTTATTTTCTAATTTTATATTTGAATCATGTATTTTATCCAACAATTATATGGCTCCACAATATAATACAATACAATACAATACCAACCATAGAAAATACTCAAATTTATTTCGATTATTATTAGTTTTTTTCCTTTTATAATGATACTACCATTTATTTATAAAAAATTTATTTACAAATATACAAACAAATAAACTATACATACGCGTATAGACTTTGTACGTTTCGATTGTTACAATAGTAATAAATACGTATTTCCATTACAGCATAGCCATCATTAAATATTATTAGTATGATATAATTTATCAGTGTTTTGCAACGATATTTTACTGATTATTTTTGTAATAATTTTCTAATGAGTTACAGATTTCCTTTTTTTATAAATTATATACTCTTCTTATCACTTGCTATAGAATCTAACAGATGGAAATTTATATCAATTAAGAAACAAAAGAGAAAATATGTTAAAATCGAAATCTGGAAACCAGTATCAAAAATTAATTTTCCATCATATATATATATATATATATATAGTACCTTAATGACCGGTATTTTTTTTTATAAATTGTGTTGCAAACACTCATTGACTTCGTGTTACTTAACAACGCCATCCGTTGTATCGTTAAAGCAATTAGATGCACACAAAAAATAGTATTCTTATTCGCCAATAGATGTCAGGAAGAGTCATATTTTTCAGTTGAGACTACTAAAACGCGTTGATTATCGATAAAACACGAATAAAATGACATTTTCTAAAAATGATTCCTAGTTAGATCGATTTATCGCCCCCGACACCCCCTATATACTAAATTTCATGAAAATCGTTGGAGCCGATTCCGAGGTTCCAATTATATATTTGAGTAATATTGTTTCATATTTGAGCAATTAACACAACTACAGAAGTTATAGGCCCTAAAAAGATTATAGGCGTTAAGTTTTTAACGAAGTTTAAAAAAATCGTTAAATTTTTAAAGTTTATAGCAAATCAAATTACTAAACTGATTTTAATTTTTAATAGCTCATTTTACGCATAGTTTTATGTACACGGGAGAATATGAGTTACTGCTAAAATTTTCAATTTTATGGTCTAAATTTTTTTACATATTTATTATACATACAAAAATATATCCTTAAAATGTTTTTTTTCTATGCATAATATTTCATTTTTTTATTCAATTCTCAAAAATTGTCCTATTTCCAGGTGGTCACACTATTGATGTCTTAACATGTTAAACAGATACAGTTGCACGTGAAATGTCGTTAAAAGTCGATTTTATATTTTTTTGCCACAAACTGTACATGAAATTTAATTATACTTAAGTTCTTATCAAATACTAATAACTTTTGGAAAACAATTTGTTTATTTATTCAAAACAAGTTAAAAAAAAATTTGTATGTTTATGTAAAATAAATACAAAAGATTATTTGATAAACATTTATTTTAAGGTTTATAATTCATGCATATTATTATAATTAACACACAAATGAATATAATCTAATTTAAGTTTTAACAACAGAATTTATTATTATCGGATTATTTAATAATTTATATATTTTAATTATTATTGGTTACTCATCTGTTATGTAAATTAATTGTACATTGATTTTAAGAAGTACCTTCCTTTAAGACGACAGTCACAAAAGATAATAAACGTTCATAACTATAACCCCTCAATTTTGCCTTTATAATTTGTGTACTCCGAAAGAACAAAAAGGTTTCAAAGAAGTGATAAAAATTAAAAAAAGTAATTTGAATAGGCTCCATATTTATCTTAACTCAAATGTTTATACCATTTATATGCATGATTGCAATGGTTACTGTTAGACAAGAATTTTTTTCAGTGATGCATCTTTGTATTTATCCCATCCTATATAACCTATTATAAACGCGAAATTTATTATGGATGGATGTTTGATACTCTTTCTCGCAAATACTAAAAAATTACTAAATGATAATATGTGAAATATCCAAAATGAATGTTGATGAAATTTTACAATAATGTAGCAGTACAGTACAATCGTTTTAGATCATTTTGTACACAAATAACCCAGATATATCTAGGTAATGAACAAACAATCATTTCTCATAGTAAATAGGTAAATTTCCTATTGAATGTAAACAAACCCTTTTGTTTCTGGTATTGAGTACTACTCATCGATATTACAGAAAGTTCCTAAAATATTAATTAGCAACAAATTTACTTTTTAAATATGAAGCCTTTTTGAGTACTGGCTTTTGTTTGGAAACAGAAACTTATCTATATTTGTGATGCAATTCGTATGTTTAAAATGGCAAAGGGAGCAAATTTGAATATCCAAATTGAGTTACTCGGAGCCAATTGATACGATATGTGATGTATGTTTATTTCAACGGTTCTTATTTTTATTCCACGTTACCCAACTGATTCTTGGACTTGTAATTTTGCAATAGAAGAAAACGGATAGCAATTTTGAAGATTTTAGTGTCATATATCTCCCAAGAGACGTTGGCAGGCACCTTTTTCTAATAGTATTTATCGTATAGTAATTATTGGAGCTGTATTAAGTTTAAGTTCTGTGTTTAATATATATAGCTTTGGTATTCGATTTCGTTATCGTTGTATTTTATATTATAATTTTTCTATACCAGCGGTTGCCCACGGTAGTTTTTAATAGCAATGGAAATTTACGACATACGTGTTGAATTTGAAAATAAATGTTTGTATTATTTTTTTATCAAGTTTTAATCAATTAATTTTTTGGATACCGAACAACGAAAAATTCAACATAATTTAAAGCTTTATAACTTTTGGAAAATTTTGAACAGTTTTCACGCTCGATTCTCATATTTCGTAAAATGTATGAATTTGTTATGAACACTTTCTACATTAAATCGTCGACTTGAACATGTATTGTAAGATATATATCAAGTAGCAGGTGCTTTGTGAGCATAAATATCACAGCGAGTATCTCTAAGTTTCTTGGTTAAAATCATTTTCGTATAAACGAAATTTTAAAAATCTCTCTGAAATAAGATTAAATATTATGTTGTTTGATAATGGTATTAAAGTTATTTTAAGGTAGATATTTATTCTACGATCTTCAATTAGCATTCTGACTACTGGTCGGTCTTTAGCTACCACCTTTCCAATTAAATTATTAACCTGAAACATTCAACTCCAAAAGTATTTGGTGATATTTTTTAAAATTTACGAGAAAATCAAGATCCGAATTAGATGTGTATTTAGTTCCATATCAAACTAATGATTTTAATACCCGGGTTCAACCCCCAGCAGCTACAAGTCATAATTTCAATAAAAATCTGAAAGAGACGTTTATCTAGTGTAGTGCACTGGCCATTTCTACTTCTATACATGAAATTAGGAAATTAAATAAAAGTTGTTAACAATTTTAAAGTATCTAATAATCGCACATAATAATGAAAATCATTCGCCTCTACGTCATGACAAATGAAAAATACACACGAAAATTGAGAGTCTAGTTGAGCTTGTTAGCTGCAATATTATTTTTAGCTGCAAGATAAATGATAGAAAAGGGGTTTACTTGTTTCTTATCAAAAACATTGAGCAAAACTGTTTTATACACGTGTTTCCACATTCAAGATTTAGTCGGACGATTAAAAGAAGTAATCTACCTTTGTTTTTATTACAAACTTCCTGTAATTGATGTATAATATTCTAATTAATAATAATAATTAATTAAATGTGATTTTAATTGAACTGTTATTAGTGTTGTAATAGAGAAATGAATGATTATGTAAACAATTTAATATTATGAATTAATAAAATTGCATGTAAGGTTGCAGGTATATAAACGAATAACTAGCATAAGTAGATATTAAATATTCATAATAATTATTTGAATAAATGATTTGAAGCATTTATTTATCTATAGAATTACCTAAAACTAATAATAATATTAAAATAATTAATTTACAACGAGTTCAATTTATTATTAGATTATTGATCGAATTTATATTGGTTTATATATTTCAATATTCGATACAAAAACTTAATATGTTGTAAAATTTATTATATATGCTGATAACGAAATGATAACGTAAAATATTATTTATGAAAAAAAATCATATAAAACGTGTATAATCGTATGGAATTTTTATTTGAATTATAACTAAATTCTTGGCTAGCTGTAGGCTTGAAATTTAAAGTAACAACGCCCAGCGTTGAAGATTTCCATGTTTACCATTTTGAGGCTGTTAATATATATTTCCTTTTGAACACAAACAAAAAATAGAAAATTTTTCTCTTGCAAAGAAAGTTGTTTATTAAGAAAAATTATTGAAAATTACATTACGAACCAAATTATCAAGTTTACTTTTTACCAAAGTAGAATAAAACTAATTATCCGGAGATACAGATAATGGGTGACTTAGAAATATAAGTTAGGAAAAACAAGGTCATAGTGAGCTCATAGTTGAGTTTAATCATGACCCCATGATTGGCTACTGTTATTTAATTGCAAATTAGAATTTAAAAAAATATATATACATAAAATATATAAATAATACATAGCATAGAATAATTTTTACAGATATCATTTGTTACTTATTACTCACCATTGGTTCACAACTGGCATAAAATAATTTTAATTTTTTATTTGTTTTTAGTTGATTTATATCTTTAGTGTAACGGTGACCCAAAATGTAATGTCTGTTAGAGATTTTGCATAGTTTTAAAATTTTGCAAAATCTTTGACTCCGCACAGTGAAGACAAAATAATTTTTTATATAATTATTTATTATATAGATATCAGTTATCGAATTTCATGTGTGCTGGATACTTTTCCTACTGGATTATATATCATTTAACTTCAGACCTGAAAAAATGTATCACATAAAAAGACCAAATTAGAATAATTTTAGAAATACACTTAACACAAACATAAATATAAACAAAAACATTAAAACCCGTTGTGACCTGGACCTAGAAGTTACAAAATTCACGAATGCAATAGTCAAATACAAAAAACTTCTCAGGTAAAAAAAAAATCAGAGTAGATTTAAACAAAGATCCTTAATTAATACAATAAGATTGCTAATTGCTAATAAAAAAATGCGTAGACACAGAAAATGCGGAAACTTCATCAAAAAACTGGCAGAGCATCCGTAAAAACAAAAATCAGCAAACTTTCAAATTTAATTTAAAACCATATAAAAAATTGGCATAAAAAACTCTTAACTGTAACCCTTCCGTTTACCAGGCGTAATTGTAATAATCCTACACTATTTAATAGAACAATCAATATGGACTATTATATGGACAAGGAAAAAGCTGATCTGATAGGAAAAAATTCAAGTAAACCTGAATAACTCTCCACTAGACGATGGACCAATAAATCAAAACGAAATAGAATACTAACTATACTATACACCACACTTGTCGACAATTAGGGAAATATTTAAAAAAAAATACAAAATAACAAGTCATTAGGTAGGGATGAAATATAGTTCAGGGTGATTTAAAATTTCTTAACAGAAGCAATAGCACAGACGATATTCATAGTCAATGCAATACTTAAGCTGGGTTACTTCCCACAAGTGTGGGGAACATCATTTGTGATTCCATGTGACACCAAAATATAAGTTAATATTTAACAATCTCCCAGTACCTTAAAAATAAAAAAATTGTATAAAATATTACTTTTTAATAAACTCAGCTAACTATCTAGTAGCTGTTATTATGTAATATATATAATATAATAATTATAAATAAAAAATACCTACTCAACCCATCCTAAAATATTACAATAATATTTTATTGAGTTATCCACTTATTAAATCCAGTGTTCGATTATTCTAAGGATTAAAAATTCATTTTTCAAAACTTTAACTACCATAAAACATAAGTACTAGTAAATACACTTGACATTAAATTAAATAGCTTTTTTCCATTAGTTTTTCTACAAATTATTCCAATTACATACACACAAACATAAAATATACAAAAACCAAACAAAAAATCCTTAATATAAGAAATACTTATGTGTAAACCTATTTATTTAGATAATACACAACAAAGGCATTGTATTGGTGGTCTCTTAATTCAAAGGATGCAAGTTTAAATCCCATGATCGTCAATCAAACTCTAAATAAAAAAATATAAAATGCATACCTTGCAACCTAGAAAATGTGAATGTTATCAAAGTCACTGTCCTTGTATCTTTTTTTTTCTATTTTTTAAACAGAGGATATTTTTTTATATCATGATTGAATCAATTGTTTGGCTAGTGATTATCTAATATTTTTAAGTCAATATTAGTCAAGGATGAGTTTAAATTTTACTCGGAAATAGCTATTGGAAATAATACACCCACACTTTATTATGGTCTGCGCTAAATTATAACCATTGAAACTTTCTACACAATGGTCACCTACTCAAATCATTCAAATATATATCCAATGAATGATTATTAAATCAATATAAACAACTAATATGGTTTGTTTAATTAAAGGATAATAACGAACATAAATACTTATTTTGTGTATAAACCTTTACTAGAAAGTTTTTGAATAAACAGTTTTTAGACTACAAAAATTTCTGAATTTATAAAATCCTATTGCTTACAAATAAATTAATTAAGCACATAATTGAAGTTATAATTATTTTATTAAAACTGTATTATAGTGCTGTTTAAACTTAAAATAACTGTGTTTATCAGTGAAGGTTGAATTATGTATTTGTTTAATTTGTGTGACTATCTTTTTTATTTTAGTAATTTGCATATGCTTATCCTTTGAAAGTATTTTTTTTAATGCATACGAAAATATATTCTTAAGTTTTAAGTATACATTTTTTTAAATGAAAATAAAAATTATATGATTTATCTACACCTTAAGGTGTCAAAATTATAGTATTCATACTTTAAATTGAGTAGATCATTTTATCAAAAATAATTGTTTTAAGCAGATTGGTTTCGGACAACAAAGAGAAGTTAAGAGTTCAGCTTGAGAAAATCAAGATCTTTCGAGTTTATCAAAATATATGTACATTATCTACATCTGTAGAGGATGAAAACTATTTATAGTAAGAGCATGAAATTTCGCATGCATGTTCTTCTCAAAACTTGTTTGGGTTATTAGACGAGTTTTAAAAATTTTCAAGGAGAGGGCAAAGTTTATCCGATACAATTTATACCTCGGGATATACCTAGCTTAAAGCCTTCAAAATTATACAATATATTCATCTTTAAAATCAAGACTAATATTTTTAATACGGAAGGTGATTATGTTTTTCACACAATATTAGGCTTTATAACAATATTCGGGATCTTTATAGCCTAGGAGTTGCAAATATAAATATTTCAACAGTCATAACAATTAATGGGACCCTTGTTTCTCAGTTTTTCAGTTTTCCATTTCCTTGGGCATTACGGGAGGGAAAGTTATCTCAATATTATATTTTCCATCAATATCTAAATTACCTGGTACCTTCACGTTTTAAACTAACAACCCTGAACAAAATTGATCGGACCTATGTTTCAATTGTTTTCCAATTTTCCACTTTCCTGAGCAGTACAGAAGGGAGATATGTTTCACAGAACATTAAAATGTAATAAAATCGAAACAAATATCCTCACTTATCCTACAGCAGATCACATATCTGCGCACATAAGATTCCTTAAAGATTTACCAATTCATTTTAGGAATCTGAAATTTTCATTTAAAATTATTTTGCTATTATACTTATCACATGAAGAGTTCCACATTGTCTTGCAAACAGGAAATGCTTGAAACCAATACATCCTGATTCCAACACAAATGGGAATTTTTACATTTAAAAAGTTGTTTAAGATTGAGTACAAAAATTAGAAATATGATATAAAACGAATCGTATCAAGGACGGGTTACTACCTGGAATATACTAACGATCTAAACTACGACTGGAAAAAAAATTTTGAAAAGAAGCATAATATAACCAGTCATACATGAATCACTACATAGTATAAAACAAAGTCGCTTTCTCTGCCCCTATATCCCTATGTATGCTTAAATCTTAAAAGTACGCAACGGGTTTTAAATGAAGTCTAAAAACTCGATTCAATTATTTTCAAAATTTTTGAAAAAACTGAGGTTTTACCTTTCGAAGTTTACAAATCTATTTATTGCTTTAATCTATATAATAATTTATGATCATGAATTTTAAATAAGATGATCTATTATAATATAGAAATTCTCACGTGATTTAATTTGTAGCTCAACTGGGCTACCCAATTGGTTCGCCGAATTGAAATGAAATTCAGCGATATAACAGGAAACTGATGAGGCTCTCAACTGATCTCAACCTGTCAATAAGGATAATTTTCCCGATCAGTCAGTAATCACTATCAGATCCCGTGTATGTAATCCCATTGCAAGCCAATGCACAACTATAATGAAAATTACATTTTTCAGGATAAGAAGCTCTAAGAGGACCTTTTTTTAAATTTTGCTAAAAACCTTAGTAAAAAACAAGGATAATTTTTGGAGTATAATGCGTATGTAAAAATTAAACAAACATAACTCTATTAAATTGTGAACAATCGAAACCTAGTTTGCAACATATAATAAACAATTTCAATTTTATAGATATAAAATGCTTGATATTGAAATACACACATTATTGCAGCATAATAATGTAACTGGCAATTAATCAGAATAAAGTGGGAAATAATTTTTTTTAATTACTTTCAAACCTTTCATTATGCATAGCACAAAGTATTATCTGCCGTATAAACATTTCCAAAGTTGTCCAATTTGTAAAATATGTACTATGAAAAACTACCCTTCATAATTCTTATAAAAACAGGATTATATATAAAAATAAAATACGTGATTTTATCGTCTTAAAACGAAATAAAAAAAAAATTAATTTAACATTCACAAGTACAATTAATTAAAATATAATGAACATAAATTAAATTATAAGTGGGCTTACATTACTTCTGTCAGAATGCTTATATTTATATAATATATAGACATTATATGCGTAACGTAAAGAAACGTCGACATTTACAGTATACGTAATGTAATTAAAGGAGAAGAAATGTGTGGCTTCTCTCGCATAATGATATTAAAGTCAGTTAGATAAATTCTCAAAGGCCATTTCAATTTAATTTCATAATAATATTTATCAAAGGCACAATTATTTCTCCAATATTAATATTTACGTTACTTTATATCAAGCATTTATTCTTTTTTCATTAAATTTTCTCTTTGATTGGTTTTTTTGAAAATTCAATTTTGTCTTCTTTAAATCTTACCATTCATGCAAATGATTTTAAAATAAGTTATAATAAAATATAACAATATTTTCTCTAAAGACATTTAAGATTAAATCATATTCCATTTAAACATGAAAGTAGAAGTAGAGTAGCACCAAAATTTATAATTTTTGATTGGAAAACTATTTTTAAAGGATGGAAACGTAATGTAACTGAAAATGCTTTTCACTTTTACTACATCATTTTGTACAAACGACATAATTCTTACGATTATTATTTATTTATTTGGTTTTTTTAAATAATAATAAAAAAATATATTTGTTTATAAGCTTACAGCGATTGTTACAAATAGAGTAAAGTTTGTAATTAACAAAAATATATAACAATAGTATTTCGATAAGCATTAATAAATGTCTTCCAACAAGTATCAAAGTCCAAGAAACAAAGTAAAAGTTTTGGCTAATACTAATAAAAGTATAATTTCTCGTTCAGTACAAATGCACGTCCAATAAAAATGTTATTCATTTTTCAACATACTCAATATTAAGCAGATGATAAAAATGATTATCATTGGAAAGATCTACTAAGATGCTTTTTCCAATTATTGTGATTTATAACTTGTATATAAAGGACAACGAACAAAAAAGTGTTTTAAGTCATCCGGTTTTTATAGATTACAAATTGAGCAATTTTGATCACTGTTAAATTTATAAGCAAACGGAAACAGCTAGCGGTCCTTATTTGGTAAATTGTTCTGCATTTGACGATGGGGTAGCGAAATTCAAGTAACGGGTGTGTATTGCAGTTGAATTAATGTCGACACATGCTACTGTAATAGAATGAATTAAGTGAAATTAAATGAGTTTTATAAAGCTTTCGTTTGTAGCCTTCCAATAAAGTATCAATCGTTATTCTGATAGTGTTGGTTAATTGTAGTTGCAAAGATCCAGGTTGTCAGAACGATGCAGAAGTGTTTGCAAGTGTGTGTGGTTTTTTTTTTTTATTTAAATAGAATGTATAATGAGTTCATAATGAGTTTTTGTCCAAAATTTTTTTTTTGTCTTCGAATGTGTAAATGGTAATAAGTTTTTTCACAACTTGGGAGAAATCATTTCATTTTTAAATTTAGTATCAGTTTAATTATGAAATTCGTTAGTATTTGCAACAGGCTTACAACGCAAAATACTCCAACTTAGAGAATTACTCCTGAAACCGACCTATCATTTGCTGCTTGAACTGTTTGATGATACGAGTCATATAATCAAGGTTTGCAGCTTTCGTTCAATATAGTAATAAATTTTTGAAAACAAAAAATGAAAAATTGTTGTTTGTTTGCAGAACGAAAAAATCTTTTACATAACTTTCGTTCAATGAAATTAGATTTACGTGAATAAAATATTCAATGCCAAATTCGGATGCTATTAATTAATTATCTACGATATAATTATTTGTTTATATTTAAATTATAAAATAGTTTGTTTTCATTTTCAGATAATTAATCTAAAAAGCGATGATGATTGCGCCAAACATAACACTTTAAATGAAAGGTCAGTATTATATATAATACTTCATTTACCAGCGTAAAATCATGAATTTCAATGAACGTATTGTACAATATCAATTTATTTATCATATTTCGAGTAATTACTTTCATTGAAAGATTTTATTATTATTTACAATTTTATTATGGGTTATTCAAAAGTTGGTCATAATCTAAATATTTTAAATTCAGATTTGAGTCAGTTCGATCACGGTTGAATTTAAAAATAAAATTATCTTTATCATTTATTTACAAATATAATTTCATTATCAAAAATTCGATTAATTTCTTAAAATTATTTAAATATTAGTTTAGTTATTTCGATTGTAAAATAAAGTTGTAAATTATTTGTAAATCGTCGCTTCTATTAGAGCAGCTACGTACTGAACATTAATTTTACTACACAGTAACTTATTGACTACGTGGTTACTTAATATTCTAATATCTCCAAAATTAAAAATAATCACATTTCAAGTACATATCGTGACCATAAATACCATATTTCGATTCAAAAGTTTTTAGTTCTAAATAAAAATATAATTGTGATAATTTTAACAAGAATAATTTTAACATAGAATAAAAAACTAAATATAACCACGAATAGATATAAATTTAGACTTCTTAATTCCTAGATAATTACTATCAAATGGTATTTTAATCTATGCTGTGTCCTACCGTGTATCAATTTTGTTATAATTACTAGCAGTGAAACAATGAACATTGTTTTATAATCTTCTCGAAAGTAAATGAACCATTAACAACACATGCATGCGAGAATTATAGTATTTTACTAATAACATTTTTAAACAAGCAGGTATTACTTTTTTGCAATCATAAATAAAGACACGTAGATTATAAAGACTAATATCTTTCTTTTTGATAAATATTTAATATTTTCTTTGTGAACAATTATTACTATTCGAAGTCAGTATCAAAAGCTTACAATATGATTATCGCTGACTTTGAATGATAATTGGTCACAAGGAAATTATTTGTACGGATAAATTAAGCTTTAAACTACGTTTTCCTCTCCATTTTTAAATCGGTTCTGTTTTACTTTTTTACTTTTAAGTGTTCATAAAAATGTTTTAAATTTTAAAAATTATTTGTAAGAGTTTATTCTGCTCTCCTAAAAATCCTTTGATAGCTAATTTAACACTACCCCAACCATTGCCTTTTACCTATTAAAAAGCAATCGACAAAATCGGGCTAGTTTATACAAAATTATGAGACGAGAGAACCAACAAACAATGAAATTATATAACACATGTTAGTTTAGCACACACATATCTTAAATATTTCTCATATCTTTAAAAATTATTCCGATTTTGATGAAACTTACTTTTACAGATTATTCAAAGATGTTTAAATCTCATGCTTATATACAAGCATACATATACATTTTTAGAATATTATATAAATATTACGAATATTGAATATGGAAAAAAATAAAAATAAAAAGTTCAGCAGAAAATTTTAAAAATTTGTGAATTATTGAATGTTATACAAATTTTTAAAATGTATATATATATATATATATATATATATATATATATATATATATATATATATATATATATATATATATATATATATATATATATATATATATATATTTACATTTTAAAAATTTGTATAACATTCAATAATTTACAAATTTTTAAAATTTTCTGCTGAACTTTTTATTTTTATTTTTTTCCATATTCAATATTCGTGTTTAATAAGCATTAGATTTAAACATCTTTGAATAATCTGTATATATATATATATATATATATATATATATATATATATATATATATATATATATATATATATATATATATATATATATATATATATATATATATATATATATATAATTGGAATCTCGGAATCGGCTCCAACGATTTTCATGAAATATAATATATAGGGGGTTTCGGGGCAGATTTTATTTGTGTTTTATCGATAATTTTTTATAATGTAATGATATATTTGTTTAATATTTATAGTCATGTTGTCATTGGAGTGGCTAATTTTAAACCCAACCCGACCCAACAAAACAACACAATAAAGTGAATAATATTTTTCAAATAAGATTTTGTTATTATAAATGTATAATATTTTATAATGTAATGATATATTTGTTTAATATTTAAAGTCATTGGAGTGGCTAAGTGTTAGCGTGCTGGACTCGTCTTCCGCCTCGACGTAATATAATTTCCAAAAAACACAATTTATAAAAAAAAAAAAATACCGAGCAAAGCTCGGTCATCCAAATAAAATATATATATAATATATATATATATATATATATATATATATATATATATATATATATATATATATATATATATATATATATATATATATATATATATATATATATATATATATATATATATATATATATATATATATATATACTAGTTGGCCAAGGACATTTTTAATTATATGTCCGTCTTTATGTTTTTAAAATTTACAGAATATGGACCGACCAACGAGCATGAGAACACAATAACAAAGGTGAAAATAGAAAATAAAAAATTTAAATTAAATTTTATTTTGATAATTAAATCTGTTTAAACAACACAAACAATTGATTCAAAAAATCTACAATCATAGTGTGTTAACATGAAAGTGTATAGAAACTTAAAACAGTAACGTTGTTGTAGTACCTTAATGTCTAGCCAATCGTTGGTGACGGCGGTAAACTAAAATTTAAGTGTTTTAACAACAAATATAATGATGTGTCGTATAATGAGAATTATTTATAATAAAATTTGACCCATATTACGATATAGTTACAAACTCTTGGCACTAAACTATAATATATATAAAATTCATTACATTGTAAATACGATGTGTTATACATACATACATACATTATATGATAACATTTTATAAATCCTATTTAATATATCTTCATTAAAATACATTAAGTAGTTTTATATTGCTTAGTGCAGATGATATTTCTTAGAAATATGTACATATAGTTTTAATAGACAGAAATTGAATTATTATGTAGTTTTTCATGTTATATTCGGTTCATTCAATTGGTAGAACGCCGAAGTAATAATCTAGATACGATTGATCAAAAATATTTCAGTAAAAAATACTATTAAGTTGATATATATGTTGAGTGATTTCGTAGACGTTAGTTTCAACTTTGGACTCCTTCACTTATTATTGTACAGTACCTGGATGACCGAGCTTTGCTCGCTCGGTATTTTTTTTTTTTTTAATAAATTGTTTTTTTTGGAAATTATATTACGTCGAGGCGGAAGACGAGTCCAGCACGCTATTACTTAGCCACTCCAATGACTTTAAATATTAAACAAATATATCATTACATTATAAAAAATTATCGATAAAACACATGACATTTTAAATGAAAAAATAAAATGACATTTTCTAAATATGATTCCTAGCTAGATCGATTTATTGCCCCCGAAACCCCCTATATGAGCTTGTGTTAAAAAGTGTTATTGAGAAGCCGTGTAAGTTTGAATGAAAACATTGTATTTATAAGATTCATGCTACCCAAAAATTTTCCGGTCGATTTAATTATTGGATTGCAGTAGCAATAAAAAACCTCGCAATTATGTAGATTAAATCTACCTCAAATATCTGTTTTAAATTTAATCTGTTTTTAACGTTCATTCATATAATTTAAACTAGCATCTTTTTTGAAAATAAGACAAATTTATCTCACAAATGCTATCGTGATAGAAAAATTGTTCTTTTTTTAAATATAAATTCTTCCTAGTAAACGACTTTCTCAACCCAAATATTACTGGCTTATTTTTTATCATAAGGCCAAATAACATTTTACATCACCTGATCAATTGAGATAAAGTAAGATCCAAAAAACTAGTAGATACGTGACAGTGATAATATTTATTTTATTCAATAAAATTTCGAAAAGGTAAAAGGTAAATGAATAACAATATATACTAATAAAATACACTAATAATTACATACATTATTCATTACATTAAGGATTCAGTTAGAAATTGATTTACGGGTAATTTAAATTTAAAAGATCTTTTGAAATTCTTTAATTTAACAAAATATGCGCAAGATCTTCTTATTGTTTTGATATAAATAAATATTTAAATAACAAAATTTACACATTCACACACAAACAAAGAATGGAGAACTGTCAAAATTTTGTACTTTGAGTGTAAAGCCGGCAAATAATGAACGGATTCTTTTTAATCATAAAAAGTCATTGGATCCGAAAACCTTACTAACCCATATTGATACTTTATAGATTAATTTTACATTATAAAACCCAAAATCCAAATTTGATACTTTGTCATTGGGGTATTATTATCAAAAAATTATATTCAAGATTTTTCACGTCATCTGGTCATAGGTTAGGATCATGGTATATTATTTCCGGTGTATTATCTCCATTCGTCATATCACCATTTTTTTTACTTATCATAGGAATTTTAAGTTATATAATTTTATTTGAAGTAAAACAATACTTCAAAGCAATAATTACAAAATAAATGAAAAAATTACGAACTATTTGTTATTTAATATTAAAATCTATATTATCAATTTTTGTTCGCGGAAAATGTTTTTAATAATTCAGTCCTCGAAAGCTATTTATAAATATCTAGTCTGTAACGTAGCAAGTACTATCTTAATTGCAGTATATATAAAAACATCAAATATTATGAAAAGCTAATTTTTTATGTAATAATAATATTGAAATAAATTTTAATATTATTTCTTATCCTAAATGGTTGCTCATAACGAGTTTGGATAATGTTATAAAACTTTTATATTTAATTTATTCTAGGAAATGAAAAATTTTACACATACGATCATTATTGAATGTAACATTTATACATGAAATGGGTAAATTGATACCTAGAAGGAAATGATGGGTTGATTTTTATGGCTTCCCATTTTTATTTTTTGAAAACTTATACGTATAATAAAATGAATTTTATCATAAATAGATATTTAATATTTAATGTTAATACATCAGACTTTTTGTTGCTCAAAATAGATATATAAGTATATCAGTATATGTCTTACATATTGAATTTTCTAAAGTTAGTCCTTGGGCCGGAATGGACGCCAGAAAACAGGGATTTTCAACCAAACAGACCTATCTGATGAAAAAGAACCTAATGTAATAAACCTAAAAACGTCTATTTTTCAAACAAATGTAACGTTAAAATGACGCGTAAATTGGTAGTACAACAGTTTTCTAAGAGCTCTATGGTTTAAATGGTTAAAAATAGACTTATTCGAGAAAAATAGCCTCCTCATATCCGGGCACATAACATTTGTGTGGATAAACTATGGCTAGTGTCACTTCTTTTGTCATACAGTTTTCAATTACTCCCAAAAGCTTAAAATTGATAGAAATCCAATTCATTCGATAATTGAGTTATTAACTAATACCAAACCATTTTTTCTGATAAAATTTTTTGATTTCCTTGACGTAAATCATGTTAGTAAATTACAAAAATGGATAATTTCTGAAAAGATATAAATTTCACTTAAAATATATTTTTAAGCAATGCTGTTATTAAAATATTGTCTAATAGAAGAATTGTACTTGAAAAAGAGCAATGAAAATATAATTTTCATCAAGTGATTCTCATTAAACTTCATACTTTAACACGCTGAATAAATATAATGTTTGTATGTTTGTATGATCTGACAAATATCAGTATGCAAACTATTGTCAGTACAATTACTATATTAAAATCGCTGACAACCATTATCTTCGTAGCAAATTTTCACCTAATATGTGACCAAGAAACTATAAACGATCAAATAAATTAAAATAACAAGCATTGTGTACCGGAATCCAAATAAATTTTAGTCCCAGTGTTCGTAACAACATCATAAATAATGCATGCCTTCATTGTGGCTTCGTATATTCTCTTAAGTGTAGTTCGTTATTTTTCAACCAGACTTGATTTTGATTAAATACATGCATACTATAGTAATTTTTTCCACGCAATGAAAACTTTTCTGAACTTTTCGATTGAATCGATCGATGCAATCGATACATATTTTCTAAGCTTATGCTTGCTAATACAAAGTAACAATTAAGAGTCTTAAATTTGACAGGATGGATTAAATACTGTCGTCGTATATATTTGATTTTTTGTAAGGATTTTATAAAAAATTTATATATATTCTAAACAATAAAATTGAAATAACCTATGAACAGAATTTTATAGGTATTGGAATTTTACTGAATAAATCAGAAAATACATATACGGTTTCTATATCTGCAAAAATGTTTTTTTCCAAGTCTATAATATTGATGCCGTTATAGTCCAAGGTTTTTATGAAGGTAAATATTTTTGCGAATTAAATATTCATAGAGATTTAAAATTCTCATGTAAAGTGACGTTTAAAATGTCCCTGATTTAAAACTGATTTATATATTAAAATCATAAAAAACTATTTTTTGTCTAAGAGCCGATAATAATATGTCAGCAAAAAATTTGTGTGTGTTTTGTTTTGACACATTGCTATAATTTTCTCTAATAAATAATTAAACTATAAAAAATATTGATCTTAATGTTTTGAAATTTGATCTGCACAAAATGTAAAAAAAGTTTTTTACATTTAGAAATGCTTATTGCCTGAAAAACTCTTTACGGGCACTCCGTTTTCATAATAGATAAGTATTTTTGAGTTATTTGTTTGCGAATATTCAAACAAAATACAATGTATATTACATTACAGATTGTGTTTATTAGGGAGATCTTAATTAAAAACATAGAAAAAGATCCGCCTGACATTATCTTGGAGTAAATATGACAAATATAATTTTAATAAAACAATAAAATACTTTTTTTTTAAAATATAATTCAATAATTGATTTGCACATGCGTAAATAGAATTTATAAATAATTTATGATATAAATATACATATTTCTATTGATGGATAATGTTATAATATTTGTATAAAAGTATACATTATTATTTTATTAATTCATAGTCAAGTCAAGTTCAATATGCCGAGGTCAGTGTATTGACTTGACTTTGATATCAGCAAACAATTTATTATATATTGCTGTGTTTATAAATAATAATAAATATTCTTACTTACCTATTAGATATGAGAATGCATTAAAATACAAGGTTGTTTTATTATAAACGTTCATGCACGGGTATTAATAGATAAGAATAACTTTAACACGAGCCGCTAGTTAAAATACACATCCAACAATTTATGATAGTCGATATATTTGTATTATTTTTGTTATCTGTTACATCCAAAATTATTATTTTTTTTGAGTAAGGTATAAAACTACTTTAAACAATTAACTGAGTTACTTGTTTAGATACTCGACTTATGATAGAGTATCAATGTTTGAACTAGTTTTAATCATTCGCATTCATAATATAATTTGATTAACCAGTCAGTCATTAAGGTATAATATTCATATGCAATAAAAATATGAATTTTAGTAATATATGTGTTTATTAGGGAAATTTGAGCTAAAATTTTGTCGATCCTTAATATTTTTTGAAAAAATGTATCGAATTAAAGTGGTTTGTTTTTAAAAAAAAAGGAAAAAACAAATATTTTTTGTATTTAGATTTTTCATGTATCCTTCATAATTCAAAAGTTGGGTTGAACATTTACCGATTTTCTTCATTCATAAAGTTTAACTTTAAACTATCTTTTAAGTCTTTTTGAGTTACCGTGATGACGGATGGAGGGTGGGCATTCTATGAACACGTATACCGAAATTTGTTGTTTGTGCGGTTAATATTTTTAAGTGTCACAAACTTTTAACTACATTATATAATATACTCTGGCATATTATAATATATATGTCGACTATAAAAACACAGAGGTGTAGATGGGGATCCCTATTTCTTAAATTTGAATAAATAATTTGAATGGTTTTATTTTAGTTAGTTTTTTAGTTTCATTAAAATTATGACGAGCATTTAAAATAAAAATTATTGATAACAATAGATTTTATGGATAATTTTTGTTTTTAAAGTTGAAATTCAAACACGACGTCACTGGACATCATATCAGAAATTATTTTAGCAAAGTTTGTAATATCTATTTATAGAATATAAGGAAATAAAATTTTAATTTTATATTAGCAATTAAATTTGTATTTTATTTTGTGTTTGTTCTTGTTATTTTATTTTTTATTTACTACATTCAAAATATATTGGTTTGACAGACCATACATTTTTCAATAATAAAATTTTAGGAAAATTCGTGCATAAGTTCACACATTCTTTGTCACTACTGAAATCGATATTTTAGAATATGATTTAATAATTTTATACATATTATCAATTTAAGGTATTTTAATTTTCATTAAACTTTTAAAAGTTGTGATAACATTTATGTAACTTTTTTGTCGTGCATTTTGCAACAAAAGTACAATCAAGTACGGTAAAAATTTGTTGCTAATTTGAATAACTTTTGAAGGGCACTATTTCAAAGACAACCTTTGAAGTAGAACCATTTAATTTACTATTTACAGTGAAAAAATTTACCCAGTTCAATATTTTTTGACTGTATACTTTTATAACGTTCCATGCAGAAGGCATGTGTAAAGATTGTTATTGTAGATAAAAAACCTGGTATAGTTTCCTGGAACTTTTTGTATCGTAGAAGACCTAGAACAAACATTTAATTTATTTTGAACAATTCTTATAAAAAGGTTATGGGTTTTATCAGACGTGGATGCAAATAAAGATTTTTACAGTATGCGTTATTTGAGGATGAAAAAATTGTCTATCTATAATTTCCGTAAGAAATGGAAATTTTGAGGAAATAAGGGATTTCCAATCAATCTATCAACCAATTCTGAAATTTTAAGAATTCTTAGATAATGATTAAAACATATAAAATATATTTCTATTTGTTGTAGGTGGAATAACTGGAATGAAATTTACAAAACGAAAATTACAAAAAATCAATGTCCGATGCATAAATCCTTCTTGCATGACAAAAAAAATGTATAAAAAAATTTGCGTGAGGGGTTAAATACTCATTAAATTTGTAAATCTTATGAAATTATAAAATCTTTTTCATTCATTTTTTCATATATTATTTATTTTTTTGCTTTCATATAACTTGAGGTGTTTTACAACAGTTTTTATCGCACATTTAATTTGTTAATCGATGGGTGTAACCGTATAAATTTATAAACCTAAACCAGATATTAATTATACACTCTGTTATCAAAAAACAGTAAAATTATTTAACGATGTTTATAAAATTATAAAATTACCTTGCAGTCAATTTGTTCCTTCATAATTTCGTGTTAAGAACCTGTTTATGTGCGAGTCGTAATATTGAACATATTGTAGGATTAGATTTATTGTTTTAGGAGATACGCAATATTTTATATTAAACAGTCATCAATATGGAACTAATCCAGGCATAAATAAAGAATATGTATGTATATTCATATTACCTATAAAAATGAACAATTTATTATTAAAAATTTTTCATACTTATTCATCCTACAAAGTGTTGCAGAATTGTAGTAATAAAAAAGCAAATAGTACAAGTGCGATTCTCGCTATACACATAACTTAATTCTTAGTGGAAAGATCAATAAATAGAATAATTTATTTATTAAATAAAGCAGTTTGAATATTTCTTTGGTGTTTTTTATTGAACCCAAAAAAATTTATGTTACTGAATTAGTTTAAATTTATGTAATCAAAACTTAAACCAGTAAGTAAGTGCATGTAGTTAGGTACAAGTCAATATTGTTTTTCGTTTACGAGATAATTGAGACAAAATATTCCGAACCTCTAACTGAACTTTCATAAGTATTTGGTATAAATTAATCAAAATGATCAATCAGTTAACATAATTTTTAAAAATTAATTATCATTTAATAATTAATATATAAATAAAAAGTATTTAGATATTCACTGTTGTACATAAATAAAGTGAATACATATTAATCAAATGATATTTCATTAATATAATTGACAACATATTGAGTTGAAATATAAAGGTTAGCAAGAGTAGCGTTGTGGATGGGGTGTTGATTGTCCTATGTTGGGCCGTGATAGACAAGAACTCGTTAGAGTTTGTCCTTAGCCCAGCCGCAGTGTTAACATTCACAATTCGTCCATGCAATTTCTCTGAAAATGGTATCATCTTCTATTGTTTACGATAGAAGCTTTTGTTAATAAAAATTTTAATTTAAATAAAACATAAATATTCTAAGAATTCCTAAAAACTAAAATTTTTATTATCAGAGGCTTCCATCGTTTACGATACGTTGGATAAATTTTCAACACTGTATTAAAGACACTTACAAGCTCCCATTACATTTTTTATGCACATATTTGGTATATATCTCATTTCAGACTTAATTTCCAAACCGCTAAATACAGAATTAGGCTCATTTTCATGCCATATAAATTAATTAATTTTGAGAAAAAAAAATTAATTCATACCAAAGACTAAGAAAGACATACCAAGCTCTTTTCTCGGAAATGTTTGTATCTCAATCTATATTCTAAAACCTCCAAGGGAATCCATATCTTCTTATGATATGAATGGTTTAAAAAACATTTTGCAATTTATATACTTAACTCAGATGTTCATCTGATGCACATTGTACATATTATGGGTCATATAATCAATTTTGTTTAGGGAAAAATACATAAAAATATACGATGGAGAATGAAGGAAACTACATTTTTTTATTTAAATGTTTATGTAATTTTACCAAAATGAATCACTTTCGAAGCTGTCAAAATATGTTTTTCGCATGTGCTGTTGTTCTCTGAAAGTAAAAATGTATTATCATTTTACTTCTATGTGTATATATCTACATATAGAGCCTACTTGCGGAAACCTAGCCAATGCCTTATTTGACAACACGTTTAATCTGACATGCCAGTTATATGTGCCTTTAATCACAATAAAGTGATTATTGTTATATCATTATATTTGAGGTAATTGAAAATTTTTGTTGAGCATCGTAACCTGCTGATTTGTTGGACTAAAAGGTGCTCCTTTTAAAAAGTTTCCTGCCAAAGTGGGTCTGTAGGCTCAATAATCTATTGAGCCTAGATAACTTCAAAATATTTGTCTGATAATCGCAGCTTCAGTGTATAATTGTAAAAATTACGAAATTATAATATAGGTAACGAATATCATATTATGATACTCAAATTCCTAGATTAAAACATCGTTTTACGTATTGATGACGATACTTGGTTAATTAAAGTCTCAGCATTTATGGTCGCACTTAGTATATTGTACATTTGCTAAATAATATAGAAATTGTATAAATTTTTTATCATTTGAATTGAATCGTATTTTCTCCACAACCATGGACATTATTATTTAATCTTTAAAAATAAGTTAAATATGGACATTCAAAAATTCTGATTAAACAAAGAAAGTCTTACGATATTATGACTTCACTGGCTTATATCTTCATACGATTACATAGTTTTTAAGAAATATATGGAAAAAAATCTTTGAAAGCTGATAGATAGCTTCTTTGTTTTAGAATCAATTTTAATTTAATTTTTGTTATAGTTATTGGATCTAGTTTTACATTTTTGATGTGTAAAATAGGAATTTTTTCAAATGCAAGATCTTTATTAAAATTATAAAAAACTATGATTTGTTAATGCAAATTTAAATATATTTTGATAGGTGTAAATGGATAATTTCAATGTTTTCTTCGAATATGGATTTAATTTGAGAGATAGTTTATAATTTTTCTGTGGGATGCAATATTACTGAACATTATAGTATACTATACCGATTGTTCCACTGCTTAACTTGGATTTTTCATAATCAAGATAACCATTTTTTCTTTGCTAGTATTCAAACGAACAAATTTCGAATGCAAGAACAAAAATAGATAGAAGTAGTAAAATCTCTTCTCGAAAGAATAAATTTATTGTTGAAAATGGTGATACTAGTTGAATTTATTTACGAACCTTTTATATGGTAAAAATGGACAAACGATCACAACACCGGTGTATCTCAAGCCCAACAGAGTAATATTGGAGAATCAGTAGTCAGGTTTAATACTTGGGTACAAGAAACCTTTACTTCCATTATTAGTTTTTCTTATTCCATTTTCCATTTTATTTTCCATCCTTCTTTTTGATTTAAAAATGGACGTATGATTTTATGGTAACGAAAAAAATTGGTCTGACTTAAGGTATCTCTTGGATCGCAAATGGGAAATAGCTGCCTTGAAAAATATTCAAAATGTTGGAATTTTGATCCTGAAGAATATTAACAAATTTTCAATGACTAAGTTGTCGAAAAGCGTCGATTATTTTTCTATTTTTTATTCTTTTAAATTTTTCTATAATTATGTTAATAGTTAAGGTAGAAGAGTGGAGGTTATAATTCAACCAGTTTATAAACCTTTTGTGGATGTCCAAGCGATCCATTCGCTTTTTTTCTTCTACTATTAATCACACAAGTATTTTTTTTTCATGCACAGCTAAAATATCATTGCATTCGCTCCTTTATCGATATTCATTTTCCGATTTTGGTTGATTTATTCGCTGCGTGGCGTGGAAGGGTTTTAAAACTATTTTAAATTGAATCATAATATCTAACGAACATTGTGTTAATATTCAATATATATTACGAAATTTCAACTAGATTTGCGCAAAATTGATGAAGCTATGATTTTTTAAGTGTTCGTCCGCTATCATTTATGAGACCAAAGATGCAATAAGCTGAAAACTAGATTAAAGAAATCAGGATTCCTCAACAAGATGCTTTAGACATCATGGAAGATGCACACTGTCAAATAGTTACTTCAATTGCCGTGTATATTTTAATATTTCTTCATGAAAATTTTACACAATATTCTTGGAATATTATTATTTAATGTACTCTTTGTTTTAATACATAGATTTTAACTGTGCATATATCTCCGAAAAAAATTCACAAATATTTGGCTTTTGCTCATCGACCCCCACTCGTTGCCATTAAACTTCTACACATGGTTTTATTGTCGAGTTCTATACAGAGGTCGTATGATATTTCTGTACGTACATTATGCATACGTACTCTTCTTTTGTGCACACCTCTCATACATTTGACGGTAAAAATTGATAATATGAATTGTGTATGAGAGTGTTATGTGTCTGTATTATACAAAATACTATTTAGGGTTGTAATTTTTTTCTACCCCGTTTCGTTATATTCCAAGGGAATGTTTATAAATGTTATTATTTTACTACACATAGGTATTGTATGTTATGTTATATGAACGACTATCAATTTATTTATGTTCTGGATTTGTGTAGAGTTATTTGCCTCTAAAGATTAATTAGTGGTTAGGATACATTACCCATTACCAAATATTGGTATATATTCTTTATAAAAATTATTATAGACAGGGGATCGAGTCAGATTTTCCGGGATATATTCCCCAAATAAATAAAGAGTGTCCTAGCTAGAGCGATGATTATTAGTTTTCCAAAATTTTCAACAATTTTATTCGAATATATCAATTGTATTCCAATATAACAATTCAGCGTTATTACTTGTGGGCGTATATTTGATGGAGTCCATTTTTCCGGTTGTATTTGAAATATTGAACGGAAAATGTACCTATTATCAGATCGTTACTTATGAGAATTGAAATTGTACAGATTATTCAAATGTGAGCCTTAAGTAATGTTACATGAAGATTAGTAAGTGCTGTATCAAATTAAATAAATAATAATATTCATAAAAGGATTTTTTTGTTTGTGTTGAAAAGATTTAAAAAAAAATTGTCTAGTTAAACTAAAAAACTTAAGTTAATAAGATGTTTAATAAGTTGAATAAATTAAAATTATAATTTATTTCAATCTACCACCTTGATTGAAACAACTATCCAATCAATTTAACGATAATGTCGTCATAATGTATTATATAGAGCCCGTGAAGAGGGATGGCCTATATAATCTTCTCTGTTCTCTGCTATAAGCAATGGTAGCTTAGCGAATTTATTCAATATTACTTCAAAATGACGGAATTCAGTTGATCTGAATAGATTTAAATTAATTTTTGTTGTCGAATTTCTAATGACAAATACTTAAAAGCTTGATAAAACAACTAATTTAAGACAAAAAAGTCATAGAAATTATTGTCGAAAAGTGAATACTTTTTTAATTATCCACCATTCAGAATGCCGATTTCACATTTAAAAATTTGTTGAATACATTTATTTCAAGCAAAATGTAAATACAGGAATTAAAAGTTTTTTTGTATGACGTTAAAAGTCATACCAAAAGAAGCAACTTCAGATTATTTTATCCAAGAGCCAAAAATAGATAAATTTAAACGTTTTTAAAATGTTCGGTTTAGAAAAAAATTCTAAAAAAGATTAAAAGTAATTTTTTTATTTACTCAAAGAAAAACGAAATAATTTTTTTTTAAACTTAAGGATGCTAAGCAATTTTAATTTTAGCTTTTACAGTTGTCTGCAAAATGTCGATTAGATAGCTTAATGTTTAAGAAAGTTACCGTTGAAAAATCAATCGTATTTAGTTGTTAAAGGAATATTCAATACTAAAATTAACGTTTATTTTTTCATGGAGAAACAAACCCTCAGACAACGAAATTGATCGACCTAAAAATATCTAATGGCACTCTGCAATAATATAATAATACTTGCTATAGTTTACGTTACAAGATCGAGGTCTTTATAGAAGCGTTTTTGTTGTTAATTCAAATTGAAAAAAAGTTAAATAATTTATTTTCAAACTTTGTTTTTGTTGAATTCAAGTTTTTTTTTCAAAAATAGAAGACGTTTATCTATGTTTTAAAAGGGTATTTCAAAATCTGTCACCATGTCTATTATGCCTGAATGTATCTCAATCTATCTTGACCTTATATTTCATAGCATTATTTTATGGCAGGTACACAATTTGTTGTAAGTATTTGCTGTACCTATTGCTATTTTTTTTTTCAAAATTAGTAAATTAAAGCAAGACAAGATAATAAAGAACAGAGTTAATTATTTAAATACATTATTTTTAGTTGAATACTTATAATATATGATAAAAAATTTCATGCCATTATCTATCACTGTTTAAATCATGGGACTCATATCTGTGAAACATAATTTTGCTGTTATCAGCAATATTTTTAGCTTTAGAAATATGCAAGATATAAAAATGCAACCCATTTAGATTCAGAATGTACATTAAAAATTTATAATAGATATAAACCACAAAGATCTTCACTTGTACGTTATAATTATACATATTATATTTACAAAAAAAAACAAAAAAAATTAATAATTATTTCAACCAGGAAGACCCCATTAAAAAAATAATTTAATCCGAACAGTTAATATTTTTTATAATTTTTTACAATAGAATAATTCTTATCAAGAAATTAATTTAACTAGAAAATGGAAAAGATACCATCCAAAGCATTTGTAAGTCTTATTGCCAATTGTGTATCGACAAAATTAAATTAATGAAAAAAACCAATCGAAAAAAAAGAAAAAAATCATTTGTTGTACTATAAATATGAATTATTACGTATATATTGCATATAATATTTTCCTGAAGTACTTTCAACATTTCCTTCTGTGCGAATCAAGAAATGGAAAAAAATAATAACCTATTATTATTATTTATTTTTTTATGAACAAATATCAAAAAACCACCCATGAGTATCGTTAAAAACTCATTTTTATTATTCGATACGTAGAAAAAAGAACAGAGCCTTCAATTCTCTTTTTATAGAAAATAAATAATCTAATCATATTTGTACCCCATTCATGCTCTAATAAGTTTTCGAATACTAGTTTTTCCAAACAATTTAATGATGCATCAGCAGCCTCTGTACAAGATGTCGTAATTTTTGCATCAACTTCATAAGTACAAACTGCTTGTTTAAACTATTATTTATTTCTGCTTAAGTGCAACAAATTAATTCAACAGCCATTTTGTTTTGCAAGAACGAATGTTTTGCTAAGACGCTTAGAAGAATTTTTATATACCAATTTTTTTCAACGTTTGAATTTTTTCCATTTTCTTGATAAATATCAATTTTAAATTATAAATTTTAGTGAAGTTTTTTAAAAATCTCGAAAAGCCAGGATAGTAATTTTAAATGAACTAAACTGTAAAATATATCTTCCATGTTTCCACCTCATTTTGTTTTACCAATGTTTTACTTTCTTGGTATTTTTGTTGGCCTGACCTCCATTAGTTTCATGAGTCGCATATTGGAATTTTTTTCGAATCTTTTTAACGATTAACTACTTTTTCGATTTCTGATCTTTTTCTATTTGATCATTAGTAGAATGGTTTTGTTCCAAGCTTGCCAAACAAATGTATGATTTTTTTCTTCCATACGATTCACATAGAGTGTAATTACAGGGAACTATGATGATAAAAGATTGTGAAAACTTCTGGGATGTTAGTTTTTCAAAATATAATAACATATATAACAATTATAAAATTTCAAGTATGATATACATGATGTATCATGTATATTTTACCAAAGGAACATTTAAAATAGATTTTTTATCCATCAGCATTTCGATTCGAGTTTGAGTATTTGACAAATTGTTTCGTAACCTAATCAATACAAATTGATTTAGAGATAAATTGAAGTCTTTTATTAAAACTGATACCGTTCTTGTCAAAAAACTGTTTTCACGTATAACAAATTTAGATTTTTTTATAACATCAGATTTTTTTCATGTTTTATTTTCAGCTTATTACTGGAATTCATGACGATTAATTATAAATGTCACCTGAATTTTTACTGGTATAATTCTAATTTTATTTATCTTCTTTTTAAAACGTTAATAATACAAGATTTTGGTATTTAAATTTTAAAAATTTCCTATTATGTATTATAACGATAGATAACAGCTTGTGTTAGCCGAAAGATACAAAACGTTAAAATATTATTTCATATTAGTTGCCGATGAATAAGTTATTAACATTTTAAAAATAATGTACTTAGTGACAAATAACAGGCTTTTATTTTAACATCAAACGTCTCACTACGTTCTTTTCACCAATAACTTGTTTTAACTACCGTTTCTTCATTTAAATATTTAACGCGATTTTCAAATATAAATAAAAAAGATCTTTTTTAAAATATTTTAATATTACTTAAACAGTAATTGAATCATGATATTTTTATTTTTTGTAGGAAAACAGAGCACTTGTGAAGAGCTCGTAATAAAACTAATATCTTAATGTGATGAGGTTTAATCTTTCATAATTTTAAATATTTACAAAGCACTTGGTATATGTTATATACATTTTTTTTCTATGTTTACAATAATTATTTCCTTAATGTTTCTTAAATTAGGTCAAGTGTACTTAAATAGTTTTTATAATTACAATATATGTATTCATTGTTGCATAAGGGAAATATTTTACTAAAAGAAAATAATTTTATTCAAAATAAAATAATGTTTTTGTGAAAACTACAATTTCAATGTCAAATTGTTCAAATTATTGGTTCTTTTTTTCTATGTACATATTTTCTGTCTAAATAAATATTTTTTACTTACTTGGTATACTGATTAGTAATCAGAACTAAATTACCATAATATTATAGGATTCTGTATTCTTTAATCCTAAGTCAGAGAGCCTAGCTACATACTTTTTCTTGCATTTATTTATTCCCAAAATTTAAATTTTGATGATAGCTTTATTTATATTTATAAATTCGTGAATTTTAAGAATAATCACAGTTTACTAATATAGAATTTAAAATATGCTGTTTTCTAATATTTATCCTAATTGGTCCTACCCTAGATGATTTTATTAAAGAATAGAAGATTTAGAATAAGTAAATATTATACACCGTTGGTTATTCATTGGTTTTTATGTTCTGCACTTAAATTACAAGTCTCGCATAATTTTAATATTATGGGCATTTCATGTAAATTATTGTTCATGCTTATTAAAAATCTTATTTGCAAAAGAAAAAAAGAAAAAAAAACATTTGTGTTACCATTTAAACACTGAGGTAAGAACTAAAATTGTAACATAACTATCTGTTATATATTTTATATTTTATTCAAATTCCTAGATACCCAAGTCTTGCCCAAAAACAAGACATCATTTCATTCGCTTATTAAAAATTGATTTGAAAATTCTTAGAAAGATTTTATCAAAATTTTTCAGAATTTAACAAAAAATTTTAATTTTTAATTTTTTTTTATTATTAAAAATATAAGAATAAAAATAATACAGACTATATTCACTAATGACTCGCGCGCACCCAAAATTTTGTATTAGAGTGGCACTATTGGAAGCTGTAGCAGTTTTGATAGAAATGTTTGGCATTTTTGTGTAGGAAAATTCAAATACAAGAAAATTTTCAAATATCCCTTTTAAAAGATTGAACATGGTACAGTAACTTTATACCAAAATCATTAGGGATTCGGGTCGGGGGGCCGTTGGTGGCAATATATTTTTTTAAATTTTCATTGGATTCTAACTTGATGATGGATACTATAATGTGGGAAGTGATTATTGGTATTTGTACTCATCAATTAATAATCTAAAAGAGGAGTACGAATAAATAATGTTGGTTATGATTACTTGTCTGTCAAATTATTTTTTTATCAGAAAAACTGTCGGAAATAAAGTGTTATTTTAAGCAAGTAAGGGCAGTTTTAAATTGCGTTTTTTCTGTTTGTTATTTTCAATCATTTTGTTATTAAAGTAACAATAAAAAAACGGAAATATTTAAAAACTTTCGAGATTCATCTGAAGTAAATTTCAGACTCACCGTAATATAACTGCATTAAATATTTCAAAAATATGATAATCAATTATACACACTATATAACTGACAAATACTTCACCATTTGAGTGTCCGTCAAACTTATGCTTCGCTTATAATTTTTTTTTTTTTAGATTGTGTGCATATTTATGATAATTGCAGTAAGTAATTAAAACATCAACATGGGTAATTTAATATGTTATTGGAATAAAAATTGCGTTAATTTTATTAATAATATGTGTTTAACAGCATTTCAATCGTATGTAATTTGCGTGTACCTAATTATATGCTACAGAAATATTAATGTTATACAACCTTATGATAAGGTTTATAAAATAGCTACCGTGTTTAATAAAGCTAAAAACCTAATAGAAAAGAAATTGACATTTTCAAATCGATTATGGATGTATTTCGTAAATTAATATAAAAACAGTGTTGGTTCAATAAAAAAAGTGTTAACCATATGCTCTATATTCATTCTATTAAGAAGGAAGAAGCTCAAACTTTTTCGAAAACTGCAGCAGGCATTAATAACCACAAAAAAATATTGATATATTTTTGTTTCTTTGAACTACGAGGAATATAATTCGTTTTAATATACAGTTAGGCTTCACCATAAGAACGCTTATTTTGTTACCCAATAAGGGAAAATAGAAATAATTACAGGGATAATTAAAAAAATTTAAGCTTTAAACATGAACAATATTAAGATTATAATATTATAATATGTGGTAGACGAGGAATGTGGTAGACTTTTAGAGTAGAAACACGTATCGAAAGATTTTAAATCCCTGTACGTTGTTACAGAACCCAGCAGCCCAATTTAAAGACGTTGCCTGACGTATCAATGAGTTCAGAATTAAAACAACTGATACAGTTTTTTTGAACTATTAACAATTAAAATTCAAATTTTTTAATGTACCAATGTAATTGATGAATCACTCAACTGTCACTCACCGTCTTTAAATTAGGCTGCTGAATTTCAAACAACTTAGCCAAGGCATTAGTTTTATGACAAAAAATTTCTACACTATACATACTATTTTTCCATCAATTTCATTAATTCTTCTAACCGAAAAAGTGTCTTTTTTAAATAATACACAATCATTTAAATTAACCTCAGAGAGATTTAAAACCACCTATAGATAAGCTTGAAATATTTTAAACAGATCTACTAATATTTATAAAATTTCAAACGAAACTTAAAATTTTAAACGTTTAATTCTTATAAATAAATATATTTTTAATTATATTATTTTAAAAATATTTTTCTGTACTTATTAAGCTTAAAGTTATTACTTCTATCGGAATGAAAATATTTTAAGAAATGCCTGTATGCTATGTTCTAATCAAAAAATTTATTTCACCATTTAAAGGACATCTATCCAAAAAATTTTGCGATTTATAATATTTCAAAATCCAAAAAATAGTCACTTTAAATATAAATAATTTGGGTTTTTTATTGATTAATAATCGGAATGCAAACGAACTTAATTTGTAGAAAGAAATTTTATTAATTCAAATTTGTAAATTATGTCCATAAGAAATTAGTATGATTAACAAAATAATTCCTCTCAGGAGTTAGTATTGTATTTATGTTTCATCTGCACTTACTAATCTACTAATTTATAATATTACTAAATCTATCACCTGAATACAAATGCAACAGCGTTTTTTGTTCTTTTGTTTTGCTTTTGCAGTGCATACGTCGTAACACAGACGAGTTTCTGCGCGGAATAGTAACTGCAGATGAAACATGGATACAACACAACGTTCCTGAAAATGTGAATTAATAAAATTTAATTTCTCACTAACAAACTCGGTCACGCGTTGCTGTGGACATTTTGAGCACCCAGTATTTGTTGTGGGTAGCCCGGTATTCGTTGTGAGCACCCCGTATTTGGTTTAAGAAACCTGGGTGTATATAAATAAAATTTTTATATACACCCGATATTTGTTATGGGACATCCGGTACCCCGGGCCGGTTTTCGGCCTTGACTCCACGTCACAGAAATGTACGAAACACGTGCAGACACGAAATTTTTATATATACACACCGAACGTTTGTAAAATATTGTTTTAGAATGTTTAAAATTTGATGAACTGTGAATCCTTTGTCGAATTGGCTACAAAGGATTCGAAACTAAACGCGCAAAAAAGGTACGCAAGTTTTTCGAAAAGAAAATAGTTTTTAAAAATTAATCGGATTTGTTTAGCCGCTACCGAGTTTTACACTTAACAGCAACGTTCGCTGCAATTGAGACTTCAACCACCTTTCGTAAATATTGGTATCCAATTAAGCACTCATTTGAACCCTGTAGTCTCAACTCTTTTGCGCAATTTTCGGTCACATAGCACCACATCGCAGATTCACGTCAAAGAGGCGTAGTGAATGATGGCTATCTTCTGTTCATCTACGGCCATGAACTGAATCCAACTCAGTTTTCATTCCTTTAGCTTTACATATTTATATAGAAATATTCAATTTCCGCTTCGCGCCACGCTGTGAGGCACACCATGCCTAACAATAAAAAGCCTTTAATACTCACTTCGAAGGTAAGATTGGCCATTACAAATAATATGGTTTTCAGTCATATAAATGATCGTACTAAGTAAAAAATTACCTGAAAAATCACTTCAACATTCCATTCAGTTATGTTAAGTGGAACGATACGGAGAATATCTTTTGTTCATACTCATATTTTTATAAAATGAACAGTATATCCATTGCGACCATAATCATCATCAGGGTCGACCTAAAAGGACACAATAGATTTATTCATAATACAAAATATTTCATTCTTATTCACTAAATAATAATTTTCATTGAGAAAAATTTTCTTTTATGTCAAGAGAAAAAGGAATATTATATATATTGATAAAATTGTGTTTTTTTTTTCTTTTATTCATTCCATAAGTATTTGTTTTTCTTTTTATAGCCAAAAAATTTTGTTATGCGAGAATAAAAAAGGATGTAAAACTTATCACTCGCCCCCAAACAAATAGTGAATATTTCATAAGGATATATTAATAATATACCTTCTCGATGTATAAATAATATAATATATGCCGAATCGAAACTTATTACTTATTTTCACATTTTTCCTGTAGAATTCGGATCAAATATGCGCAGTTTTAAATTTGCAGGCTTGTAGCGTATAATAATATACCAGCTAGTAAAAAGAAAATAATATTTCGATTAATTATTTTTATTATGCATGTAGTCGACATAGAAAAAAAAATTGAAAAACATTTTCGTTAACGAACGATTAATGAAACAAAATGCGTTCAATTGACCCGTATTGCGGGTAATTGTGCGCACGATTTTTCACTCAAGTAAATCATATTAATAATTAAGAAACAACATACAAAACGTTATGAATATTATAAAAGAAAACTCCTTGATTTTTTTCCCAATTTCATTGCGTTTTGTTAATAAATACTGCTGATAACTACTTTGTAGCCGAGATATGTATGAATAAAATACTAAAATATTTGATCTAGGAAATTGGTACAAAAAATCGAAACTAATACAAACCGTTGTTTGATCAAAACATTAATCATGATCACGTTTCTCGTGATAAAAAACTGTTCACTAGAAGTTTTTGTTATTAAAAAATTAATAAATAAGACGCAGTACATTAACAAGTCAAGACTAAATGGTTTCATATTTCTTTTATGAACCAATACGCGCGACTACTATCACCAAAACTTGCCAGGGAAATAAACACTATACACACTTATCTATTAAGCTCAGTTACCCCGATTGACTCTAAGAAAAGTCTACGCATGCTTCGCAACTATCAAGCTCATGTCTTGCACTGTTTCAAAATTAGTAATAGTTCTAAGTGTAATTATTCCATTTGAGGAAAGAATTGTCCATACTCTGAATTTGAAAAATTTGACAAAAAATTTTTATAATTATTGGTGTGCAAACCGTCACCAAATTAGCAACGAGTAACATCTCCTCAGAGAATCATAGCTAATTCATACTGATGATGACTACTTTGTAGTCGAAATACGTATTTATAAAAATGCAAAATAATTTGATCTAGGAAATTGGGGCAAAAAATCGAAATTTATTTTACAAAAAAAACTTGATAACGTTCATAAAAAGGAGTGATTAAATTTTTCATATTTCTGTTTTTTACACTAATTATGTAGCCGTAGCATCTTTTTTATCTTGTAAAAGATTTACAAATAAACTTTCCACCTCCAATCGACTATTCCACCTGTATATTTAACTTTTGTAGTGAAAATTATTTCATACTTAATCGCTGCGTTTAGATAAATATTTGATAGTAGTGGGTGTTCAAATTCGTATTTCATTTTTGTTTTAAATTTATTTATCTGAAGATTTTTCTGTAATGTCAAAGTCAATACTAATAGTAAACGAGTAGACTAAGTGCGACCCGCAAGACAAACTTTTCAATGAGGAGAATAAAAACCAATTTCAAAATCGGCTTCATTAAAAGAACTTTACTTTGGGAAGTCATGATATATAAAAATTAAATTAATTTTTATATATTAATTATGTCTAATATAATTTATTATTATGTCTAATATAATGTATTAAAAAAATAATTTCTGCAGTATGAAATATTTATACAAAGAAGACAATTATTTACATTAACTTATCTTTACATTAACCCAGTTACTGTATACATCTGCATATATTTTTAACGTTTGAATAAAATTTAAAAAATATATGCTTGGTATCTATATAATGTTGATAATTTTCAGATAAAAGTTTATAGACAACCTATATTATATTTTTTCTAATATTTGTTATGAAACAAAATAAACGAAAACTGTTCAGAGACCAATCATTTTTTATCTGTCTATAAACTGTTCCATCGTTTATTTCTCATATCTTGGCATAATCTAGTATTTTTGACAATATTCATTTACCTTACTGTCGCAGAAAAAATGACTACAATTGCTTTCCAAATAAAAGATTTTCCCAATATTTATTTATTTCATTTTTATATTTTGATATTTATCAAATATTGCTACTTTATTTATATTGAATACGATGTGACTTTTTATTTGCTATTTACATGCAAAATTTACGCTAAGAATTTTATAAAGTTTTTATTCTGATTATTAAACTCACTAAATGCACTGCTCACCCTACGAAACCAAATGTGAATATCTTTCATAAAATTTTATCACGGTACAAAATCAACATGTTTTTACATAAATTTTTTAACACTCAATTTTTCTTTTTTCGGGCCTAGCTTTCCTCTGAAATTATTTTTGATTCTAAATTTCTTCGACAAAATGAAAAAAATTATTATTCCAAAAAAAGTTTTCAAATTCATTCTTCTAAATTTTAGGATACAATTTCTTCAAACGTTTTAAAGTACAGCCACAGTTATTGTGACCACAGTTGACCGTTACAAAAAAGAACAATTTTGGTGGAAAACTGACCAACTAAGCAAATAATAATTCACGTCTGCTGAAAAGAAATTTTTTAGGGTATTGCAACTTTTATTATTATTATTATTAAAAAATTGTAGTAAGTGTATACATTTAGTTGATTTTTACAAACTTCAATTCACTTGTTTCTTGTGTCGGTTTTCCAATATTTCATTCGGAAGAGTGTCTTTTTAGGAATTTTACTAATATGTTTAATTTTATACTTGAACAGTTTTTTATGAAAAGTTTACGTTCGTTACTTACATGACTATTGATTGGTCGATTAATAAAACAAATTTTTTTTTATAAAAATTTTATAATTAAGACATATTAAGAACTAAAAAACATTAACAAATCCTCAGAAGAAGCCGAAGAAACAGTTTTATAAAACAGTATTTTCATTGTGTCTTTCAATCTTTTAAAGCATAAAAACTAAGCGTTTTTCGAAAAACATAGTGTTAATTTTTCTCGTTTTTCGTTCCGATTTTTTACGTTTTCGTATATTTAAGTAATTTATTTTTTTTTAGAGAAATAGTTCATTAAGATTTATTTTATCGGAACTATACCAAGAATTCGAGGAAACTGATGCAATCTGGTTGGTCTATTAAGTATACATTCTTTAATGATACTAAATTATTACAAAATTGAGGCAGTCGAAATGTTCATAGAAAATTTGAGTTTATAAAATACAAATATTTAACTTATATTCCTTTATAATCGTTATCATTTTTAAAAAATAGAAACAACACAGTTTACATACACGACCTGTATTTCTTAATTTTGAACTATAGATTTCTCTGCCAAAAAACGCCCACGCACATAATTCTAGACACGACAAGAAATACGTGTGTATAATAATATGAGATAATATACATATGATATACTCATGTTTATGCTTATTCTATCAAATGTAGATCTAATTTTATTAGACAGTCTAATTTAAAAAAAAAAAAAAGATGAAAATATGTATAAAATATTATTATTAAACAGAAGTTATAGAGTTATTTGTATGAAGTTAGGAACGTGACAGAATATTCTAGATATTTTTTTATTTGAAATATACGTGAATGCTTTTAAATAATGTACCTACTATGTACGAAGAGTATGATCGAATTCGTTTGGTTAACAAATTATAGAATCTTTGTTTTTAGATTCAACAATAATGCAGCTGCAAAGAAGGGATCTTCAGTCAAAATATGCCGATTTTTTAAATTAACTTTTGTAATAATTTATTGATTGTCTCAAAATTTTCAGAGAAGATGCCCTGTAATAAACTCTAAATTAAATGGCCGAACTCTAAGTTGTGAGAAATAAATGTTTCTGAGAAATTCGTATGTATATTTAAAAAGGGTAATTAATTAATTTGAAGCAAATATTTATATAAAAATATTGTTTTTTTTTTATTCTAGGCAATACATATTAAACACATCCGTGACTTTCCGAAAAATTCATTATACATATTTATATTTTTCTTTAGTTACAAATTATTTGTAATGAAATAGGTATAAAAAAAGAATTTCAGTTTCATCAAGACTTATGATATTACAAAAAATTTAATTAATCTGATTAACTCCAAACGACAACAAAATGTACTTGTTTTTTATGAGGTTGTCTTATCTCTGTTGATGATTGTAGTTCCAATAATAAAATTAATGAAGCGTAATTGTTGATACTAATCTATTTAAAATTTACCCCACTGTAATGTAGGTTACTGATTAAAAAAATGTTTACCAAAATATTTAATAGTTTCTCCTTTTTGAAGTAAAATTTCTTTAGATCTTAGAGATTTCAAACTCGATTAAAAAGCAATAGTAACTAGTGATAAGTACATTACATCTATTGTATATAACGTGCAATAGTATGAGATAGAAGACATTATACATTTTTTATTGCAGGGTTAGAATGGGTGGGTGCGCACCTGCGTAAAGGCATAAAACAACGGTAGTTCTACAATTGAATTTGTACACAAGTATTTGTATTGATTGTATCCATGCATTTGCTCTAAAATAACTGAGACCTTGCTTTACTTCGTAATATGTCATAGTTAAAGTTTTTGCACTTCAATCTTAAAAATTTGCTTTAATGTAAAAATTCAGTATACACAATATTTCTGTTCCATTTTGAATTGGTATAAAGATGTATTGTTTTTTCTGCATTTCCTGTTAGAGGAAAGTGTGAAGTTTATAAGCTGCTTGTCCAGTGGAACCGTAAGAAAAATTACGTGTATCCAGCTTTAAAAAACTAAAACAAAACACTTTTAATATTTCAAAGTTTCCCTAACAAATTAAAATTTTTTTGTCAAAGAAACATTTTTTGGTATATTATGAATATTAACAAAAAAAAAAAAAAAATGTTATTTCAAATAAAGTAGCCAAATTGATGCTATCGATCTAGACGTCATTCCATTTATGAAATCATCCATTATTTTATTGTTTTACAAAGTATTTTATAATCAAAGCAATTTTAATTTTTTGCAAACACTTTTAGCACTTTACTATAACATATATCATAGTAGATAATATTTTTGGAACTTTACCTTTTTGGGTGTTATATTGTTATTTGAGTGGTATATAATAAAAGCTAAATTTGAAGGTCTTAGGCTAAGTTAATCTTGAGATACTGATCGTAAACATTAGTTTTAATTTTGGCAGTAGATCTCGAGATATTAAAAACAAACCACCTACGAAATTAACTTAAGAATAATCCTCCACCGCAGTATTTATCTCTGTATTTTCTCTATATTTTTATTTTCTAAGCCGTAAGCTTTTTTACCGATTATCACACAAAAACTTGCATTCCCTATTTTAACCCTGTTTAGGGTCACTACACTAACTACTGCCTTTTTTTGCATTAATAAGCCTACGTTGTGTATAAAGCTCTAGACTATCTCTGTACCAAATTTCATTTTAATCGGAAGAAGGACAGTGTTACTTTCGAATTTATAATATTAGTAAGGATTTATCGGATCTAAAGTATTATTATTATTATTAATACTTCAGTTACCATAAGCCTCCACTATCATTGATTGGAAATTCAATCACGAAGAATGGGTAAGTGTAATGTATGTAATATATATGTGAATAAAATTCATAATTATATAAACTTGGTATCAATATCATCACAAATAAATCCTACAATTATCCTACTCCTGAAATTTAATATTAGTCTACTTATCTGGAAGTTCACGGCACTGCGCAAATGCCTATTTTTGTATCATTTTTCTTTGATTAAACATGGAAATAACACATATTTCGTTGCTTTTAACGAGTTGTATCAATCAACCTATACCTACATATTTCAGTTTCAGCCAACTTTAATACGCACTACACAGTCAGTCAGGCGGTCGATCTGTCGGTTACAAGAGGTAATCTTTTATGTCATATGATTTCTAGAGTTACATGATCATCTTGGCTCGTAATATAATTTTACTTCAAACAAAAAAAATTCTTCCTTTATTTTTCTCTGTTCCCATGAAAAGTTTTTTCATTATTAACGTTTTTTTTTTCATTCGCGTTAGATGAATAAAACAAAAATGCTAAAATCAAATGAAAAAACTTGGTTCGTAATTTGTTTAATACATGAATGGTAGAAGGGTACAGACAAAAACCGTGACTCTCAGTTTCGTTTAGAAGTAACATCCCAATATCGGAACGATTTTAATTGTTGGTGACAGTTCCACCGACAAAATAAATATCGAAATTGATTTTTTAATTTCTTAAGAATTAATTAAAAATACGAAATTTGTTGATCGCCAAAAGCAGAGCTTAAAGGAATAAAAAAAAACACAAGGTTTATCAATTTCTCGGTATATGATAAAATAATGGGAAGGAATTATATTATTTAATTTGCGATTAATGATCGATGAATTTTGTAAAATTATTAGGACAAGCTTAAGTTAAAGTCTCGATATTAATTTAAAGTTAGATGTGCTTAGGGGGGTGTCAATCCAATTAATCAAAATACAACTTTTTTTCCCGCGAATTTCTAAATTTCTAATTCAGACTGATGGTATCGCAAATAATTCAACGATACCTGATTTATCAATATCGGCGAAGTATTGCTAGGGGGCGTACAGAAACACACAAATATGAAATCTCTTTTATTCATTTCTTCGTTTTTTCTTCTTCCTCATAATCCTTATGCCCCTGTGTCTCGTGTCTAATGTTTCTTCTTTTTTTTTTGATTCTCTGAATATTTTAAAACTAAATTTTGACTCTCATGCATATATTAAACATTCGAGGCCATACGTAAATGTTATTTGCATGATTAAAAAATTGTATTTTTAGTGACTGAAAAATAAAGATGATGATAAATGTAAATTGCTAAAGCAGCGCTTACATTACGCTGCTAATTGCAACTAGCAGGTTAAACCTTAAATTTGGCTATAAACAGGACAAGTGCAATCAGCTCTAGGTTTTTACTAGTTTTTAATAGTTTTTATTTTAAATAGTTTATGAAGTTGAATCGGTTCAACTTTATCTACGATGTTAACGATTACGTAGCATTGCCATCAGCCATACTCGGTGAGTGTCATATTATAGCGTGAATTTATTTATTTTATTTTAGATTTGGACATTTTCCGTAAATGAAAAAAAAGTTAATTGTCCACGTGACTCACTGATCATTCAGTTAGTTTTCTATTAGCGAAATGATTATTAATACTTGTTTAATAGTTAATGAGTTTATCCGTTACAAACATTCACTTTGGCTGGATTGTACTAACCTAGAGTTTGTGCTAACCTTAGTTTCTTTAATACAGTTTCAATTGAATGTTACTTGTAGGGTAGTGGAATAGCGCAACCCAACCATATTCAAAAAAAATTATTTTGAATCTGTTAATTTCACACAAATTTAAAATAATAATATATTCATAAAAGGCTTCTTGCAGCCTAATTTGAATTTACTACTCGTGACTTTTGCATGTACCCTTCGATTTTCTACATTCTCCGTTTCTTTGTACTGAGCGAACATAAGGTTTAGTTTTCACATTAATTATATATTGAGATAGCTCTTTCTCTCTTTGGTAAAGGGATATTATTATTGTACATTCAATTAAGGAATTTTTTTTTTCATTCGTTTGAAATGATAAACTTTAAGTGAAATGTGATATTCGTTTGAATTTTAAAACAATTTTTTTCTTACTATTTTCAAATGTTAAATTTTTTATATTTAATGAACCTTACAAGTGTAGAAAGTTTATTTGTTAAAATCGATTTTCGTTGTTGCTAAGATGTGAATTAGCGAGAAATATTACAAAAAAATTTGCTCAAATAATAATCAATCAGTTGTTTTTATTTGAAAATTCTTTAAGATTATTTCATTTTATAATATTGCTTGGAAATTGGTTAATGTGGTGCTGGTGTTTCGAGTCCTACATAACGTAAATTTCTTTTGCACTAATTTTGAACTTATTTGAGAAATTATACATTGTATTTTTATTATGAAAATGCTTAGAACTATTTTTAGTATAGTAATGATTGGAAATAAATTGGATTATGTATCTACTTAATATTGTATGCTACAATAATAGTGGCATTATATATTGTGTTTGTCAAATCGCGTTGAAGAAAACAATTAGAATCACTCACCGAACCTTCATATTTAACTTACTATTCTAGAAAACTTTTTTACCGCATGTTCAAAATATACCTTTTTTTTTTTTCAAAGGAACTGCGTTTATTTTATTTTAATTTTCTAAATATCGAGTGGTCTAATTATTTAACACAAATGGATATTACCATTTTAAAACGATTTAGTTTATTTGTAGAATTATTACTTGGGAGTCGGCAGATATTAAATCTGAACTAATATCAATATGTTTAATTTACAAATTATAAATTTAAAATTTTAGGCAATTTAATATTTTTTATAAAATTTAATAAGATTTGGAAAATACAAATCATGGTCTATTTTGGAGTAATTTGCGGCGTTCTTGAATTAAAATGTATACAATTGTAATATATAAATAATTTTGGTTCATAGAGAAAAAATATTTTAATTTTCGTTGCAAACAAAATACAAAAGTTGGCTTGATATTATTTTAAAATGTAAAAATTGAATGAATCGAACAAGTTTAAACTCTTAAAGTTAATTTTCCATCTGTTTCTTGAAAAAAAAGCTTAATATATAATCGCTATAGATATGAATATGTATGACGTTATTCATATCATATTTCAAATTCAATGCATACAATGCATGTACGGTATTGAACATATTGAAAAGTTGATTTTGAAGAGTCGATTGTTTTATAATTATTAATGAGAACTCTAGGATTTTTCGAATTAATTTCGATGTTTTCCCCAATTTCCTAGATCAAATTATTTTGTATTTTATAAATACGTATTTCGACTACAAAGTAGTCATCATCAGTATGAATTAGCTAGTTGTAATGATTCTCTGAGGATAATTTACTCGTTGCTCAGAGAATCATTACAACTAGCTAATTCATACTGATGATGACTACTTTGTAGTCGAAATACGTATTTATAAAATACAAAATAATTTGATCTAGGAAATTGGGGAAAAAATCGAAATTTAGTCGATTGTTTATTTATTTTTTTTTTTTTAAATAAAAAAATTTTTATTTTTAAAAAAAATCAACATCATCAGTTAATTCAGAAAAATTAGAATTTTTAATCATTCAAATTTTGCCCATTTTTAAGGATTTGTAAAAAACCAATTTTCTTAAAGATGTTTCATTAATGTAATAACAAAAATTTTGTCTAAATTCCCACTGAATGACTTGAATGCTATTTTTTTGATAAAGCAAAAACCGAACGTATGATGTCCATAAAACTGATATGTTTGATCTTTTACTTAGATTAAAATTTTTGTCGGAAATGGGAGTGCTGAGAAGTTTTAACATTTTATATATAACTGTATATTTTACATTTGCATTAAAATTCAGCTTTGTACGAATAAAGTCTCATTGATATACATTGAGAAAAATAAAATTAAAATAATTGTAATACTCTTTTCTATAAGTAACATAGAATGCAACGTAACAAAGATTCAAAACAACTATAATACTAACTAAATGTAACATATTCTAGAACATTACATGTACATTTCTTGTTCTTGGATGCACTAAAAATAAAAATCTTTTTAAAAACATTGTTTGGGAAAACTTTTTATTTCGAAACAAATAAATGTTTTTTTTTTTTTATACAGAAGGGAAAATTGTACATTATTATTTTCTGTGGACATGGAAAATGTTGTTTTACACACATACAGAAATATCTACTTACTGTCTTGGTATTGATTTTAATGTTGTTTTACTGTACTGAAAAACTACTTAAAACTTTACTGAAAATAATAATAATGACTATTACATACAATAAATGTACACATTAATGAAGGAAAACTTGAATTGACTAAATTGAATTGATTTATTTATAATAATTTTAGTTTTGTTCAAAAGGGCATTATTTTTCTTGTTTTTAACTTATTTTGTTATAATTTAAGAATAGTGCATGTCATGTTCGATTGATGTGTCCATACCCGTCATTCCGAACCTTTTTTATTCAGGCACAAATTGAATGCGAATTCGCAAACGAATATAAATACGAGGATCAGGCTAATATTTTGCTAGTTATATTTTTTTATTTGAGACAATATACATTTAATATACTAGTATTACTAGTGGACCTGAGTACTGATCCACAGCATTAATTGTAGATAATAATTTAATTGTATAAATTGGAATCTTAAATTCGAAACAACTGTTAAATTTTCATAACAGGTCTGATACAATTGATAATTCAAATTTTAAAAAAAGTATGTTTTGTGTTCTCAATAATCTTCAACTCATCCAATTTCAGTGTTTTATAGCTCAAATGATAGGTATTGACTCACTGATTGTCTTAAGACCAATTTTCAGAAATTTATCTGTTACGGGGGCGTTTCTTTCTCAAAGTGTTCTGATTGTTTTGTTTCTAAATATCTCTAGTTCTATCGGTTATAGGAATTTTATCAGTTTGAATATATTATCATGATTATTTAACCAAACAGGTGCACTGTTTGTAACTGGTGTTATAAAAACAAGTATTCTGCAGAATTTCTCCACAATTTTTTTCCATTTTCAAACAATCAAATAAAGGTCACTTTTACCGTTTTTCTTGTAATAAAATCTTTTTGAACCCTTTGAAACAGTGTGGTTTTCATTATTGAACTTCTCGAAAGGCGATACTTTAAATTTTTTGAAAAAGCAAAAGTGTTAAATATTAGGATAGCTAGACCATATAAAATTTTCTAGAAAATGATTGAAGCTGAGATTCTTTTAAAAAATGTTCACACTATGAGTTGAAAACTCATGAAGAGTTTGTTATCAATGTTATCAATACAGAATCGTTTTCTTTTAACATAAAGTTAGGGAATGCATATTCCTATTTTAAACAAGGATATTACATCGCTTTTTACTACTTAAAACTGTACAAACTATTGGATGAAATTATATTATTAATATTATATATGTAATTTAATTGATTTTACTTGTCTATAAAATAAAATTTTCACAATTTCCTTTTCATAATAAAAAACACAATTGTTATTACTTTAAAAAAAATACATATAGAAGTTTAAAAATTGTACAAATATAAGTTTATATTTATTTTTTTTATTTCTAAACTAATTTTATATACTTAATATTTTTATAACTCAAAGGCCATAAATTTTAATTTTAGTATATTTTTTGTAGTATTATTTTATACGTTTTAAATCTCTGATGGCTGATGTTAACTACATGTACAATTGCTGTTAAATGATTTATTCAAAACTACATATTAACTACATGATTTATACAAAAATTTAATTATTTAAAATTAGTATTAATAATAATTTAAAACGTTAATACATAATTAAGTTGTTCCGTATAAGTTAGAGGCACGTAGATAGTTAGTTCAAAGATTAAGTGAATACCTGTTTTGAAATCTATAGCTAAATATCGTGTATTTCACTTAATATTTAATATTTGACAGATCAAATATGAATTGAAATTTTACATCTTAAATTTAAATATTAAGAATTTCTGAGAAACAATCACCTCTAGATAAAATGAGTGAAATAAAATATTTCTCGCAGTAAGTTTGAGCAGGCTTTTTTATTTGTGTTACTGTAAAATATTCTCAAAAATTCTCTAACATTTTATAAACTATTTGGGAATCTTTATTACCATTGTTGGTGTGAATAGGCGAACGGAAAGGTACGGAAAAATAATCATACACCTTAAATATCACTCAATTTTAACTTTTTCATTTTATATACAGTCTACTCTGGATAATTTGTAACTGGATATTATTAATAAGAGTAAATTTTAATTACCAAGAGTTCAAAATAACAGAAGCTTAAATAACCAAGAGGGGCGGTAGAAAAAATGAAAGAAACAAGAGATTGATAAAAATTTCTGATTTATTATTTTGAGCCTTGTATAATTATTTATAAATGTTCGTTTTGAAACGAAATTTGTAATATTCTGTTGAATGATCAACTTCAGTCTAATATTGTTGAATGAATTTTCAAGAGTGGTGAGAGCTGCGAATACACTAAAAGCCCACACTCTTCAAGGCGATGAAAATCATCATGGCCATCTTCTACTCGTAATTAAGGAACTTTCGGTGATGCACGGCGCTTAACTGAACGTCAAAAGAACATAACATATCATATTTAATTAATTGTCATTTTCGCTTTAATCATTTTTTTCCGAGACCTTACAAAGAGTAAAAACAGGAGAGAGGCGATTTGCTTACCTCTACCTAAATCATGTCGACCGCCATGATTAAGGAAAGTTATCTGACTAAATTAAATGTTCGGTTCGTTGCTTAGTTAAGAAAGGTCTTTGTTTTTGATCTACAATCAGCCGCCGATATTTGGGCTCGGTGTTCAATATTTTTAATACGCTTTTATTAGTTTCATGCGTATGACTGGAGCGGAATCTTTGAACATGATTTTGACCCCCCTTCAAAACGTCGTATTAACTCGAAATTTGGCATACTTATTAAGGACCAATGAATTCAATATTTTAAACTGTTTGATCCGTTATCCTTACTAGGATAATCAGGATTAGCGATTTTTTGTTTTCCTGAGACCCGGAGTGTCTGCGTCAAGATCAAGAAGAGAATAAATAATAGTTATAAAAAACTAAAAATACGCTTTTATAGAAAATTCAACTAAAAACTGAAAAATAAATAATAGTTTAATAATACTAAAAAAATACGCTTTTGTAGAAAATCCCACTAAAAAATAGAAAATAAATCTTCATAAATTTGAATTAAAAATAGTGTAAGAAAAAATGTTAAGTGTAAAAAAAGCGTGGGGTATCAATAGTTATAAATATTTTATAAACAGATATGAGTAGAAGGATTATTTTGATAATATCCTGAAAAGCACCCCACCCTTTTTTTACAATAAAATCATTTTTTCTTACACTATTTTTAATTCAAATTTATTAAGATTTATTTTCTATTTTTTAGTGGGATTTTCAATAAAAGCGTATTTTTTTAGTTTGTTTAAACTATTATTTATTTAAAATTTATAACAAATAGTTATGAAAATAAAATAAAAAGCAAAATGTTTTCAGTATGTCGAATGGATTGCAGAATTTGTTTGTGTTAAAAACGTTAAATATTTTTTTTACTTAATAATTTTGTATATTTCTCATAGTTAAATTGTCGTGTTTTTTAAATTACCGTAAAACTGTATTTTTTAAATATGCGTTAATAAAAATTTTCTTAACCTATTTATATAAAAAATATTTGTATTATGAAAAGCGTTATTATTATTATTTTATTTTTTTTTTAATTTTACATAGTTATATTTTAATTTTTGTTCCAGGTGAGAAACTGGCTGATATAAAAAAAAATTAAAAAAAGGTAAAAATTATAATCTTGTGTAAAGAAAGTTCAACAAAGAATGTAAAACGTCGTTTTTCGTTTAAAACCAAAATAATATTTTAACCTAATTTTAATAGTTATTATAGAAAAAAAATCAATCAACATTATTTCTTCAATCATAAAATAAGTACAAATCTATTAAAATCATTTATGAATAATTTTAATGTAATAAATAACACATTGCGTTTGTATTAGCTCGGAATCAGTTAGCGTATCCATCTGTGTAATTAAAATTATTGGATTCTCAAATTTAAATAAAAAAAAAAGACGTATGGCACTCGGGGACTGCCGCGGTAAAGCTATTGCATAGCATTTTGTATCAACTTATGCAATTATAATTTTTTATTTATTTATTTATTTTATTCAGGCAGTATTGCTTTTTCTTACACCTATACACCTATATACTTTCTCATAAACAGCTGCTTATGTATTCATCCGATTTCGGAGCAGCTCGTCTCGATTCGTCAAGCCACACCTCCTTGCCCGTCGGAGTGGGGAGCGTGAGGTTTTTTCGTTACGGAATTTCTGGATTCGGTCCCCGCGTTCAAGGCCCCCGATAGAAGCTATGCAATAGCTTAAAAACAAATGGAGAAAATAAATTAAAGAGTTAATTGTTTACATTCCCGACATATGTGATTGAGTTTCTGTGAAAAAAACTTTTTCTTACCATATATTGATTTACGATTTTATGTGTCCTTTACATTAATCTGATTTTTCTAAATTATATATTTGATCCACTTTCAGTAAGAATTAAATTAAATAAATTATTTTATGTTGATTTTTTAAATGCCCCAAATCAATGCTCATTTCCTACATCTACAATTTATGATAGGAGACATTAAGATAGGACAGCGTGACCGAACATTCCATGCTTTAGCCAATAAATATTATTTATGAAAAAATTATAGAATTATTATTAGTATTGTTATAAACAAGAGAGTATGAATGTTAATTACTCAATTTATATTCAATAATATTAAAATAAAATATGTATTTTAATAATTGATTATTATAAATTAAACGATAATTATTATTAATTTGTTATTTATATAGCACTTAATTATGTTTAAATATTTACCATTATGGACAATATATCTATATATACAAAACAAAGTGATTAATCAAATACATTGCTATACAGAGATTGGTCATTAAATGTGGATCAATATAAGAAATACATGTAAATAATCGTAAACGAAAACACCATGTACAGAATTCAGAGACAGAATTGTATTAATCTTACATCGACACAATAAATTTGCCCAAGAAGTTAAATTGATATTCATACAAACTGCAGATTACATAACATCGTCACATTTTGCCAAGAGTGTTTTATTTTGGAAGAGAATAGACTGAGCAATACTCTCATGGACTTGCCCATTCTCTAATGAGAGAAAAAGCGATTGTACAGCGAATACCTGTTTATACGCCTTATTCCTCTCACACATTTCTGCTTGTATATAATTTATAGCTGAATTGTAAGTGAATGCTCAGTCTATACCATGTCTGGGGCCGGATTAAGCAAGCGCGGGACCTTTAGCAAATTCTTTAAAGAGCTCTTGCTTGGGTTCTTAAGCATACAGATATTCTATGGGTTCTTATGTATAAAGTGATAAAAAAACAATTAACATACTCAATACGTTTATTTGCCATATTGCAAATATGAATATTTAATAAATTCATTTATTATACATATAAATTATTTTAAAATATATAAGATTAAGTCTAATACTAGAAAATATTGAAGCCACATCTGTACCAAAATTTTGGTACAGGTGTTCATGCATTAGCTCATTGGACCATCTAATAAGTACGTTTCCGTGTGTTCGTCCTTCTGCTCATCTGCCCGTCATCAAGATTACGAACAAACCGAAAAGAGATACCGAGTTGAAATTTGGGTGATGTATTTGAGAAATATAGAGTGAGCTTAAGTTCGTAATTGAACAAAATCAATCCATTGGGATCAATCCAAATGGACTCTGAAATGAAATTTTAAATCATAAAAGATAAAATTTTAAAGACAAAAAACTTTGGTTTGCAACTTCTTTTACAAAAATTTTTTAATTTATTACAATTTTAACTCAAATTTAGCTTATAAACACATGTCACTTATTTTTACGTTTACCCATCGTATTTAAATATGATAGGTAATCGTATCTCAAAAACGATGAATAAAATGGTTTCAAGTCAGCAGAATGATGAGTAATCGATTACTAATTGAATGTATTGGCTGAATGCAACTAATGTACCACAGCAACAGTAGCATGTAACCACGGTTATCTGACCATCACATTATCTAATCTCGAATTAGAATATTTTCTTGTTTCGATTTTTTAAGAGCAAATTACCGAAGAAAGGTATTAGTTTTTTTATTTTATTTTAATTTTTTTTTTATTATTAAAATATTAAAATTTAATATTGCATTTTGTAAATAAGATTAGATTTTGGATTAATGCTAAACGAAGATTGTGTACCACCATTAGTCATTATTTGTCCTAGATAATAAAATAGGTATAATAATAAATACATCCGATTTGAATAAATTTCGATTTTTTCCCCAATTTCCTAGATCAAATTATTTTGTATTATATAAATAACTTGATCTAGGAAATTGGGGAAAAAATCGAAATTTATTCGAAAAATCCTAGAGTTCTCATTAATAATTATAAAACAAGCGATTTGGTTTGTTTTGATATACGTAAAGATATACGTTAAGTTGACTATAAATACCAATAAATAAGTGTAATCTTAAGTGCATAAAAATAATTAAATAATTTTCAATTGTACAATTGAAATGGTACCATTGTTCATGTATGTATCTTAAGAAATAAAAAATTAAAAAAATTTAATTTTTAGTTTAAAAATAATGATTATAATAAAAAATCGAATATTCACTATTGTAATTTTATATCTAGCAAAATAAATAGTGCGGTCTGTGTTTATCGTTCCGTAGCAAATTTTCAATTTAAAAATAATTTGAACTAAGCTCAGCTGAAAATGAATTGTACAAAATAGCTGTTTTCTCCGAAAGTTATCTAGTTTGTACATGCATTCGCTTATTATTTACGGCCACAAAATAAATTTCTAATCGGAATATTGCACTGCATTTCAGTAACATTTTATTTTTTTTGAGATTATTCACAAAATCGAATAAATTGCTAATTTACTGCAAATTCCGGATAATGTTCAAAGTTTAAAAATACTTTTATTCATTTTGAATAACTTGTGTTTATGATTTGATGAATACAGACGATTTCGATAAACTGTATGCTATATACACACATGGGGGTCGAAATCGAGACCACTTATTTGCGTTTCATTTATGATCCACTTTTTATATCATTCAGTATATAAATATTATCACGATAATATTTATTATAAATAGAATGTATTCAATCTTTTGTTATGCGGATATTATGATGATTGAATTGATTTTATCAGTCAATCTATGGTGATACTCACTACATTGCACGCATAATTTAATTATATTTTTAAACAGTTTATAATAATATAATTAATTGTTATGAATCAAATCAGTTAAATTGTCATAATAGAAAACAAGAAAAACTTATCATAAATTTATTTATTTTAATTATCAATCAAAATCACAGTTTTTTATAATAGTCTGTGTTCTGAAAAATATATATTTAGCAAGGAAAGATAACAACTAAAAGAGTTATTTGTTTAAATACTCGATGTATGATGGTTTAAATGGTCAGTCATAGGTCCATTAGACTCAGTTGACCCATTTTGCTACTTTACGAACTTGATCTGACTTTCTGACCAAGCATAATCCATCAAAATTACCATCTATTTCGCAATTTTTTTAAATCTTTTTTGTTATCCTAATGACGGACGTGTTAGCGGAAATGGGCAATTCTGTGAACACCTATGTCAAAATTTTATTTGTGTGATTTATATTTTCTAGAGTAAAAAACCTTAGACTAAAATTACGCAAAAATATTTTTTTCATGTTCACTGATGATGGAAGACAAATATTAAAAATTAAACGAGATAAAATGATAGTATAAATTAATGGAATACTCGTATTGTGGTTGAGTATCTATGGTTGATCTACTTACATATAATTAGTAACATTATCAAAGTAAACAAAATATGTAGTCCTTGCACAGTTCATACGTAAGAAATTGTTGTATAGCTTTGAGAAACAATGTTACTTGGGCAAGTTTCGAAATACACTGTTTTCTAATTGTACCCAATCTGAAATAGTCGTATAATATAAACATTATGACTGTTACGGATATAATATATCTTCGTATAGTCGAAATTAATACGTTATTAGCTGACTCGACAAGAGTTTTATATATATATATATATATATATATATATATATATATATATATATATATATATATATATATATATATATATATATATATATATATATATATAACAAAGTCGTGTTAGTTACACCACTTATAAATAAAGAACGACTGTAACAATTTTTATGATTTTCGTGTTTTTAATATCGGATGTTTCGGATATGGGATAGGTTTTGGGTTCATTTTCTACCCCTAAAGAGGTGATAAACGAGGACAATTTTTTCAATTTTTTATTACAAGTTCTCACTTGATGTGTGTTCCATCGAAAATCATTTCCATCGAAACGAAAACAAAATTTAAAATAAAATTTACCTTCTCTCTTTATCTCTTCTCACTAACAGTATGTCGAACTGTCAACTATATAAAGTGTGCTTCGTACTAAAGAGATGCATGCTGTGCCAAAGTTTGTATAGGACAACGCAATTCCATGGTCCAATCTTGTCTAATTTTTTCATGTAATCGATGTATCCGTTTGATTAAATTAAAATTTTAATTTTCGCGTTAGGACACCACTTATAACTAAAGAGCGACTGGACCGATTTTTAGTGTATATTCAGTGGATCTGGGAATAGGTCATAAGCTATTTTTTATACTCCTTTTATACTCCTTGAAGTATACTATTAGTATCATTTCCATCGAAACCAAAATATAAATTTGAAACGTAAAATTATTTATTTATTTATCTCACTAACAATTTGTTGAACTATCACCTATATAAAGTGTGCATTTCACTCTCCGAAACTATTCAACTATATACTTTTCATTAAGTATATGAGGACCACAGCACAAAGTACCAGGTGAATTTACATAAATTTTTTATCTCGGATGTCAAGCACCAAATACCGAGTGCACACATAAAATACCATGTGCCGCACAAAATATTTCTATTTCAGGTATATGGTATCACCTCAAATTAAAATATATAATTCTTTCATTAATCCAATCCACACGATAAAAAAATTTCTGTCACTTGACAAATTGTTTCACATCTCCCCAACAATGCCTGAGATTAAGGAAATCAAGACAGAAGTATATGAGTGTATATACATTGTGAAAGAAAAAAACATTATGATAATTAAAATGAAAAGTCAATATCAAACCCCTAAATCTCTAAGTGCATTGAATATTTTCGTATATGATATTTTTGGTTAGCCCGTCTTTAACTAACACAAACAAAATGGATGGTTTGCTTACCCATGTAGATGCCTGTTGGAGATTACAGATCGATTATATATTGACCATTGAGAATTGAAGATTATTGCAATACTAATATCTCTATTAAAAAATGGGGGTTGTTGGTGAAAGGGTGGAAATTAGTGGTCATATGTGGTTATGTATGAGCATCCCTTTGCCTTTTCGGTATCAAAATAGTTTATGACCTATTCTCTGGCCTATCGAATATTCACAAAAAATTCCATACAAATTGGTGCGGCCATTTCGGAAAAGTTTGGTTACAATAACTGTGACACGACTTGGATATGGCTGTGCTTAAAACGGAGTGGTAGGTATTGTTCAAGCAGCATCTTACGTTTCAATCTGGGGATTCGTTGCTTAATATTAATCTCAAATTAAAATCATTAATTTTCCAACAACCTACGAAAATAAAACATGAAATCAATTTAAAGAGATATTTATTTATATAAAAAATTGGATCAAAGAAACTGTACCTTATATGATGTTGGAGTTAGGTTTGTTTAAATAAGTAAAAATAATTTATCAAAATATTTTAGGTTTTCATAAGAAGTTTTATGAAATTTCATTAAAAATACTAACACCCTATCCTTGAAACATTTTCTCAATAATTAGTTTATCAAAAGAATCTCAAAATTGTTTTCATAATCCCTTTATAGAAAATTTAATAAATAATGAATTTATATTAAATACATAACAAATGGTATCTTTCCTTAATTATAAATCAAAGTTGATTGAAAATATATTAGTTTTCTAAAAAATATATTTAATTTGTTTTGTATACAGTGGCCTTTAACCAGAACAAAAACAAATATTCCGCAAGTGTTGCATTTTATTTACAAATCTATTTTCTTATTTATATATTCATCAAATAGAAACCGTCATATAAGTTACATAGTTTTTGAATGACAATTTTGTAATAGCAAAATTATTTTTTTGCGCTTGCAAAAGAAAACAAAAATTCCGTAAAACTTGATGTGCAGAATTGCTTAGGTTTTGATATGCCTGGCATCCAGACAAACTGTCACCCACATCATTAATTTTTATCTTTGGTAAGTACGCCAACATTATACGTGTGAAGGGAATGACTAATTGCAAAAAACATTATGACGGTTACTTCGTTCTTGTCCTTCTTACGCCAATCTTATCCATTAATTTCACCATTACAAATAACGGCTGCGGGAATTAGCATCCATTGTTAAAAGCATCGGATCTCGTCATATTAGCTGCAATGCTGAAAACATTTTTTCTTTTCTTTTTTGATGTTCAGCTTGTATACAAAAATTAAATTTTAATTTAAATTAATCTCATAACAAATTTCATTTAGCTGTTCATTGAGGGAGGTATACTTAAATAAATAAGTTCAATAAAAAAATAAAAATGTATATAGGACATAAATTTTCTTTTGATATAAAGATTGAATATTTTCATATTCTAATAAAATTAATCGAATCATTGTGATCGTAACAATCTTTTATTGTCTTTGATATCGTAATTAAGTATACTAAAAATAATTAAAATTTAATTAAAAAGTTTTTATAAATACTTTTTAAAGGAATATTTAACAAAGTTATTTAATCGTTCCAATTTTAATTTAAATAAATGAAAGAAATAATAACTTTGTAGGTATTTAGAAACCACATTGTGGCTTACCGAGTTACTTCGTGAATTATGCTACTTGTCGTTTGCCTCGGTTTTAAAACTTTTAGGTCTATATCTTTTATCTCCAACTCCTTAAGAACGGAGCTGTTTAATTGACCACCAAAAAACTCTCGATCGAACGCTGTTAAAAACATTTTGAATGATATCAAAAATTTAATTTCGAAAACATTATTATTGTATGAGATTAGATGAGGTTTGTGTTTTATTTGGAACATATATATTGCTGTATAAATAATTTAATAAAAAGTTGAAAAACGTGTTCTAAGTGGTGTTGAAAAAATAAGTGAACAAAGGTTAAAATGGAAAAATTAAATGTCGTTTGGATCTTTGATTTTTGCATAAACACACAAATAATATAAAGCTCGATCTGGGAATAGAGCAAACCCCTAATACTGAACTAGAAAAATCAAAATTTTTAAACAAGAAAAATAATAAAATTTACAAATTCCGTGTGCAAGAACAAATTTGAAATTACTTTTTAAATGATGTTAAATTAATGAACGTAAAGGCGCTTTGTTCATTATTTGAAAATTTTATTTTCCAATTGTAAATAGAGCTTTTATATATTTTTAATATTGTTTAATTACTAATTCATGACTGTGACAAACAACAAGACAATAATTTTCTAATAACATTTTATGCTACAAAAATTTTTAATTACCGGCCACTACGAATGACAAATAACCAGGCTCACATCATCACTATTGTCAATCAAATTAAATGAACACAGAGTCATATATAAAACGTATTTACCTACCATTCCAAATATAACATTAATAAATTCTCTTTATCAATTTTGTTATGTATTGCAATATAGTTTTTGTTAGCTGTTGTTAATGAATTATATTGGTAATTGGTATTAAAGAGTTTGTTAGATTCATTGATATTTGTAGTAAATCGGGAACGCTCTCTATTGCACATTGGTAACTTGTTCTGTTTATCTAAATTTATGTGTTGTTTCGTCTGTTGTAAACATAAAATTTCTGTATTTTTATGCCTTCCGTAAACAAAAGTCGAGTATTTTAATAGCTTATACCTTCTACATACTTAAAAGTAATTTTAAAAGCAAAATATGTCGTATCGATGAATGATAAGAATTAATAAAATACACTCAATACTAAGCCCATACAGCTATAAATACATACATAATAGTATGTATTAGTTAAATTTGAGCTAAAATTGTAGTGAATCTAAAGAGCTTATAAAAATATGATTTTTTATTCTTTCTTTTATGGTTTTAAATATGGGTGATGAATTGGATCCGTTGGATCCATTGAATCGATTTTGCTTATTCACGAACTTTAACTCACTTTTTATGTCTTAAATACGTAAACAAAATAGTGGCATCCTCACTACTTCTGTTTACTGGCATGTTTTTCAATGTATGTGGAATTTATGTACATATATTATGTATTTATGTATAAAATCGTAATATTCCATATAAGCATATGTTAACATGGTTTTTCGCATGTTAATAATAGAAAACAACGATGTGTTCATTATTTATCTCATCTTTTTATTATTAGGAAGTTCATTTAACTATTGAATATCATAAACAACAATTGAAATGAAAATGAAATTCAATATAAGTAAACTTTTACAATATTAAAAATGTGTTTCAAACAGAAAAATGTCGTTTAAGTTATTATTTTCGTTTGCCGAGTTTTATCATAGCTGGAAATTTATTGACATTCTTCTACTCTCATTGAAATTTGATTCCTCTATTGTTTGCAATACCCGTTAAAAAAATATTAATAAGGTAATTAAGACCAAATTTTTGTATAAAATCTTCTAATTTGTTCATTTTTGTACCTCCCACTGCCTGTCTCATCATCTGTGCTGAATATCTCGCTGAAATTTCTATAGCGTGTTCAGAAATGAGGTGAGCTTCCACTCTAAATGATTTTTACGAATGTTTTATATGCATGAATTTACACCCAAGGTTTAGTGAATTTATAATTTATAGTATCTTATTTGTTAATAACTGTTATAAATATCAAACATTTACGTCTTATTAACACCATTAACCATTTAATTTTGATGCTCTTTGCGCCCGTATTCACTATCTAAAGAATTGTTGCTTTAATTGAATAATTAGACTAAATTTATTTAATTTTTAATTTGTACAAAAATTTCAGTATGAAAACAATGATGTAATTTAAATTTAGGCAGCCATTAACTCTTTTCAAATAGTATAAATAAGAAAATAACAGATCTTTAATAAAGTTAATACTTTTAAATCCAAATTCCAGAATGATATTCATATGGTGTTAAATGCAGTTTCATGATAAGATGTGCTTATTGAATGGTTTATTATGAGATATGACTCGCTTACAGAATACAATCACCCATAAAAGATCGCGAATAAAATATCAGTTCATGCTTTTCTGAACTATTAATCGACCCATTTTGTGTATGTTGATAGGTAATCAATTAAGATCTAGTTTGAAACATTTATGACAAAAATATAATTAAATCCATCGGTATTTATATATATATATATATATAAACTAGACTTTATATGTATATATATATATATATATATATATATATATATATATATATATATATATATATATATATATATATATATATATATATATATATATATTTATATATCCAAATGAAAGTCTAGTTTATCCATAGCAAACCACATTTAATACGATATTATTGAAAAAAATTATTTTTCTCTGTTCATTATTTCTGTTCATCAAATTTCATAAAAATTAATTAACTCGTTTTGTCATTTTGTTTGTTTTTTAATTAACGTTTATAAAATATGTAAATATTTATGCTTTGTGTACATTTATAATTAGAATAAAATGTTTGGGAGATTTAAGTGGCGGAAAAAGTGTATGGAATGAACTAATTATATCAATTGACGATAAAGTAACATAAAATTAAAAAATAAATGTTCCAATTCAGTTTCATAAAATCTTAGATAGTAAATTACAAAATTATAATAAATTTATTTTCAACGCCTTTTTAAATAACATATAACGAATATTTTAAATCTTTTATAACAAACTCAGCATGTAGACTTGAATTCAACTACAAACATAAAATTATATTCGATTTTTTAAGCTGTAACTTATGGTTAAATTATTTAAGAATACATTACGAATAGTTAGGATTATGGTTATAATTTTTTTTTTACAAATTAAATTTATTTTCATGCTTTTATAAAATGTAATATTATTAAAATCTTATATTATTTTCTCATATGAAATCTAATCAACACCGTAAAATAGTGCTATTTTTAATGTGGGTACAATCTTCAAAGATGATATATTCTTTATCTTTTAGTTTTCAAATTTAAATCATAACATTTATAAATATTGATTAAGATTTTTTTATTAATTATATTATTAAATTGCATAAATCATGTCTAAATTGATGGCAAAATAAAATAATATTACACAAAGTTAATTTAAATGAAGTAAAACGATTTCAAAATGAGTAAAAGCGAACAATTGCTAGTGGCTATGGGTCTTAGCTAACGACAGTGTTTCCGGAGTTTCTAATGAACTAATTAATTTCTCTGTTAGAAACGGCATTATGAGCCAGTTATTTATTTTTTTCTCGAAAATCAATTAGTTCTCTACAGTAAAAGTTATTTATTATGAAATTATTAGTAGGTAGTTTTTTTCTGTTAATAAAAATAACTTTAATCTCTTCGGCTTAAGAATCTCCATAAAAACATATGTTGCAATTTTTAAAATTACAACTATTTAGCAGCTTAGCGAATCAGATTATATCGATTTATACAGGTGATAAAGTATAGAATAATGAATGTTCCACTAAATTTTTATTATTCTCATATTATTTTGGTATACCAACCAAACATTCTAACATGTTTTTAATGATATATGCCTGTTAACAACGGGAGATATTAATTTTTCGGTTTAAGTTGTTTTGAATCCTGGGGTTGTAGCTTGCCGGTTAAGGTATTTTTTCAAGTGAAAATATCCAGTCGATTTATAGCTCATTATTAACGTTTAACTATTTTTTCCATGATAGGCATTCATAAAATACCAATTATGCATTCCATACAGTTATAAATGCAAACATAACAATAATAAGTATATGTGATTAAGTAAAACATGTGTGATTATAAGCTAAATTTGAGGTTCAATTGTGACGAATCTAAACATTATACGGAAAATTGTTTCAAGCAAAAGTTGTCGTTTTTTGTATTTATATTTTTCTCCTATCTTGAATGGTTCAAAAGTTTAGTCATGGCTCCATTGAACCTAATGGATGAACTCAGTCACGACCTTATACTTACTCACCTTTTCTGTCTGAAATACGTCATCCGAAGTTCTGCTCTCTATCTCTTTACATTTTTAAGTTATTTTCACAGACAGACGGACAAGCAGAAATGGAGCTAGGTGATTCTATGGACACGTATAACAAAATTTTGTGGCTACAATATTATTATAGTATTACAAACTTAAGACTAAAATTATTTTCCTCTGACGTATTGTATATATGTCGAGTATAAACATTGTCCAACAGAAACGTTGTAAAAAATGAAATTGTCTACAAGTTGAGATACTTGCTACAATTCAAAATGGCTCTTGAAAATATATAAAAAGCATCATTTTGGAGCGACAACTTCAGAGCTTCCTGAGAAGTTTTTTACAAAAATTCCATAATACATTGCGTTACAAACCTTAGGCTAAAATTAATATATTCTGGCATATTATGTATGTCGAGTATAAAAATGATAATTTGAACAGATTTCAGTGCCAAAAGGTTTGACTTACACTTCACTTTTTTACTTTCAATATGAAAACATCTTTGTGTTATATGAACGTTTAAATAATATCCATTTGTTTGCAGCTTGAACGCAAATTCGAAAATTTCATGGCTCCATATCAGAGAACCCACTCCACAAATTAATTATAATTTTCGTAGAGCATATGCATTCCTACGATCGCCTTTACTCTTCATAAAAATGCTCATAGTAATAGAAAATTTAAAAAATGGCAATTATTTGTTTTTAAAAGAATGTCGATTTCCACAGGTCACTAAATTTTTGACTTTTTATCTATACAGTCAAACCTGGATAAGCGGGAGTTCAAGGAAGCACAATCTCATTCTCGGTTATAGAGGTTTCTCACAAACCCTAGTTTCGCGATAATGCAGGTACATGGGTAGCGTTTCTCTGTTATAGAGGTACGCAGCAATAACAAGTTAAACTCCCTCTGAATTTCATTTCATGATAATCTGGATTCAAACGCATTCACTATTTTCAATTTATCATTTAATGACAGAACTTTAATTTTCCATTTTGATACGATGCATACCAGAACTTTCCTTCGCAATTGATAAACTATAAACTGAGTAAGTCCGACAAATAGGACGGTACACAGGCACACGTGTCCATTCGAAAAGAATGCGATAAAATAACAACGTTATTTAGTTCCACGAAATAGAATAGGTACAATATTGACGAGAAAATAGGTACAATATTGACGAAAAACAATGGTAGGAAGTTCCGCGAAAGTTAAGAATGAGTCGTAGCTATAGTTCCTCCTAAATAATATAAATAAATAAAGCTCGACTGTCGCTTATAGAGGTATAGATAAGTAGCAGTCTCACTTACGGAGGTCTATGAGGGAAAAACGAAAGGAAACGAGGGAAAAACTCTTATAGAGGTTTTAGAAGCTTAAAATGATGGGTCCTGGCTATTACTATCACTTATAGAGTTCTCTCACTTATCCAGTTCTTACTTACCCTGGTTGATCACGATATTTCTGAACAACCGTCGTAACCCCGAACAATATTCTGACAAATCCAATATTATTCATAATGGACTTAAATTTTAAGCTAAAACCAGTAATTGCTTTGTTGTAAGCTAACAATAATTATTTTATTATATATCTAACAAAAACTGTGTAGTAAAATGTAAATCTATTGTAAAAAGGATTATGATCGTTTTAGGGTAAAACTATATTAAGTATTAGGATAACACATTCTCTTAAATACATACTACATAGAAAACACTAAAATCACAAAACCGTAATGTGATGTCTACTTTATTAAATGTCATGTATAGTCGCACGGTATTGATATTACATTTTCTCGGAACAGAAGATTATATCTTGATAATTACATATTTTACAGTATAAATTTGTTTTCAGAGATGTTAAAAATATCAATATAATATTATAAATAAATGAAAATATGAATGCAATACAAAATGAAAACTATATATTATAAAAAAATCTACGATACATTATGGGCTGAGCCCTGGTTTTCAGTTCTTTTATGTAGTATTATTTGGGTGTGTGTGTAAGAGCTAAAGATAGACAGTCTTGAAATTGCCCTGTTTCGCCTGCATGCATATTACTTCCAATGCCGTTTTACTTTTAAAGATACATTTTTTGTAAATAATCTCTATGATATGAATAACGTTGGCACATATCCTGAGAATTCATGCATATACACGTTTTAAAAAATACGATACATGGTACAAAATGTATATAAAAAAATTGACTCAACGTGGGAAATAAAAGTGTTTAGCGTCGTTGACTAGCTACAGTTTCCCGCTACCATTCCGTTGACTTTTATATAAAAAAATATCTTCTTAAATGGTAGACTTCTAATAGCGAACAATTGGATATGGTTAATGCTACAGATTTTTATATTAATCGTCGAATTGCTTTTTTTAAATATAAATGTAAAATCATTTCGACGATTAATGTAAAAATCTGTAGCATTAACGTTAGTAAGCTTAGTAAGTATCTTAGTAATAATGGTGGTTTATGAAAGCACTAACGAAAGTAACATCAGGACAATATAACACCATTTTAGGGATATCACACTTTAAATCCATAGTTCTAATGCTACGCATACACCGTTGTTTATGCATCTGTAGGAATTTTAAACAACCAGCTCTCTTATATTATACATTCGCCAGGTAAATATAAAAAGCGTAATGCTTATGAAAACTACAGAGGGGTTAAGTTTCACATTCAGGTATTCTAAGTGCACTGAAAGTCAATCACTAACGCAGGCAATTGTTATACTTTAAATACAAACCTTTATGGTCTTGACAGGTATAACAGCTATTAAAAATAGTTTTATTAAGTTTTAAATACAGTATATTTATTTTAGTCTTAAGTTTATAATGTTAAAAATATTGAAGTCTTAAACGAAATTTTTATATAGTTGTTCCTTGAATCACGTAATTAGTCCAATTCCGGTATGTCAATCAATAACGAAAAGAGATAATGAGCTGAAATTTTGGGGACCTGTATCTAAAGAGAGCTTAAATTCGTGATTGACAAAATCGGTCCACTGTATCAAATTGTTCCATGCAATCCAAAAATTTAAGGACAAAAATATTTTGTATTTTTAAAAACTACTTTTATTTGAATTTCAAAACTACTTTTATTTGAAAATATTTAAATTCACCACTATTTCAGGTCAAATTTATTACATTCTTTTATTATATATGTAGTTATTACTGTAAAGACTGGGTATTTAGAGTATTTTATGAAAAAAATTTCAAATATTGATACTGAAGTATCGGGTATCTAATTAATTTACTCAGTTAGTTTTTTATTTTCTTTTTTATTATATTATATTCACTTTTGTATCATATTTTTTCATAATTTTGTATGGTCGTCCGACTACACCTCAATTTTAGGTCAATAAGAAACCAGAAAATGGGTGTAATTTAACTTGCCTGATTTGAATACAAGACCAGGTGAAACCAACGAGAATATTTGGAAGAAAAATTATATTTGCGTGAATAAAACAAATAATTAATATCGTGCTATGATGTAACTATACTTGACATTATAAGCACATAGTAGAACGAACCAAGTTCAAAGACGACATACATTAAATGACGAATTGGCCACAACAATAGATGTTTGAATGGTAGTATGTGATATCACGTAGATGATAAAACCAATTCATGCTCACCAAGTATAACTATATAGATTGTGTGTATGTGATTGCACTCTGGGGTTATATTAAGTAAAATGGGAAATCTATCCAAAAATAAGTTATAAACAATCTAGGTTCACAGTGTCATTATAAAATTTTGGAACTCTATTTGTAAACTTTATGAGCCTAAGTAATCTCGAGTTTATAATACACATGTAATTAAACACAGGTAGTTTTATTTAGGAGTTTGTATTTATTTCTATTTATAAAATTGTCATGTTGATTTTTTCAATTAACCATTTTCTTTGCGTTGAGTAAGCTTTTGGAATACAATATATATTAAAATGTCTGTTAGTTTTTGCCTCTGGCGAATTTTATTGCAATTCTAAATTTTGTGTTTATTGGGGTGATGCGGAAAACCAAATTAAAATCAAAATATGTACCTTTGTAAACTTAAGTAGATATGCTATAAAGGAAATTGGTTAAACAAGCAGATCTGGTCTGAAAAAATCAGAATTGATTGCAACCGTTTTATAATAATGCCTATATGAGCTCGCCTTCAATTTTTTCCTATATTGTAATTTGAAAACTAATTCAAACTCAAAAAGTCATTGATATGAACTAAATGACGGGCATAAATAAGCGTTGTGGAATTTATTTTCCAAATTACATGTAGATCAATTTGGGATAATTTTCAAGGCAAGCATTTCAACAATCTTAAGACATAATTCGGCCAAACCTGAATTTCTTTACTCACAGCATCATATTTGTTAAGACCGATCGTTCAACGGCCAATTGTTTCGTAACTTCAACCAAAAGAACTCGATTTAATTTTGAATTATAAGTAAGATTTCCAACAGACCTCATTAATTTAACTTGTAATACAATTTAGATTAATTTTGAGTGTTGAGGTTCAGTAACCGTTACAAATGTTCTACATACCTTTATCATATTATTTCTATTGGAAAACACTGCACCTTAAAAAAATCTAATTGCTAATTTTTCTGATTACTTTTCATTACATGCAAAAACTGCATGTTTTTTACATTTCTCTATTTCCATTAATTTAAATAAACCAGCAATGGTGTTTTGGGTTTTTTTCGCTAAAAGATATGAGTGCAAATTTTCCTTACACTACATGGTCAATTCTTGAATGCCATACACTCGTATACCAAAAGTATTAAAACGACGTAAAATCGAACGACGCGTTCGAAACTTACAGCAGAACAAACATAGATACAGTGATACATGCAGACAAACGAAATCCAAAATTGTCTAATTAATTTTTATTTCGTATGGTACTCTAAAAATATTTATTTGCTGATCTGTATCTACCTTAAAGGTAACAAAGCATAATACAACTTATAGTTCTAATTTATAGCTGTTTTTCGAATTTATACAACCTGATGAATTTTTGTGCATACTAACTAAATAAGAAACATCAAATACAATATATCCTATGTACCCATACAAGAAATGATTATCGGCCCATTAATGGGCCAAGACAGGCAGCCGATTTAAAAGTATCGGCCAATGATCCGAATATATCATCGGCCCAAGACTGGGCGAGTATCGGACTGTAACGCCATGCCGATATCGGATCCTATGATCGGCCGAGCATAGGATCCTATGATCGGTCGATCACAGGATCATGATTGGCCGAGCATAGGATCCAAGCATCTGACAAACGTACCGATATTGGATCCTATGATCGGCCAAGCATAGGCTCCAAGCCTCTGCCAAACGTACTATTATAAATAATTATTATTAATTTAGAAATAAAAAAATTTTTTTATTTAGAAACATTAATCTTTATTCGATAAATACATTAATTTATTATACTAAATTATTTTTTATTTTAAGAGTTTTAAAAGAATATTGCACTGCAATTATAAATATAAGTAATACAATATTAAGTGAGTTATTAAAAAAGAAAATAAGTAATTTTAGTATAAAAATCAATTATCATTGTTGTCCTCGTATTTATTATTATTATTATTATTATTATTGTGCTGTTGTTTTTGTTGGTTGTTAATAGCTCCTTGACGGCGGCCTCCATCCCTGTCTCCTGCATTAGCAAGAAAACTGCCGATCTTTACCCTTAACGATTTGGATTGATCCGAGTCCCGAAACTTTTCTTCAAAAACCTCTGAAATTAGAAATATTTATAGATAAAACATAACTTTATTCAGGTGTAGATTTTAAACATATATATCCTACCTTTTAAACAAGTGTAAGTGCAAGTAGCACTAAAATTGTGTTTCCCGATACCACGTAGTACTTTCTTCCCAGTGCCAGAATAATTCAATTGTACGGTAGGTGTAATGACCTCAGATAAAGTTTTTCGTATTATAGTTACAACATCTGATTCCCCGTACATAATAACTCTGAATAAATTCTTCAGTTCTTTTTTTCGTCGTCAGTTTTCAGGTCGTTATCAAAAATCAAAAATTGCGCCTCATCGTTGATGGGGAATATATTTTTATAAGGCTCCATAGCAGTTGTTTTAGAAATGTTTGGAACATTTTCCCCAGTTTTCATTAAAACTTGAATTTTAATTCGTTTAGCTTCATTTTTTATGACATACTCCGTGCTTATTTTAAATGCATCCAAATGTTCATGTAATTCGTCAAATTTCCCATCAATATAAGTCTTTATACCATCTAAAACAACAGTAAATAGTAAAATATACAAAAATATTATGAGTAATTAATAAGATAAGTAATAAAATTTATTAAGAAGAAAATTAGTTAGAAAAATCTTGACTTTTCATGTTAAATAATCATTATTTTTCTCAATAAAATACTTGGAAATAAAGCAAATTCGATGTATGTAAATACAGATAAAATATTCATTAGTTGTTTTCTCATCGTAATTAGAGAATACCTAATTTTATTACATGTGTATAAATTAAGTCATGTAAAAAGTTAGAATAGTAAAAAATAATAAATGGAAACAAATATTTTTTCCGCGATATGAGCAATATTCAATTTGTTTTTATAAACAAAAACCATAAACACTTACCAAACAATATATCATCATAATTAATATGAGTTGAAATGGCTTGCTGATTTTCTGCCTTTCCCCATAATGGTATAATAAACTTCTATAATGAAAAAAATCAATAAAAGACATTGTATAATTATTCAACTATTATAAACATACCTTTGACCTTAAATAATTTTGCATGTTTATTTTTGTCTGAGCATGCATCTGTGCTCTGACAAGCAATCGAACTCACTGATTCCACATGATTGAGTTCATCTATAATATCATCATTTTAACAGCTGATCTAATTTTCAATACGCTTGCGCAGTCAAAAAAGTGTCATATCATCGACCAAGCATCGGCTGAAGATCGCAAATTATTATAGAGCGTATACTACGGCGGGCGATGATAAGCCAGCCATAGGCCGTTAAAGAATGCCGATGCTTGGCCGAGCATTGGTAGCCTTACCTTGGCCGATCAACGGAAAATAGTTGATCATCGGCAACTTTGTATGGGTAGTAAGGTCTATTTTATTTTTTTAGGGTCTATAAAATGAAGTTAGAACGCAAATAGTAACACTGCTATCATATGAGTAAAAACAACTTTTTTCAAATTATTAAAAATTAAAAAGATCTACAAAAAAGAGAAAAAGAAGCTCATGCATATATTTTTTTAAATACTCCGAAAATTTATGAATCTGTGGTAAATAATAGTGAATATGTCTCATTTTAGAAACATTCAGGAGATACAGTGCTCGAAACTTACGACTTTTTTCACTTACATGTCTATGTCTCGTGAACCATTCATCTGACTTTGATGAAATTTTATATCCTATTGTTTATACCTTAGTAGTTAAAATTATGTGAAAATCTATTATTCTAAAACATCGTTATAAAAGAAAAATGAGAACTTATAAACATTAAATTTAAACTATCTGAAAAAGATGGAGATTTGAATCAATTTGAATCATTTCTTATGAATCAAATGAAGAAAATGCATTTTAATTTTTCAATTTTACACATTTAAATCATAACGCATTCGTTGAATATAAATCGGACTTAAAGTTATTTAAGTGAGCTTATTCGTACATTGCGAGGAAGTTTTGTAATTATTGGCTGTTAATTTATACCCGGATTTTGTATATTAGATACGAGATAAAAGTACATAAAATGTAAAAAATTTTTACACTCTTTTTACTACGAAGGCTATCTGCGGCAATTTATTGTGGTTGTAATAAATGCTTTTAGAAATTGAAATACATAAGCAAGTTACTTTTGCGTTTTCATATGTTAATAAAGTTAGCACATATCTTGAGAATTCATGCATACACAAGTCTTAAAAAATATGATAATACATTCCAGTTTTATATCAAATATCTAGTACAAATTGAAACTTATATTAAACGCAAGTGAAAATAATAACTGACAGAGTTAATTTTTTTAATAGTCGACATATATTTGATTACTCGACTGTATCAATGTTTGGACATTTCTTAATGATAAGAAATCATAAAATACCAATGCATTTCAATTATATATTTGCTTATTAGCTAAATTTGGACTCAAGTTATGACAAATATAAAAATTCTACACAAAAAATTTTGAAACCATAGTTGTTCCTTTTTAAAAATCAAACATATTTCGTATTTAAACTTTTCTTATATTTGTAATAGTTCAAAACTTGGATTAGGGATCCATTGAATCCAATTATCCGATTTTACACATTCACATATCTTAAATATGTCACCCAAATTTTCACTCGATATCTATTTTCGTTTTTTTATATGCGGAACGAACGGATTATTATTTAATAATATTGTTAAAAAATCGTATGTTTCGCAATTGCAAGAATGCAATATTTTCATTCTAAAATCGGTCAACTTAATTCTTTTAATCACTTGGTTGTAAAATTTGAATGTTATTGATTACGGTATTTAAATTCGTTTTCCATTTGTGCATATTTTTATTCGATTTGTCAGTATTCCTTTCTTTCTTTAATGATTGTTGTTATTAATTAAATCGATTTAATCCTTGGCAAAGGGTAAATTATATAGCGGTATATATATTCTTTAACATATTGTTTACACGGTCAATGTGTGATAGTGATACAAACCAATTAGTAATTGTCCTATATAAAACATTTTAGCGAGTAGGCCTACCAAGTTGATCACTATATTAATTCTGAATATTGTGTAAACTTGCAGCCTTAATATAAAAACTGACCTTAAATTTCATCTATTGACATAAAATATAATAACTACTTTTAACCATCAATCACATCTTTAAAAACTCAAAAAAATTTCTATATCGATAAAGCCAAACATGTATCATTCTGTATTGGTGAAACGCTGTCATCGATTTATTCGCTCCAAGAATTTTTAATAAAATTTCCAACGCTCGAATATAAGTATTCGGCCCAAAAGTCCTTTGGGCCAATTATAAGCATTAATCGATCATCTGGTAAATTTAATATAGTTACTTCTTAATCTTATAAATAATAATAAAAGGATGTAATTGCATTAAATTTACGAGTAAAATACAAATTTATGTGGCAAATCTACCTTCAAATAATAATATACATAACCACCATCTCTTTTACCAAATAAGCATGTTCTCACCCATCCTTTAGTAAGGTTGATGGTGTACTTTGTATTAGATGTAATTTATTACTTCATTGTATAATATATTAAATAAGGTCTTTTGTTTTTGAATATCCAATCATTTACTTGTACTCTTTGATATAATGAAAAGCGTGTGTCTGCCATTGTTAATAATGAAATTCATTCGAGTCATGTACATGTTAGGGTTGTCTTCAGCATTGATAAATATTTATTGTGACTGCATTGTTTGATAGCAAAAAATATATGGAATTGAACGATTGTCAAGAATGAATTATTGAAAAATAGAATTGTTTTCATAAAAACTTGATTTATTACCACTTCAATTCTACAACGCACTCTTTAATTCTACAATGGTAAACTGAAGTAATCTATACAACGTTCAAATTATTTTTTTTTTGCACCCTTTAGGTATCCATAGACATATATAATCGTAATTTTTATTAAGTTTACCGCAGACCTTTTTAAATCATCATTTGTTTCGGTCTTCCCAAAACTTGATGGAATCGAATGGTCGACAAACGTAGAACCAATGACTGTGTCGCTGAATTTTCGCCACTAAACCACAGAATTTTCATACTGATAGAATTACGAAACTTTCCGAAAAATGGCAAAAGGTCATGGATAATAATTGCTCATATGTACTTATATAAACTGATTTCCAATAAAATTCTATTCGAAAATGAATATTCGGAAAAGATAAAAGATAACAATAATAGATAGCTGAGTAATTGATGGAATTTGTCCCGACAGTTGGTGCTGTGATCAAATTGAGAAAAATATTTGAAATTTTGTGTAGCATAATTATAGCAGTTTCTATTGAAAAAGGTCTAAGAAATAGGTTTTTTCTAAAATCACAATTAGCCAACTCACCTAAGTGTCCGGGTGTGATGGCAATAGCATTAGAGATAAGGTGATCATAACAATCTTAACATAGTCTTAAGTAAACTTTTCTATTTTTTAAGAGCATATTATCTCTCTACCTCATTTGAAGCAATTGTTTTCGAAATCAGTGCATGTTTGTGAACTTTAAATTGACACACTTTGCATTGAAGAATTTCATAGTAATTTTCTTCAAAATTAGCGACATTTAATCAAATGTTTAATGAACTATTTCGATTCACTATCTCACTCTTATAACCATAAATTCTGGAATAACCCTAATTATTATAATACGCAACATTAACTTTTTCAAAATCTATCAAATGATGGCAACCCTAGTACAACTATTATGTATTACGTCTATTGCATTATAGATCTATTGTATGTGGATAATGTAAGTACTTTAAAATTTTAATTTATTTAATGTGTTTTCAAATGAATATATTTCAACAAAAGTGAATGAAAAATATTGTGTTTTTCACGTTTTTCTGTTATTTACAATTGCTTTTAATATGGCTCTGAACGATCAACAAATTTCCTGATGGGCTTATATACCGTGTGATAGTGACTGTACAGTATGTAAAATATCATGTGTTTAATATAAAAAAATGAATAAACGTATAAGAAAATAATATTCTCCGATTGCTTAATTTCTTCATTTCTCTTTGTTTGAAACAACTAAGTTTACTAACGATAAATGTTATATGATTATTAGTTTTATTCATTAAGTAAACATGGTTTCGGTTGGAGGTCAACACTGGGCTTTAAACATAGCTTCAAATCAAATGTAGCATTAAGTGGTTTTTTCTTCTACAGAATGTAATAATAAAGTTAATCTATAATGTAAAATACATGGCATTTTTTTCAGTTTTCGCGAATAAATAAAATAATTATCTATGAAATTTGGTATGGACAATTCTGAATTAAAAACGGAGGGCATGTCAAATAGTTTTTTACAAAACCAGAATTCTAAAAAATTGTGAGTGTCAAACTTCATAATATTTGAATAAATACTTTTTGAGTAACTTATACGTGCAAATTGAAAAAAATGCAATGTATATTACATTACAGGTTGAGTTTATTAATAGAGACTGAAGAGATTCTTAAGAAGGTGGAGATCAACAGACTAATGGAAGGAGATTATATAAAAATATGCATGGATAATGTATTAATGTATTATAATTACTGTATAAATAAGCAAACTGGTCTATTTCTAATTTTCCTTTATTTCCATTATTGTAATAGTAAAAAGCGGAAATTTTTGAATAATTAATTATATTTTAATTATATTTTATTTCAGAATTGTTCTGCTTCAGTACATTTTATTGACTCCATTTGCATGATTAAAAAGTGGAGCACCTAATTTCGTTTTGGAACACCGAAAAGCTCTTAATTCTGAGCATATTAAAATTACTTTTAATTTTTTGTTCTGCTAGATTGACGGAGATCATTATAGAGTTTGGTGTGCAGTTTTTTTTTTTTTTTTTTTAATAAGAAATCTTATTCTTTGTATTATTTCCTTACTATATTTTTATTTCTGATGTATTCTTAAGAGTATTTAGAAAAAAAAACATTTAACTCGAAAGAAAAGGGCAATGATTTAATGTTCTGGATATTCTACAGATAATAATTTTTATTATTGAATTTTATTTCATTAATCTATAAAAAAACTTTTTAGTTCTCTATGCGGTAGTTGAATGTTCACATTTAGCTAGTCCATTGTACAAGTCGGTAGCTATTTTAAAGTGGGTGTTTTGTTTTTCCACTTCAATGAGTTCAAAATTGAATTTAATTATATTCATGATCAAAGCGAACAATTATTGTATAAAGACTTTGTATTTGAACCAACTGAAATACTCATGAATAAATTGAGAATTTTATACTCTTATAGCTTCAAGTGACTTCGTTTAACAAATTTTAGGAAAAACAAATCCGGTCATATTTTACTTGTTAAATATTTTATGGTTAATATCCGCATCTTATACTGGTAATTTTGAATAGACTGTTGTAACGTTATTTTATTAGCAGTTATTTTATTCCAACTTCGGATACAATATTATGACGTTTACTCAAAAACAAACAAAACACATCGACCTGAATCGTATTTTTTACTTTCTATCGTGTATTTTATAATATATTCAGTTAAAATTGAATGTTTTACTTAAATAATCAAAATAAAATCTGATAAAGACCTTATGACACCCTAGTGCGCCACATTATGATATCGTAGTTTTATATCGCGCTGAAAAGTATACATTTTACTAATGTGATGATATGAGCGTAATGATAGAGAAAGTCAGAAACTTGCAAAAAATACACACCGCCTACATCACGCTTAAATCGTCATATTAAAGACCTTATGACACCCATAGTGCGCCACATTATGATATCGTAGTTTTATATCGCGCTGAAAAGTATACATTTTACTAATGTGATGATATGAGCGTAATGATAGAGAAAGTCAGAAACTTGCAAAAAATACACACCGCCTACGTCACGCTTAAATCGTCATATTAGTAAAATGAGCACTTTTTAGCACGTAATCAACCTAGCATTTCTTAATCTGACATGCGCGGTGTAAACCAACTATCAATTTTTTTGTTTTAATATTCTGATCGGCTACTGTAAACGCGCTGCTCCAGATCAAAACCTAAGATTTGTAAGAGGTACTCAACAAGGTATCTTCCATATCTTAATCTGACGCGTTTGAGTAAATCCAAAAATCCCCGCTTGAGGGCTCTTCTATCATTATAATGGGCATCTTTTATGAATGTCGAATTTTGTCGTATCGTTACGTTTTAATATAAAAATCAAAAGTTTTTAAAAAGATGTCTGTTTCTGTGTACGTATATGCGTTTTTACGATTATCTCGAAAATAAGAATTGATACCGTCTTCATTTAAATAATTAACCATTTTCATTTAAATAATTAAATAACTTTAAATAAATGGATTTGCAGCAAAATCAATCCACTTTTTTTTTGTTGAGGATAAAAAAGTACCAAAAAACCCATATTCATAATGATAAACAAATTAATGTTTTAAGAAGTTCGAGGTCGCACCTAGACTCTCGAACTCCCGGAGCAATAATATTCATTTATCATACCTTAAAATTTCTATTAAATATAATTGATTGATTATATAATCTGTATATTTGCATTAAATTTCCTCATTTCTGATGTACTACTTAAATATTTACTTAGTTAAACATAAATTTATTAACCTTACATGTAAGAAAAAATAAAACCTGAACAATGTACTTAAGTCCATAAAAAGGTAATTTTAATATTATTATTACAAAAATTATTATATGAAAATGTTATTACAGCAGTTAGGTACGTCATCAGTCTGTGTTTATAATGAATACATCAACTAATATTGTATAGAAGGTCAATATAATTTTATTAAATAAGGTATTAAACCTTACATTCTTTGACTTTAACTGATAAATTTGTTAATTTTTATAGCAATAAATTTAAATAAAATTTATGTGTTAATTACACGGATGTTTTTATTTATTCGTCGCTTCTAACGTAAAGTATGCGAGGATATCGTACAAAATGGGTCATTTCATATTCATAACATTGGCAAATAATTGTTATGATAGCAAAAAATAGAGCCGTAATGTAATCAAGTAAAAAAGTGACTTAAAATAAATAAATGTAATCATTAATTTATTATACTCGACTTGTATTGAATATGCCAGAGTATATTCATTTTAGTCTAATGTTTTTAAAACTAGAAAATATTAAATCCACAAAATAAATTTTGGTTTAGGTGTTCAAAGAATCATATAATTATTCTATTTTATCATTGATGCACGTCCGTTTGTCTGTCCGCCTTCAAGATATCTGAAAAATGAAAAGAAATTGCTATCTGGAATTTAGGTGACGTAATTTTGACATAAAAAGTGAGGATCTATGACACAACTTTTTAACCGTAAAAGATACAAGAAAAATTCAAGAACACTTAATACTTTTTTTTTTAAATAAACAACTCTTGTTTTAACCATTTTCTCGCAAACAGATATGTTTGCATTGCATATTGATATTATATTATATTCAAACATTGATACTAAATCATATGCCAAGTATATATAAAATACTGTAGTTATTATTTTCACTTTTTTATTTATAATAATATTCTTATTTATTTGACATGCCATATTTTTAAATATTTGCGTTGCCAGATTTTCTACATAGATTCATAAAAACATACATACATACAGACTTCACACAGAAACTAGTTAAAGCGTATTTAGCAATTTTTCCATGATTGCACATTCACTTCGCTAAAATGTTCATTCGAGATTTAAATGCACTAAACGTATATTGCAGTCATTTTTTCTAAACATCTCTCACGTTGTTTTCAAAATTTTGTAGTTTCTTTTTTACATCTCAGCTCATAGACTATAACTGTGTATATAGATGCTCTGTATGTTTAAATGGTTTAGAGTATTAGTTGTTTTGCATTAGATGATTGATCTAAGCATAACCGTTAAATAAAGCGTTGATTTTAACTACCTACCCGCGTATTTGCCATCAATATTCCTCAACATTGGAAAAACATGCTAAATTTTTATTGCGGGCTTCAATAAATTTTAATAACCATGCAAATTTTGAGACATAGTTTTAAAATAGCGAAATTATACAAAAAAATGTTTCATGATAGCTAACGACAAATTCGACCTTGAATAATAACTAAAAGTCTTAAATATGAAGATATATTGCATTAAATTTTGATAAGCTTGTTTCTGTAGTACTTTCAATACTATACAAAAAATATTTTTTCATCTCACACCACTTGGTTTAGGAGTAATTCGAAATGATTATTTACAAATATTAACTGGAAAGTTTCTTTTTTTACATTCTAAATAATATTTTCGAACTACTCTTCTGTCAGACACAGCGTCAAACATGCATTTAACGTTCGATTCAGCAGTAAATTAAATAGACTTTGTTACACATACATTACACGCAGGTTACGTTTTCATTACCTGTTTGTCATTCAAAAAAACTCTCGAAGTTATTCTGATAGCAGTCTTAGTCGTCACTACTTTCAAAATTGATAATACTCAAGGTAATTTTTAAGCTACAAACTGAGAATCATTGGAAACTTATACTTTTTTCTATGTGACAAAACCTTGTGCTGAAATGAAATATGTATTTTACTTTTATTTGGATAACTCCAGTGTCAACAAAAGGCTACTGATGATATATAAGATCACGAACAAATAAAGACAAAAGTTAACATTTCATTCATTTATTTTTTAATTATATTAATATTTAAACATTTTATAACGCAAATACAGAAAATGATTAATATAAATATTATTTTAACTTAAGTATTTATATTTAAATATTATTTTATATTTTCTAAAACAAACATTTTTAGTATTAAATAGTTTTGAAACAAAAGAATATATTCGAATCAATTATATAGTAAATAAATATTGAAATAGTACTTATAATTCAATTAACTTTTGAGAGGTTTAAAATTTTATTATCATTCCAGAAAATTAACTATTCAATTTTATTTCTAAATTAGATTAATTATAAAGATTGATCGCAGCACAGCTTTAAATCGATTTTTCTGGAGAAAAAAAGATATTTTTGATTCTGGGTTTTTAAATTAAGGGAAAATGATATTATATTGAATAGGACAATGTAATTATAACCTATTCTTTTACCACAGTGTTCTGCAGAATACTGTTGAATTTATTAATTGAATAGACACTAACCTGGATTAGGAAAAAGAGAATAATTTTTTAGTGTAATTTTGAAACAAGTTATTATGAGTATTCCAAAATTACTGTTTGAAACTAAAAAATATTTGAGGTAGTGCAGTAAATATCTTTTCGTAAAAAAGGTCATAAAATATCCAAACAAGTCTATTTTCTATCCATCTATATGTCAGTCATTAAGATAAATCAAAAACGAAAATGACATGGGTATTTCAAATCCGTGAATGACCAAGATAAATAATAGGATCTTGTGTTGGGTTTACATGCTAGTGCAACTTACACAAGTCGATTTGTGAATTCCAATTTATAAAAACTTGAGATAACCGCTTACACGTACAAACAATTTGTGCACTTTACATTAGACTTATAGATGGTTTTTAGAATTTCGACTAGGTATTTGAGGTTGCCTGAAGGTTTGTATAAATAACATAAGCATATCCCGCTCAACTGACAAGCCTCATCTGCTACAAAATGTCCTGCCGTTATGAATAATTGTTTTTTTTTTCTTATAGATTTAAATCCACTACTCTTCAGGTAGCTAATAGATTTCGTACTTAGATACTGATGAAGATGAAATAATTTTCCATGGGGACTCAGAACCCTACTCAAAATTGTCTAACAACTCTCCTTCGATGTATATTTTCTAACAATGCTTATTTTACTCAATTTTTTGGCTTGTGTAAACTTCACTATGCAATAAGTAAAAATTACCTGAACGTGTAAACCCACAAAAATCCAAAAATCTTTGACGCAAATTTTTAACATTAAAAGAATTAGAATTTTTAGAGCTTTTAGTTAGTGTCAAAGTGTTTCAAAATGTGGAAAATGAACAATTCATATATTTGAATATAGATATAATTGCAAATTAAGGAAGTTACTGAATAAATTCTATAAATTAGAAAAAATATAATTTTTTCCGTTTCAAAATCAATCTTTTTATATAGGTGCTAAATTGATAATGCTTTTAATTTCATAAAGAACTGTTACCAAATTCATTAAATCCAACTATAAAATTTACATAAATAATATTTAATGTAATTATAATAAATATTTAAAAAAAAAGTAATGAAAATTTTATTAAAATAATTTTAATAAAACCGAATTTATATTTAAGTCTCTTCCTAATTTTATGATTTTGAAAGATAATAAAATATATTCGTTACATTCGTGTTGCTAGTAATTTAATATCTTTCGGTGTTATAATGTTTATGCAATGTGTAAAATTAAATTTTTAATTGCAGTCTGGTTGATTTACGTAAAATTAACAAAATATTGCTAAAAAATTTTTATATGAAATTTTATGTATATTTATGTTCTAATGTTTTTGCGTTACACAATTTCCTCAATGAAGTGAATTGAATACGTATGATTTATGTTTTAAATTCATCTATTCAGAAAGTTAGAAGCCATTGAGTAAGCCTGACTTCTTAAATAAAATTCAATAGGTACAAAGACTCTAACGATGGCTAATAGCAAGGTTTAATTTCCAGTCTACAACATAATAATAATCATACTTGATATTATCAATAAATTTATATAGTTTTGGTAGAAATGCATTAAGCATAAATAGATTTTGTTATTTATTATACTCGAAATTTTTAGAATATGTCAGGGTATATTAAATTTAATATAAAATTTGTAACGCTACCAAATATTAACAAATGGGAAATTTTTTATAGATATTCATAAAATAAACTTATGAATTAATTTCCGTGTGTCCATAATTCGTCTATACGGTCTGGCCGGACGTTATTAATTATAAATCGCTTATAACAGAAAAAAAAAGTATTTTTCAAAAGGGGTTTTGGGGTCGCTCACTACGAACAAGAAATCAAAAATCAACCTAGAATTCCAATAAAATAAAATCACCACTCGAAGTGACATGGACATAAAAAAAAATATCTGGAAAACAATTTTCAATCACTTTCGGTTGCTTTTCGACCCCAAATTCGATTAAAACCGACTCCGAAAAAACCCTCGAAATACAATGTTTGAGATGATATTTTGAATTAGAATTGTTTTTTAAATTTGTCACTTCTAGAATTGATTTTATTGAAGTTGAAACCATCCCCAATATTAAAAAGTTATTATTTGACCTCGTATGCATTTAATCAGCAACTCTTTAAATCCTCTTGAGTCGATTTTCGTGGTGAAATTTGCAATTTTTTTAATTTTTTCATTACTGGTACTATTGGGGGAAGGAAAACTACCCTTATTTTCTCAATTTTCAAAGTGAGGCAAGGATTAATGGTAATGAATGTTTTTGAAGGTCTAAAGGACACCTTCAAACAAGATTTTTACAATCAGAGCTGTGTTAAAAATTTAAAAAAAATTACACCGGATGTTCTGAGCCTCGGGCAGAGATTTGCATATGAATCCCAACTGTAGTTATTGTACCAAAACTGTAAACCATAGTCATTAACTTGGTATGCTATTTACATGATTTGAGAATATACCGAGTGTCACGGTTCACGGAACACGATTTGTCTCACCTAGTTCGATATGGTCACACCATATGGTTCACTTATATTTAGTGTTTAGAAACCCATTTCAACTTTTCACAGTTGTGTAACATTTTCACTTCTTTCTTCCAATCAATGTACATTCTTCATCACATATACAAACGTATTTTCCACCTTAAGACCAGTTTAATTTAAATCAGTATTTCATTTTTCCCCAGTATCATATTGTACAAACAAAACTTGGATGATAAAATTGTATACGAATTCAACGTGTTATTTTATAGTTATGATGATGCATTTTCATTGTGAATCTCATAAAGTTTAGAGAATGATGTGTTTTTGTTATAATAAAATTGTAATAATTCTAGATACTAAATATAATTTATTTCAATGATAAAAGTTATTTTGTTATTTCCTGTGTCTACTATTTAGTAAATAATTCAAACATTTAATTTATTTATTTACCTTTTGTGAAGTTGATACCTACCTCTATCTGTAAAAATTATAATACAAAGTTAATGTATTTTAAATAGTAAATCTCGCCTATAGTTGGGAATTAAATTCGAGACTTCCTAAAGCACCTAAAATTACTATAAACTACAACAAATGAAATTGGTACTAAAGTCTAAATAAATATTTTCTATGTTTGTATGCAAAGTGTGTTTCTAAAAATTTTCAATTCAAATATGTTTACTATCATTTTAGCAAACAATTTGCGGTACAATTGATATCACTTAATATGGCTCCTTTAAATTGTGCTTCTTATTCTTATCAATATAAACAAAATTTCAAAAAGTTTTTTCAAAATTTGTTTGGAATCAAATGAAAAAAATGCATTTACGTTGGTTTACGTATTAAAATTAAATTGCTGATAAGAATTTCAGCAACTAAACTAGGTTTGTGTTTTTTTGTCTGAAATAATGCAATGAAATGTACACTTTTAACTGAATCTGACTCTAACATTGATCTGTAACATTGTTGTGAATATATATTAGCTCAATTATATATTAGTAGTTTAACAAGTTTTTATTTTTCTTGGAAAAGCAAGTAAAATTATTTTATACATGGTAATTAAAACAATTAAAAAATTTAATTGAGTAACCGTACTAGCTACTTTGTTAGTCTCACAAATTTTTCTTACTTTTATATTTAAAAGATTTCAATATTCTCTTTTTACAGAAATTTTTATTATCAAAATTCAACACAAAAATTCAATGAATAATTCTTTTTCTATTTGACTAATTACTAAATTACTTTTGCTTCACTCGATTTTACTAATAATAATAATAATTCATTCACGATATATAGACCACTCAAAAAACAATTTTGTTGGAACTATTTATCGAAACAGTATTATAATGTTTTAGAATTTTATATAATATAATCCTTCAAATAATAATGTATACTGGTACTTATTCTAGTGGGTTTTAAAGAAAGATAAACAGTAAATTACCGTAAATAAAAAAAATTTTTATTGACTTTAAAAACTGCACATAAGACATCATAATTGAAAACACATCAGCTCATTATTGACCTCACATAAGAAAAAAATTGAAATTTATGTAAATTTCGTTGTCGATGAAGTTACATAACATAGTAAAAAGATTATAATTTTAATAACATTATACACATAGGTGCTTGCAAATTTTGGGAAGAAAATTGAAATACACAAAATAAATCAACATCAACTAATTGTATTTTAAGATTATTTTGTACATTACAAAAGAGGACTATTTTGTATACGCTTTGTAGGAAACTTTATACTTTAATGCTTAAGATACTATTTTCTATATTATTTTAAGCAGAAGTTGTTGTAATTTATAAGCATTAACCTTACTTATGGAAAAGTACGAACTGTATTAAAATTAATTTAGAAAACCTGTTATTTTAGGCACTGTTTTGTCGATTTAATTTTATTAATTTTCTAAAACTTATTGCAGTATACGGACGTAAATTGAGTGTGTTTTTATAATTTGTCGGTTTGTCAATGAGTCTGTCTGTTTGTGGAATTGGTTATAATATATTCTAATATTGTTTATTCAAATATCAAATGTTGTTCTGTAAACTAGAAATAACTAATTTTATGTTGAGCGTATAAAGTAAGTTATAAACAAAATACTTTGTACACATTTACAGAATGTTTCTATATAACTGAGAGCGAATTAATTACATGACTAATTCTATTGTTGGCAATAAATATTTATAAAATATTGACAAAAGTGTTGTGGCATGTAATATGAAATTGCAGATTATTTTTAAAAATAATGCCGATGATATGAGCAACAATATGAGAAAATTTCATGGAAAAATAAGAGAAAATATACGTTTATATACTTTGAATAGTTTGTTGCATCGTCAAAATATACCACTTCAAAAAAATAAATTCAAAAAATTTTATGAAATGCATAAATCTTAAATATACCAATTCTAAATTAAGTAAGGTCATCTAAACACAGATTGCATTCTTTTTTTTATGTCAAAAATTCTAAATAAGATAAACATTTTTCAAAATCGACATAAAACGAAACTTGCATAATAGTGTTCTTGCATCTGAAGTGATATGTTGAATCGTTGAATGGGATATCTTTAAAAATTGGAAATGTGGTGATTTTTAATTAACACTACTTTGCGTATAAATAAATGCATTTTTGTTATTTTAAAAGCCGAGTTTTATTCAAGCTGTCGATAACAAAAAAATAAAAATAATAAATAAATAAATAAATAATAAAAGATAAAAAATAATTTTTTTCCACAAAATAATTAATTCACGTATTATTATTATTATTATTTCTTTTTAAATGTAAGTAATTATTGCTGAAAACTTGGAAACTAGTTGCAGGTTAAGATTCGTTCGTGAAATATTTTGAATTCAGAAAATATAAAAAAGTACAAATCATTAAAAATACTGTTGTAATAAAAATTAGATAATTTAAATGTTTTCGAATCAAAGTGTAATAACAATAATAGTAAAATGCGTTATTTTTAGCACATATGCAGATTAATGCGGAGACTGAATGACAAAAATTGCTCTGTTCCTTATTTACTTTTATCTAAAAACATTATAAAGATAATGAATCTTAAATTCTGGATTCAGTATAATTTTTCAATTTTTTATTTCCATGCATGTACTGAAAAATTAAAGTTAGTGGTTCATCAATTTGATATATACGAGTTTTTAAAATCGCCAGTCTGATAATTTCAATTGTTCACAAGTGTATAAAATGAGCAATGTAAAAATTGTAGAGATTCTTAGAGAATCTTTTTCATTATAATTCACGCTCAGTAAATTGCATATGTTTATATAGTGCCAAAAACAAAATATAGTGAAATTCTTGTTATTTTGGTGAATTTTGTTTTAAATTTTTGTTCTACTTTCATAATTATTGAACCACCTATCAAATTTACATAAAATTCGTTCTTCATTAAATTAGAAATGAAATATGTAAATATTGTAAATATGTTTTTAGTTTAAACATTGTATTTCAAATAATTAAAGTTAGTATTTGAATCTTTGAACCACTTTATGAATTTATTTGAAGCTTTCATTCTATGGCTTACATTTGAAGTTATAAAGCAAGAACCTGGAAATTTATTAGATAGTTTTTTTATTTTCAAAAACAAGCAATTATTTTCCTTCGTTTGTGGGTATTTTGTTATTCTCGCCACAAATTTTAAAAATAAAAAATCGTCGAAATATTTTTTGTTTTAATATAAATTTGATGTGTTTTGTAAATCAACTTGGCGCTTAAAAGCGCTAACCGTAAGTAACATTCATGGGAGTAAAATTGAAACTTTCAGAGGCGTGTCATTCACTATAAACCCTTAGGGTCATAGTAATACTACCCAGGTTTAAAAAGCTATCCACAATTTTATATGGCTGACTTTCGGGCCACAAGAAGGTTTTATCTGTGGATCTTATCTGACATTGGAATGTTTATACAACCGATTTATTAGTATTCAAAATTCGCACATATTGTTGTGTCGAAAAATGGAACAAACTAGGCTGTCATATTTTATGATTTTTGTGACACTATTACATATTTACCTAAAGATCAATACAAATTTTCGTGCCGTTACCTCAAATTTAATGGAAATTATTTGGTACTTAACCAGAATATCTCTCTTGAAAAGTGTTTAACTAATTAAGAAAATATTGGTTTAGTTATCTATTGCAAAACTAATTCATCTTAATTAATCAAAACCTTTAAAAAAAAACCAGAAACAATAATTGAATTTAATGAAACTTCATATGGGAATTTAAGTGAAAGTGAGTATGGGACATTAATGTCTTATCAAAATAAATTAATGTCAAATCACAAGAGACCACAAAATGGTAGCTTTAACAGAGAGGTTGTACAAATAATAATGAGTTGAATATGAACATACAGTACATAGATATAACGTAGGCAAGGACTATGTAATTTGGGAACTTAACGATGGGGATGATGTTAATTTTATAAAATTCTATCTAAGTCTGAATATACATTTAATCAAAATATCAAGCTTTCTGAGTCAGTAGTTTTGACTGGATCAAAACTTGATGGAGATATTCAAATTAAAACTACTTCACCACTCCAACTTAGAGGGAATCATGTAGAATTACATAATTCTTTGCCTGCGCTATAACAGGATTCTCTGTTCTTAATTTCAAGCTTTCTTACTTAGCAGTTTGAACTGTATATTCCCCTTTATTTTGTACTGAATAATTTACTGAGTTGTCGCTTGATGCTTAGCAGGTTAGTATGGTCCTGCGCTAGTTGTAAGCGTACTGTATTTAGAGCATAAAAATCTCTATGATATTATGAACATGTGCCTGATGAAGAAAGACAGGTTTTTGTCTAAGAAATTGAAGGGGGCACTAAAATTTTTATATATTGATAAAATGTACTGCTCAAAGCATTAAGTATAAAATCTTGAAATCAATACAAGAGGGTCATGTTATACCGAAGACGAGGCGCAGCAAAGGATGTTTTGAAATTCAACTTTCAAAAAAGGAAAAAGGGTTCCAAATGTTTAAATTCTTCTAGACTATCAGTTCATTTTTCAATTATAATGTTTTTACATAGATATATTTGTAAATTAATTTACATTTACAATCAGCTAATTTAGGGAAATACTTAATTTCATTGTATATCTGGCTGTTTTCAAATAGTGCTAGATTATGTTTCAGTATCCTTATATCAAAAGCATGACTTGTTTTCTTATCATCATGGTTATAATGATTAGCAATTGTATTGTTTATTTACTTTTATGTAAATATATGTTTCAATTATATAAAAGCTAGTAATGTCAATATTGAATGTATTTTAAAGCATTATCTTCCGTTTAATATTGGCAGTGGCTCTGATATTTCGTTTTTGCTATATCCTAAATATCTGAGTGTTAAATTCCTCAAAACAAGAATTCCTTATTTTATTATACTGTAAATATGAGTAAAATAAATACGAAGCAAATATTTTTTATCAAAGCTAACTTTTAAATTTCGCAGCTGATCTTACAATGAAATTAATTTCTTTTTGTTAATTTACTGCAATAGATCCTTCATAGTTTAGATTTTCCTCTACCACTTTGACTAAGCAATTTGTGTGAATACAACTCGATATCATTTTGTTTGCGAACAAAATATTGTTGAAATTTTCACTTATTATAAAATCCATTTAAAATTGCAAAATTTGTATTTGAAATTATTAGTAATTGGTAGAAAACAGTAGGACCGTTATGTAAGATCTGGTCAAAATAACTTCGATTTTGATAATAATTATTTTTTTATGGGTAATTAATAAGGCTTCATCCTTTATAATTTAAAAATCGACGCTCTAGTGCAGGCAATGGTTGTTTCCCGTTTTTACGTACATAAACTTCAACAGTATTTCGGGATTGAAAATGTCCATTTTTCATTTAAAAAATATGTGTCTTAGGATTATTTTTCGAAAATCTTACCTTTTAACGAAAAAAGATTTTTATCACTTTAAAAAAGGTCTCAAATCGAGTTTTCTCCGATGTATTGTTCATTTCTCTGATATTCAACGCTAAACAATACTTTAAAATATTCCTGAAACGAATAGGCACATTTAACGAGCTACACTAGTATTTAATCTACAGAAATAATAAACAAATATTTTTTGTTTTGTACGCTTCATTTTTGTCACCTACACTTTTTTTTTTAAATTTAATATTTTCGCACTAATGGTAACAAAAATTTTTTTCAAATCATGCATATATTAAATACAAAACATTTTACATCACGGTTAACTCAACAACTTTAAATATCAAGGATTTTAAAATTAAAACTAAACAATTTATTTTTTGTTATATAATTTGCTGTTTTATTTATACTTTTGGTTACATGTTGAAATTTGCATTCCTTAGAAGAAAGAGGTGTCACCCAACTTCTCCAATAGATCATCAACTTTTTTTTAATAAACTTAAATTTTATTTTGGTTAGTTTAGCCAAAGCAACATGGAGTAAAAATAAAATAAAACGGATATTTTTGTAAGTGCAATTTTTTTATTGAATATTGTTCCAAGTACCTATCTCATACTGAGAAACTTGTTTTAATAAAATTAGGACGCCTTGATAAAATTGGGAGCGTTCGGTTTGGAAAAATTGCGGTCAAATTTTTTAATTGCTTTTAATATCTCTGAATATTTCTATCTCATTTAAGAAATTAAAAAGAAAAAAAATAAAACAACCAAATCAGGATCACGAGTAATTAGAATGTTGTAGTCAATTCAATCTAAATACACAACTCATTGGTAACGTTTCGTCTTCATTTTTAAGACATTATCAAGCTCTAAAAAGTATTCATAAACAATTAACAACATTTATAAAAATATTATGGATTTGACGTATTTAACAAAATAAAAACTAACTGACTATTATTTCTATATTAACTGGAATTGAAATTTTAAAAAAAGAAAGTAATGATAAAAATTACATAACCTTAAAATTTAGAGAGTTTACGTCTTTTTGCAAAATTTGGTTTTTCTTGAATGAGAAATACGAAAGTCATAGAGCTATTTATAATAATAAATATTAAAGGCCTAACTTAAACATTACCAAATTCAAAAAAATTTTCAAAAGTTTTTGTCATTTGTCTCCGAAATCGAAAGAATTTTATCAAAATGTAGGTTTTCAAAGTTCTTTGAGGTAACTTCCTAATTTTTATTTATTTTTTTGAATGGAAATAAAGATTATGTTATTTTCAGTAAACACATTTTCCTTTTTTCTTTTTTTATTTTTATTTTTTTGAAATCGGATAGAAATATCTAGAGATATTTAAAGAAAACTGAATAATGTTGACGGGACCTTGGAAAAAGTCGATCAAACGGACGCTCTGGGCGAAAGTTGCCAAAACATGTTTTTCACTCTAAGAACAATCCTCAATCAACAAATAGCACTTAAAAAATTTCCTTTTCATTTTATTTTTGCTGAATGTTGCTTCGGCTGTATCTTATTCGGTGTAAACGTACTGAATATACAAGGAAGTTTTATGTTTATTATAAGCAGAGTATTTTTAGTTTTGATTACATTTAGTACGGTGTGTAGAAGTAGAATTAAAAGTAAAAATTATAAAAAAAAGTATGACACAAAGGTACAAATCTTTTTAACCTTGGATACATGTAATAACAGCAAACAAACATAAACAATAAAAATAATAACATTCGATTTTAAACATATCAACAAACTAATAAAAACATCAGAAATACATTCATTCATTTATGTAATGACTAATTTTATGATTATTGTAATTATTATTACTATCAGTATACAGATTGATTTTATATGATTGAAAGTCCTTACAACAATGTTCATATAATAATCTACCTGTATCCCTGGCTTTGCACGATCGATATTTCATTTTGATGTATTTATTTTAGTTTTAGCCTTTAAGTTAAGCGTTTTAGTTTTAGTAACCAAGATTATGGTCAAACTTTTAGAAATATATTGTCTACAAAACTTCCTTATAAACAATATTCTTCACTGTTTATTAGTTGACCATACCAAACTACTGCACAAGCTTATGCGTGAGCAATCTACATAGAAAATATGATAATCTAATTGCCAATTATAACTCTTGGCAAAAATAAATACAATTCGAATTACATTCGTTATTTTGATAAAAATAAAAAAGATACATAGGGACTTTTGAATTTTGTTGTTGTTCAATTGTAATAAATTTCAAAACTAATCACAATTACATGATTAACGCCCAGGCAAATCTTTGAAATGATTTCTTCTTACATCTTATATAATTCCTTAATTTTTGAGCTAAAGGCTTAAACAAAATCACATTACGAAAATTGTTTGAGATACTCCTGAAATTATTGTTTTTTTCTTAATGTTATTTAACATTACTATTTAAATTTTGTATTAAGAAAACGGCACCTTCAATGATTTAAGTTGGGTAACATCGCATCTATAAAAATTAAAACAACCTGTCTGGTTTTGTTATAAATTTTATTTTAAACTTATGTTGGAAAAAGAATTAAGAATTCATTTTTGATGTAAAACTTTATTAGTATCGTCGTACTATCGAACTCGATGAAACGAAATAGTGACAGTATAATGTCGCTTAATATTTGTGAGGGCGCCTGTGGGTATCATTACAACCGTGTAGCTTTGTATTGTACACATTTATTTGTTGTATACGAATCATAAATATTATAAATTTTTCATTATTTTAATAAAATCATTTTTCGTGATTACCGAAAAAAAAAAACAATACTATATTATCAGATAAAAACTAATGTATTTATTTCATGCAGCAATTACCATAAGCTTGCATCATTTATCAAAAATTCAAACTCGTTGACTAGATTAGTGCATGTAATATATATGTGAATAAAATATATAATTATTTTAATTTTTTTAACACGCTTTTATTAGCTTCACTCGTATGTTTGTTTGTCTGTAGGTAACTCTCTGAAGTTGGCTGCAGAACGCATCTGAACGGATCCTTTGCATGAGAGTAATAAAGATAGAGCTAGTGCGCGAACTACGCATGCATGCGTGTTTTTTTAGTTTTTTTAAACTATTATATTATTGTCAATATCATCAATAACAAATCCTATAATTATCTTACTCCTAAAATTCTTCTTGTCTCCTTATCTTGTAGTTCACATTTTTTTATAATAGAGGAAAGAAAATCTAAACCTTTTTAGTATCTTAAAGTTGCTTAATTTCGTGTCAACCCCATTCAAAAATATTCAGATAAGTTAAATGAGAGTTAACAAACTATCGCACTTTTCCAATCTTAACGGGAAAATAAATTAAAAATTACACAATCCTTGGTTTTATGATGTACGTCAACGTAATATATATTTTAACGTGTTTGAGCTTCTTGGAATATTTTTTCTGAGCATAATAAATCAGCATCGATAATGTTGAGATAGGTCTTTACTTATCGGTTCTTAATGTTTAATATTATACAATTGGGACAATAGAAGAGTGAAAAAAAAAACGGAATATAAAACACCATTTATTCAAAATCTGTTGAATCTTGTATCCATGAGCTGAAACAAAATTGATTAGAAATGATACATATGTTAATAAATTATATGCATGTATATGAAACCATACATACATAACAGAACAGCATAACATTGCATAAGTAAACATTTACATATTAAAACTCATATTTCATTATGATTTCAAAAATAAATTGATTCCATGAGATATATATGTATTTTAGCTGGAACAAAATATCAACATTCAATATCACTATATGATAATAACATTCTCATTCCTAAATCCACATTACATGATATATTATTAATGTATGCCAGCGTTTAATTAAATTGATTCTAAATTGTGAGTAAAAAATAATTTGACACTAGTGTTTTTCATAGCTTGCACATATTGCGTTTTACATGGCATATGTAGATTTATAGCAAGTTTTTGAAACTGTATTCCTTATCCGCGCGTTTTACGGAGGCTAGGTGAGAAAAATTGTCCGATTTTTTTTCTGTAGTGCGGTTATTTGAAAATTATAATTTATTTATATGTATTCAAAAATCATGCGTATTCTTCTGATTAAAAAAGTAATTCTTAATTTATTAACTCGAATATACACGCGAATGAATATAAAAAAGATAATAATATTTCATAATTTTGTTCCTGTTGCTTGGAATGGATCTTTATTTTTTGTTTCTGTTCAACATAATCATGAGTTTCAGTTTGTAGGTCCGTTTGTATGTTCCTTCGTAACTTACCCGATTTTGATGCATGTTTAGTCGTTAGTTAAAAAAATCAATTTTTGTTTCTAAAATGCATGTTTTCAAGATTCTTTTTTTGCTAAATTTGGGATAATAAAATGATTGTTTAAAAAAAGGCGATAAAATTATATGCCACTTATATGTTTACATGTAATTGTAAGTATGTTCTCAATCGAGGAATTTCGAGAGAATTGCGCATTTGACGAATAGATTGATTTAAACGTTTGTCTTTGTCGCAAAGACTATTGTTTCATAATTTGATAAACGAAAAAAATTATAAATACAATTTTAATATCATTCCTTTATTTTAGTTGTTATTAACGGATTCATAGTATTCTAGAGAAAATAGCATACGGATTCTACCGGATGCTCACGGCACCTTTCATTAGTTTAAAGTTGGCGTATGCAAAGCCAAAAAATAAGTTCAATGAACAAAATTATTTCAAACAGAAGTATAATCGTTTGTATGAACCTAACATCATCAATAACACACTTACTTTTTCTAGGTTTAATGAGGTTCAAATTAATTTTTTAAATAGAACTCTATATTTTTATTGTGAATTCAGACTTTAAAAAAAAAAATTAAAAAAAATAAATAATGTATAGTTTTAAAGATTTTTAATAAGCAAAAATTAACAGAAATTTTTATACAAAAATAATTTTTATTGCTAAATCTAAAGCCTTTTACAAGGATTTTCTATTTCACTAAGTTATTAAGCTTTGAATTTTTCTTTTTTTTTTTCATTTTCTGCAAAAATCGGTCGTGATTAAAAAAAATTAGTTGACTCACATTTATTCTAGAACCTATAATTTAAAAATAAGTGTGCACTTGTGACAAATCGGGCTTTTTGAATGTTTAAACTTTTACTTGAAATACAATTTTTTCTATTCAAGTTATTTTTCCTGTCTTTAATGTATCCAAGTTATATCAAATTAAGTCTATAAAATGCTAAACCTATTGAAGAAAATTAGAAACGTTTGGAACATACGCTTATCAAGTCAAATAATTATTCGTGACTTTATAAGCATTTTAAGTTATTTGCTTATGTATGCCAACTTAGCGAAACAACTTTTCCTAGTTCGATATAACCTCATAACTATCAGTTTATTATTATTATTTGTGTAAAAAAATTACTTGCTCTAACTGTATCGGAATGATTGATTGATTTCGCAGTTAACTTTTTATTTTTAATCTCATTTTTTTGAAAAAATGCTTATAATTAGCTTTCTATTATGGTTAGAGCTTATTATGATTCAATACTTAAGTTGATCGGAAAATGTTGTTTTACTAAGTTGACAGTCAATTTAGCGAAACGTCAGTTTTCGCTGCAATTATAAGAGCGAAATTTTTAATTAAACTTTTATGAATCAATTAACGATTGATGATTTTGATCATATTTTCAAAACAATTGAATTTAAAATAAAATCATGTTTCGCTAAGTTTACTGTGAAACATCAATTTTATCCGTTATGGTTAAAGCGATTAATTTTTGTTTGCATAATATATCAACAGCTATTTATGAACCTATTAATAATTAAATTGTTAAATTGATCTTTCAATAACAATTTCCAAAAAAAAAAAAAAAACGAAGTAAGTCTTAAATTGATTTAAAAATTGTGATTTCAAAGTGTCGCCAAACAGGTACCTGGTTATTTCATGTATGGGACACCATTTAACCGTTTCGTAAGACGGAATGGTCCTATTATTTGAATTTTTTCCTAAAAAATGTGTGAGACAAACCATAAATAAGTTACATACATACATATTTAAAGTTGTGTTTATATGTGTATAGATAATATTTGCGTCTTTAGGTAAAAGTGCAAAAATGGAGTTCAGTTAACATCAGGTAACATTGTTGATAAAACATATTGTTGGCATATTCATTAATATGTTGGCAAACATATTAAATAAAAATATTCGAAGTAAAATGCTTGTGTTTGTTGTTTTAAATTTCTCTATTACCATACATAAGTTTTTTAAATTTGTATACATACGAGTAGTATCAAATATGCCTCTATAGAATATGTATTACAATTTTATAGTAACATACATAAAAATATATTCATAGATAAATTAATGTTTATGTTAGTCTGATACCAGGAGATGTAGAAAACGATCTGTAAATATAATAAGGTAACCGTAATTAATTGACTGACCTATAAACCGTTCAACGGATTCGGTAAAGATGAGCACCCGCTTAGACATTATTTTTCAACCCCTATATACCCTATCATAAAACCCCTGTATGGAGAAAAACTCCTTATTTGTTGCTTCCAATTCGTTATTCTTATAGCTAATGGCGCTAATTATATAATCTTATATCTTTAAATAAGCAATTCTTGTATATATATATATAACATCTTGTATTATATATATATATATATATATATATATATATATATATATATATATATATATATATATATATATATATATATATATATATATATAATACAAGATGTTATATATATATATATATATATATATATATATACATATATATATATATATATATATATATATATATATATATATATATATTTATATATATAATTGGAATCTCGAAATCGATCCGAGATTCATTTCATGAAATTCAGTATATAGGGGGTTTCGGGGGCGATAAATCGATCTAGCTAGGAATCATTTTTAGAAAATGTCATTTTATTTGTGTTTTATCGATAATTTTTTATAATGTAATGATATATTTGTTTAATATTTATAGTCATATAGTCATTGGAGTGGCTAAGTGTTAGCGTGCGAGGCTCTTATACAGAGATCCCGCGTTAACCTCCCGGCTCGACCGACAAGTAAAATTAATTTTTTTTACATTTTAAACCCAACCCAACCCAACAAAACAACACAATAAAGTGAATAATAGTTTTCAAATACGATTTTGTTATTATAATTGTATAATTTTTTATAATGAAATGATATATTTGTTTAATATTTAAAGTCATTAGAGTGGCTAAGTGTTAGCGTGCTGGACTCGTCTTCCGCCTCGACGTAATATAATTTCCAAAAAACACAATTTATAAAAAAAAAAAAAAAAAAAATACCGTGCAAAGCTCGGTCATCCAGGTACTTATCAATTAATGGAGTATGCAAAAATTTGAACCTTAAACTGAAATATTAAACTTAAAAATTGTCGGCCTGTACAATCAACATATACAACAGTTTCCTTGATAACCAATTATGTTCTGTGTGGATTGTTTTTTATTTGTTATAATAAAAAGAAACGAATTAACATTTTAAACTTGTTTATAGACCCTACACTAATATAACGTAATTACTGATCTCAATCGTTCACAAAGTAAGGAACATCAGAAACAAACATTACATGGATGCGTGACCGCCTAGAAATGATTGTTGTTGTTGTAGAATATACCCATTTAGTCACTATATGACCTTAGTAATTGAAAAGTGACCTAAAAAAAAAAAATAAACCCGGTTTACGGTGAATCTTTATTGTCTACGAATAATAATCGATAAATTTCGAATATTTTATTTCTCCTTGGAGAAAATTGAAATAAATATTTTAGTCAGTATTAAATGAAATAGTTAAATTATAAAAAATTATTTGTTTCTAAGTTTGTTTATATGAAATTGAAAAATAACAAATTTCAAATTTAATTGAATTGATTAGATTCCATTATTTGTCGAAATTCAATAATTTGTCAGTAGTTATTGTGGACTAACAGCAATATTTATTAAAAACCAGATTATTATTATTACCGTTATTATAGACCATTATTACCTTTTTTTTAATTTAATTAAAAAGTATGTATGTATAAAATAAAATTTTTTAATGAGAAAATGAAATTCAATATTTTTAAATGGACAAGAAAAATTGTCTATAAGAAATGAACATATATAAAGTACAATATTTAAACCTAAAATTAATTTCTTTTTTTCGTTTTTTACAGGTTGGTTCCTTTTTTTATTAATTTAATTGTCCGTTACATCATCAAAATACTTCATCACATTATCACTGTGGGAGAATGAACGGTATGCTGGTTTTGTTGAATTTAGGTGATGATGATACGATGATAGTAACATAGTTATGGAACGTCAAACGAACGGAACAGATAAATAAACAACCCAAAATTGTTACACACATCAATATCATGTTTAGAGAACTGTTGTGGAGATGGTTTGATTAGTACGTATGCTATTATTTGATAGATAACTGACTCATAGTACTGACAGTGGCAGATTATTTTTTGGCTTATAATAAAATGGTTGGAATGGTTCGTAAATCAGTGATTGGTTTTGTATTGGAATATATATTTATTAGTATTGGGGAATTTTAATGAACTTGTGGGCATATCTTAAATGTAGCTGCTCGAAAATATCGTATTTTCAAACCAAGCACCGACTTTAAAGTTATTTTAAATGTCAATCATCTATATTTACCGTGAGCTATTTTATCGATTTAAAGTTATTTAATTTAAATAACCATCTTAAGCTTAATTTTAGAATTCTTCAAAATATATGTGCATAGAACTAAGTTTAAAACGTTAGAATCACAAGACATGTAAGAAAAATTTATAATAAAATAACTATAGATTATGTGAAAGTAAATTACAAAATTAAAAATAATATTAAAATAAAATAAAACCACTCGAGAAAAATAAATAACGTAAAATTATTGTAATTAAAAACGTTAAATTTTTGATTTTTTTATAATGAAACATTTTTTTGAATCTGAATTAAATGCATTTTTAACTAAAATAACTTTTATTATTGTATGGAAGTGAAGATAATAACTAACAAAGTTAATTGTTGAAATACCCAATAAATGGGTTATTAACAATGATTGAAATATTTTAATCATTAGCATCAAAACATATACTAAACATGCAATCCGTACAATAATGGTATAGCTCAAGAGAGCATTTTGCATATACTCGAGCACGTCCTTAGTATATTGTTGAGTACCTTCACCAAATCTTAGTTCTATATAGTACGGCACGTGTAGTATAGCCGATTAGAATATTAAAATGAAAAGATCGATAGTTGAATTTGATCGAGCGCGTCAGGTAAATATATAGTAGGTTGATTGCCAGCTGAAAATTTTACATTTTACTAACCTGACGATTTGAGCGTCGCACAGGTGGCAGCTTTTTCATAATAAATTTGACTTTTCAAAGACACTTAAAGGGTATTTAATTTCAAGCAATTAAAAAAACAGAAAGTTTTTAACGGATTCTAACAGCGAGAGCAAGTTTTTCATTTAATTTTATATGATATTTTCTTTGCCTTTTTCAAATTTTTGGCATACATTCCCAAATAGAATAAAATTTTTTATTATTCAAGAAGATAAAAAAAAAAAAATCTTAAGAAATAACATGTTTGTTTTAACGGATAATGAAAGCTGGCAACATAAGAAAAATTATTATGTTGTTTTTGGACAAATTCTTTTGATTTCTGATCTTTTTTTTACATTATTCATATAAATTGTTGCATAAAATAATAAATATGAATTTTCAATGATTTTTAACAGGCTATAAAATATCAGGAAGTGAAAATAGCAGCAAATTTTTAACGGATTATGAAAGTTGGTACGATGGTATAACTTATTATTTTGTAATATTAAAATTAGATATTTTCGCTTACTTTTCAACATTTTTCGTATTTATTTGCATATAATATCTAAATGTTAAATAACATTAGAAATTTAAATTAATCACGGATCCTAGAAAGGCTGTAAAATCTCAAGTACTCAAACTAACACCCCAATTTACAGGAACTTGGGAAGACAAGCAAAGTGACCTGATAATTTTTTATTTAATATTTTTATCCGTTATGCTTCAGTTTTTGCCACAAAAGAGTTTTTTTTTTTGAGAATTTTTGACTTAATTTATTTTTATTTTTTTCCATTAAAATTAATGATGTAGAAATCTGAAAATTATCACAGAATAAGTAGACTTTATGAAAAATACAATGAATACAATTATAGCTCGATGCATTAACCGAATTCATAAGTTTGAATAAGGAAAATACGTAAAAATTTTGAAAATCTCGCATTCGGTATCAAAACATCTCAAAAATTTTAAAATACTTTCTGATGAAAGCTTATTAGAAAAGCTTCAAAATGTCATTTGCAGAATTTCAATAGGCTGGATAACAAATTTCAAAAATCGAACCATTCAAAGAAGAAAAGTCTTTTTCTTTCTTTTCGATAAGTACAAAAGTGCCTATTTTCAGTAAAATCGAAGATGTGTCAGCGCTTCAAATTTTATCATCTGGTATGGAGTTAATAACACATTTTCAGATAGTTTCGGATTTTATAAATTCATTATTATTCCAAAAGATTTGCTTACGGTCTAAAAAATTATATTGGATAACAATAAATTTTATATGTATATAAAATCTTGAATTTCGTTATATTCAAAAGAAATTTTATTTTGTAAAGACTGATCACCAAATTTCAGTCAAAGAGTTTAAGATGGAAATCCTTACTTATAACAACACATATTTCATACTGCCCCTAAAAAAGTCTGATGAAAATCTTTGAAGAATGTTTTTCGCATTTTACACAATTTATTGAAAGTTTGGGTATAATTTGCCTGGCTTCAAGAGCCTCGACGAAAAAATCCAAAATATTCATGTAATTTGTTTAAAAAAGAGAAAATTAATTTTTCGTATGAAAATAAATTTCGATTTTTTCTCCAATTTCCTAGATCAATTTATTTTGTATTTTATAAATACGTATTTCGACTACAAAGTAGTCATCATCAGTATGAATTAGATAGTTGTAATGATTCTCTAAAGAGATATTGCTCGTTGCTAATTTGGTGACGGTTTGCACACTTGTTCGTTCGCGTATGCACAATTTATACTTTTCAAATATCTATCAAATTGCTACGTCAACCAATCAGCATCGATCACGTGTTTAGTGTTCGGCCAATGATATTGGACCACGTGGTTTTTGTCAATTAAAAAATCTCAAACTGAAAATTGAACGTACAAAACTAAAAAAGAATTATGAAATTAAATAATTTTAATTTCAAATACTGTTTCAATTCTAATGGTTCAACTTCAATTTTGAAATCTTTATTAAATCAACGTTTAAAGTTTTAAAGTAGGACATTTTAAAGTTTTCAGACGTCCCTTATAATATATAAGCAATTGTTCCAAACTACTATAAATAGTTTAACATAAAATTTAGAGATTAAAATATCTGGTTTTTGTGAATAGATTTGTCTAAAGTCTTTATGCAGTAACATAGCTAATGCAATGATACTACAAAGCACTTTGTTCTGTTACACACAGTACTGCATCATATTAATAAACTATATACAGGTACTATAAACTATCATATGAATGAATATAAAAATGTCATTTGACGATCGTTTACTTGTTTTCAGGTCATACATTTGATTACCACAAAATGAATGAAAAATAAACCCCAAACATTCAACCCTTCTACAAAATATTTATATTATATGAACTTGTACTGGATGTAAAAAAAATTCCTGGGCCATTAAAATAACTCGAGAAATAATGCTTATAGAAATAAATAGTTTAGTAGAAAATATTTATGGTTTAAAAATTTGTATTTTAGGGAAACCAAGAAATTGAATTTGTCGGTTTTTAAAGTTATAGATATTGCACAAAACTATAAAACTTTATTTCCAACCTTTTTGACATCGGAATTGAATGAAGTATGAAATTTTATGTTGAAAGAACTATATGTTAGTATTAGATTATAACGTAAATCTTTTTTTCTAGAAAATACTAAGGATTTCTCGAAAAAAAGAATATCACCCTTTCATGAAATAGCTGGATTAATTTAGCTGAATGCCAAAAAACTTTAACATTAATGTCACAGTGTCGTTCACGATTCATTAGTAGTGAATGGTGAATAATAATACTGACCGATGGTTCAGTTGGCATACAAAAATATAAAACGTAGTTATACGATTTTGTGAAATATAAAATGGAGCTAAAATGACTGTTTAGGAATATGAATATTTAATATCACCTAGTAACAATATTTAATATGGTGGGGCAATATAGACCAAGTATTTATGCGAGAACTCGGGTTGAATCTCAGGATTTCTTGGAATGGCAGAATTCATTAACTGTTTCAGACTCGTTCCGCTATGAAAATCGTAAGGGAGAACATAATACTGAAGCACCCTCCATTATCTAAATGTTTTGAAATTTAGAATGCACAATATTAATATGAAAACGAAAAGCTTGTCGAAGAGTTTTTCTCGTAAATAAATTTTTGAATTAAAAATCGAATTTTGATTTTTGCATGAGAAATACTTTTTCAAGAAATATTTCTCGACAAGCATTCCGTTTTCGTGTTAATAATGTGCATACCAAATTTCAAAACATTTGGATAAGTATTTTTGAGTTTTTTTGACGCAAAAATAGAAAGAAATATAATGTATATTACATGTAATTTCAGTCAACAGCCTGTTGGAAGTACACTCTTATGTGTCAATAACAGTTTTGGATAATTGCTCTTAAGTCGTCTGTCGGATATCGTAAAACAGGAAATAAACCAAAGTGTGTATAGGTTAAATTAAAATGCGTTGTATTTATGAAAAAAATGAATAAACGTTTGCACTTCGATTGTAAACGTCGCTGCAAAATAACAAACTATATTATGATTATTTTTCGAAGAACAATAACACTTATATAACAAAGGAGCTGCAACTTTTTATATTACATTATATATAATAAAAATTTACATTGCTTGTGATTATAAAATAAATATTTCTGGCAATGAAAATCATCAATAACAGGTTCAATTTTAATCTTAGAAAAATTTAGTAATATCAATTTAAATATCAAGCAGTGTAACAATTCCTGCCATATCACGATTGTGATATTCAATGTCTTATTTCACAAAGATACGAAATTAATGTCTTAAGAATCTGTAAGTTTCCGAATCAGTAAAATGATAGTTTTCACGCGATAATTCGATCCCAAATTCCGATCTGCGAACTTACTTATCTTCGTAAAAATATGAAATACTACATGATTTTACACCGATCTAATATATATTCACAAAGTGATGTGTAAGATGAAGGTTGAAGGGTAAAAATCTTAAAATTTGTCTACTAAAACCGGTGTCACCTTGTATTACACCCTCTCATATAGCATCCTTTTATGTATATAAACTATTTTGTATGTATGCTATGAACTTTAAGTTTCTATTATCTGGTTGACATTTTCATTATTTTGTTATGTACACTATTTATATAACAACACTGACTGTCTTCCTATGCACTCACTACTGGTATGTGGTATATTCATTTCTACCTTTAGAATACCTAGTTTTCTACCTCTTTTGGATTATCATTTATTGTAAACTAACAATTCTATACAACACACAAATTGTACATTCTATAACATGCCATGTGACAACCATATCAGACAGTTTTCTATAGTTCCGGGCATTTTATTATTATTATCATTATTATTTTGCCATAAATGCCATCCATGTATGTCTACACTGTAAAAATGATTATCTTATATCGTTCAATACTATTTAAAATAGCTATAATAACTTTTGAAAATACCTTGCCAGCTTATATTGAAATAGGACTTTTCTCAATATATTTCATCAAACAAATGTTCGAGAAATATGAATAGTATTAAAAATTAGAAAAATTATTTGTGGAAAATAAAGAGAATTAAATCATAAATATAACTTTATATAAATCGTTTAACATTTACGTGATTTCTTTTGAATTGATTCACTTTCTGTTGCTGTTTTCGGATACTACAAACTTTTATATTTAAACTTTTCTTGCATTCGCTGGTCAAGTGTAATATTGCTTCTTTAATTTTATGTTTAATTTTGTAAATTGTGGTTCCAAAAGAGATAGATATATGCTAGCCTGATTTATGTTTAAAAAATAAATATTTACGTTAAAACAATCTATGCAAATCTTATTGAAGATATTTTCGAGTAATTAGAAATTCTCTAATTAAATTTTATATATTAATTTTATTTTAATTCTCGACGTCTATATATAATAGGCAATCAATCATTGAAGCATTTTTCGGTAATTATTATCAAAAAAGTTAACGTTATACCATTCGATAGGTACTATGCCAGAGTACCCCAGAATACTAATATGATATGATTTTATTCATTGGTCAAATATCGAAATCATTTACAACGATGAATTAATTTTTCAAATCGGGTCAGTAGTTTTTAAGTTTATTTTAGTTACAAAAATTCAAATGTTACCTCTTTATAATATTAGTATAGATTACTTGACAGAGTAGGTATAATCATTTTAATCTAAAGTTTATTATATGTGTAAATAGAAACATCTAATTAGTCCATTTCTGTATGTCCGTACTTCGTTAGCTATCCATCTGTCTGTCAATATGATAGCTCAAGAATGAAAAGAGATAGCGAGCTCAAATTTTGTTGACGGTTTCTAGCCATAAAAAGTGACTTTAAATTTTTACTTTATTAATGGAGAAAACTTTTAGGGTGAAATTTGATATGCGTTTCCTTGACATGGAAATGGAGAGCTTGTTAGAGAAATTTTCTTGAAAAATATATCTTATTAAAATTTAACCATTTATTATTATTTTAGAAATGATTTTCGGTAAATCGACATTAACATATTTTCTTTAACAAGCTCTCCGTTTGGCATTTGGATTATTCATGCCAAATTTCATCACATTTGGAATTCTAATTTTCGAGTTAATTTTTGTGTTCATAATTTATTTTAAGGAAATGGAAAATACATAATTCTACCATTGTTAAAAATACAGATACATTTTTAAAAATAACTCTTCCATTAGTTCATCTTATTAAAATGATTTACAGCTATCTGTTTTTACACAATTTTACACTACTATTTGCAATTTTATAAAGTTATAAAAATACAATTAAACGAAATATGACGTAACTAAATAAACCTATCTATTTAATTACTATTAACAAACTATAATGAACTTAATAAAATTAATAGACAAACTTAACTTATTTCAGTTATATGTGACGTGACATTACTAAGACTATTTAAACAATTTACAATGTTAGTATTTATTTTATTCTTTTATCAGCACTTTTAAAAGCTTTTTTCAGTTATAGATTGAAGAATCTTTTTTATAGTGTCTTCTTGTGATGAGACAATGAGCCAACAGGGAATAGAAATAGGAAGTAGAAGAAAAAATAGAATGAGTAAATAATATTTCTAGAGCAGTGTGCGTCTGGTGTAGAGTTATGAACTGTTTACGCTAGTAAAGTGGTCGTTTTCATGATAGGTATGACATGGTAAAGCATAAAAATGAAAATAAAACTAAAATAGAAACTAAAAGAACTATTTTTTAAATTAAATTCTATTACTGTTTAACAAATAACTATTTTTTCTTACTTCCGTTATATAGATCATATACTTTTGAAATATCATATAATTTTGAAGTATCGTATGTACCTTTATTATGGTATATATTATCTCTAACTGTATATTAATTATGGTATATTAATTCTAACTATTAGAATAAGTACATGCCCTAATAAAAATGACAGATTAAATTCATTTAATATTGAATCGGCGGAATAAGACGAAAATGAAGAGAATGCAAATGGAAATTTTATTTCGGATTTATTCGGATAATAAAAATTTTTTATTGAAAATACTGCGATTTGTTTCCCGGGTCTGAGAATGCATTTAACTACATCATAATCTTAAAAGTTCGATTGTTTGCGGGATAGATTTCTCGGAAAAAAATAAGGTTAAACAAGGTCCTCTATTTCAAAATAAATGAGAATTATAATAAATAAATAATGGCTTATGAAAGAAGTTTGTGAAGCCCTGTTTGCTACGTTTCTGCCGTGTCTCCATTACAGATAGAAGTTCTAAATACCACAAGAAGTTTAATATTCTACAAATCAAAAACAACAATTTATCTATCTAGTCTATCTATCTATGTATTTATTAATCTATCTATCTGTCTATGCATGCTTGTTGCGTATAACTTTCGAACTCATCGAATTTCGGTAGATATGTTAATTATATTCAAGAAGTTTACTCTATTGTTTTAGTAATTTAAATTTCACAATTAGTCGTCATAGACAATATTTCTTCTTTTGTATTTTATAAAATAAGCTACAAAGTGTTTAAATTTGTAGACATGAATCTGGCTATTAGTTCAAGCTAAAATACATCCATTAAATTACTAATAATTAAAAGATAATTTTGTATAAAACTTTTTTCAGGGATATATTTTAGCTTGAACTAACAGAAGGAGTCAAATTCATGACCACCCTTTCTTTTTGGCTATCTATCTAGTCACTAGGTATTTTTGCCAATATTTAGCAATTATTTTGGCTGTTTTATTTCGAATATTTTTTAAATTGGCAATTTTAGTCACATGGCACATAAGGAATATACGTTGGAACATAAGGACCGGCCTATAAAAAATAGATGGAAGTAATTTGATGAATCCTTCTAGCCCACATCATATGAAAATTGCTCGTTACGTTATTTATTATGTATTATGTATACACAACAATTTGTAACAAACTAAATAACAATTATGTGAAAAGATACTTTTGTATTAATTTTACTTCATCATAAAACATACAAGTAACAAAAAATGTTGTGTTAACTACCACATTACCTCTGTAAGTAGATAAATTTGATTCATAGCAAACTTGAAATTATAATGCTGTCTTTTGAAATTATTTAAAATATTTTGAAACTTCTCCACATAAAAATTTCATGGTAATTGTTGTAACCAGGCCTAATTAACGTTTAAAAATGTGTCTATTGAGTATTAGTTTATATCTTATTACATTCCCAAACTTTTGAAAGTATTATAATGATTAAATATTTTAAAAGAATTGTTTTATTCCGATCATATTTCTATAGAGTTTTCAGTTTGACAAAAATCGTACATTTCATAGATCAAATTAACGTTGCTTTTTCGAATAAATAATTCAGTATAAAAAGAAATTAAAAATCCCTTATTTTTAAGAAAAGTCATTGTTTAATTTGTAAAGTTTTCTACTATTAGAGTATTAACACAAACATTGGAATTATGTGAAATTTAAAATTAATCAAAATTGTAAATCGCTATTAGAATTAGAACATGCCTTCATAAAAATGACAGATTAAATTTATTTGATATTGAATCGGAATAAGTGAAAAATGAAGACAATGCGAATGGAAATTTTATTTTCGATTTTTTCGGATAATAAAAAATTTTTAAGTAAAAATTAGACAAAGTTAAAATATTGAAGTTTCCATTATTATTTTGAAAAAATGGGTTTTCAAAAATTAAATAGAGCATCTATCAATTTACCAATTTTTTCATTTACGTGATACTATTTTAAGGCATAAAACTAAAACTGTCGAAATCCAATGTTTGGAAGATATGTTGTAATAATGAAATTTACAAACATACGCGCTAAAATAATATACATTACTTGACATTCGGTAAAAAAACCCATTCAAATTTTTGCATCGAAGTGGACTGGTTTTTAATTGATTAATCTTCGATTAAAAACTATTTATTTCAATTCTGTTCATTGCCAATTCATTCAGACTTAATTTCAAATCGATTTTATCACGTATTTTTACACTTACACTTGAAAATAAGTGGCTTAGAAAAAAAAAATAGTTAAATGTAAACTGTAACAGCACGGTTAATCATCCTTGTACCATAAGCTTTAATCTATTACTAACTTAGCGCAGACCTTCTTATCGTTAAACAGCGTCTACAAATACTCTGTTTTTCTTAAGTGTTTAACATTAATATATTTGAAAAATATTTGCTTTTATTCAAATTTTGTTTTAGTTTTACTTTTGTAGAAATCTATAAATAAAATAAAATCATTATAAAAGATTCATTAAAATATTGATACTAAATATTTAGTCAAATACGAAAAAAAAAAAAAAAATCATTAAACGGCGAAAAATGTAAGCGGTTCTCAAGTCAACCTGTACATATTAACTTTTATCTAGTAGGGCCTTAGGGGAAGATAGTGTGTGAAAGCAAAGTTTTGGTGATTGACTATCACCTAAATGCAATTTTTTTCTGGTTGTAAACCACAATCAAAAGTAAAAAATAAAAATTGAACCAATGCAAGAGGTGAAAAGTAAAACATAATTTTATATGAAAAACTGCTGTAAATATTTCCCTTGAGAACCATTTACCTACCGAATTCAACGCCAATAATATTTTTATCCTTTCCTGTATTTTGAGTCGGTTCTTTTTTTTGCAGAAAATATTTATTTATACTTATATTTCTTTTATTTAAATTTAATAATAATTTAAGTAACAACTTCATTTGCTAGAATGAATATTTGCATCTAAAAATTTAATTGCGTATATGGAAGTTAAAAATAAAAACTGTGTTTAATATTTTACAGGATTTGAAAATAATTATGAAAAAAATTTACACAAAAGCATTATAGCAAACTCTTTCAAGCGCATATAAAATGCATTTCCGTGTGAACAATTCATACAAATTGTAGCTACTTAACCATAACAAATTTTCTCATTGTATTTTCTCAAATTAATAAAATATGTAAGTTACATTTGTTATGTAAAATCCGAGCTATAATCGTAATCTGCTCATATATATCTCAAACACAATAAATTCATTTAACAAAGTATCCGATACATTTAGATAGAAATACAGTCTCCATTAAATTTGTTAAAAATTGGAATGTTAATTTTTTTGCAAAGGCATCATTGGATAATTTTTTAAAAGTAAAAATTGACAAACTTAAAAAATGTAATTCCTATGTGTTTAAACACAACACTTCGAAGTGTTCGTATTACAATAAAGTTTTTCTTTCCATTTAAACATTAAAAACTTTTAAACCTCTCACCTTCTTCTTCCTGTATGCTCACGCTTATGATACTCCTACACATCAGATAAACTTTTCGGTGGTTCAAACGAATTACAACTAATATGAACAACATTTTCGAGCAGAGACTTAACGATATATATCGTTTATTTAATATCCATTGAGAGATAAGGGGTAAGGAATGAGAAAATAATGAGATAAGGAATGAGATAAATATATTTTAGATCATCAATTTTATTTGCAGTTTCAGACCAAAAGATCATCAGAAAGAGGCAATTAGTGCGAGCGACTTCTCTAATATTTCATATAACCTACTATTATTGTGAATTAAAGTCGAGAGTAAATTGGTCTAATAATAAATATTCCCGATAATATTTTATTTTGTACTTCACATCTATCATAATATATTGCAAAATACAACATTAATATTCAATACCTTTGGTTAATTAAAATAATAAGAAAAGTAATATTTATGAAAATAAGTTAAAACTTACTTAATTTCTGTATTTTGGTAGATTTTAACTGAATTTTTTTACAAAGCATTTTTCTTTAACTTGAATTGCAAATTTAAATGAAATTGACGAGCGTTTTAAACTGAATTTTGGCTAATGGATTGTGTGCTCTTATTGGATGCGTATTCTTAGATCAGCCTAGTAACTCTCAGACCTCAACCGCTAAAGATAGACAAAATTATTAGTGATCACATCTCGTAAAGCGAACAAGTAAAGAAGTTATTCAAACCTAGGGCTTAAAATTAATATATTAGAAATTCGCAATGAACTAAAAATCTAATTCGTAAAAGTTTAATTTTGTTTATTTAGCTTTATTTTCTTTATTTCGTTGATTAATCGTTGTCCATATGAAATGTGAAATGTCATTCGATATTAAGCTTTTAAATTCTAAATAAAACATATTTTTTAGGATCGAAACTCCTTATTGAACATCAAAGGTAATTTTAGAGAACAAATGGTTTTGAAATAAATTGAAAATTTTGCATATAAATTACAACTATTTGAAGGGCTTGAATGTTTTTTGAATCTTCCATAAACCCTTTATAAATTTGGCTGTATATTCGATACCATATTATAAAAACTTTTAAATGGAAAGCTGAAAAAAAATCCCTGAGATATCAGAGGGAAAATTTTATCATGGAATTATCTTTTTTAAATTTTTGTGCGGAAATCTTGAACAACTCTTTTTTACAAGAATATCAACGTATGTGGCCTTAACTGTAATACATGTATATATATATATATATATATATATATATATATATATATATATATATATATATATATATATATATATATATATATATATATATATATATATATATATATATATAAATAGCTGTATATTAACAAAGTTTATTTTATCCTATGTTTTGTGTAAATGACGTTTTATGTATAAATTCAGTAACAGTTTAATAAATTATTCAAACATTTTTGATTATTAATGTTTTTAAAAATTTTCAATCTATAGATCAATATTGCTCAACAAGCTCAACATTTTCTTCAAAATAATAAATAATGGAATATTTATAAAGACGTAGCAAGAGAAATAACCATTTCTTTCGTCAATAGCTATTATACATTTTTAGGCCAAAAACAAGTTCAAGGAAGTAGTCCTTAATATAAATAGTTCCTAATTGGGTTGAACAAACAGTTTATAAAAGGCTCTTAACTTGATAGTTAAGGAAACATCTTGGTGGTATTATGTATAAGTTTTATTGATTTCATACTTTTTATTGATTCCTTCCTTAGTTGAAAAAAAGGCTTGGAAAAATATCAATATTGGGAATCAATTAATGTTCACTTCAAAAACCAGATAAAGATACACACTGCTTGTACTGATTTGGTCATGCTTGTTACTTGTTTTTTTTTTAGATAATTTTAACGCTTTATTTTGCCCATGACAACTTACCCTTGAACATTGATTCAAATGATTTACAGTCATTAACGAGTCTTAAATAGTTACATACATAAAATGTTAATCTTAATAGAAATAATGTAGAAATTTGGCCAATTTTAACTAAAGGGGGGAGGGGTCAGATTCTAGCAGTCTATGTATGTAGGTATTCTTGTATTTATGTAAATTCATATATTCTATATGATTGAAATATAAATAGAGAAATACATTTTTTCTTATCCCACTTATTCATTGCAGATAAACCAGACATATAGCTTCATATTTAGCTTCTTACCTTAATCGTGAGAAAGTTGTGTCCATTATTGGCAGTGTAATATTTTACTACTAAAAATATAATATTACTAAAAATATAATATAACTTATGTGTTTTTTTAAAATTTTATCAGTCCGCTCATAAATATTCCTTCCGGTTTCTGAAAAACAAACAGTTTTTAATCAAAGTATTACTTAGATTTTTAAAAAGACCAGCATAAATTTAGATAATTTACATATATGAATAACAGTACGTGAAAATGTTTTCCTAACTGCATGGACTAAGTACATATTAGGATTAAATATTTTATTACAATAAACAATTGAGATATAGTTTGAAAATCGCTACTCAGCTGTATGTTGGATATATAGCAATTAATGCTATTATTTATTATTTAATATTTTCAATTCTTTTATTTTAGTGTTAACTTTGGAACAAATAACTGAAAATAACATCTAAGTGAGTTAATCGTTTAAATACCCGATATGTAACTATGTATCAGTGTTTAAACTAATTAAACCATTAGTATCGATAAAATACACTATATATGCAGTCCATATAAGTATATATAATTATGTAAATTAATTCAAATTGTGACAAATAGAGTTTATCAAAATATTTTTACAACCAATGTTGTTTGCTTTTAACATACATTTGTTACAGGTAGATTGATTGAATGGTTTGAGAACTATAGATGTCTAAATAAATATATCTATTTTATAAACTAAAAAAATTGGTTAAATTTTAACTTAGTATCTTGCTTTAAGTGGTTATTTTTATGTCATATTCTTATAAATGGTGAATCTCAACCTCGATTTGATAATAAAAACTACCCTATGTATTATAATTTAATTTCAAATAAATTTAAAGTAACATAGAAATCAATAGATTATTATTTCTTTTGAGTAAATTAAAATTGAAGAAATTGAATAAATATGTTTAAAATGTGTTGATAAACGAAATAAATACATATCTTTAATTATTTCGTGGTACATCTGATTTGTTGAAAAAAGTATTCTAAGGCGCCTACTGATTGAATATTAAACAACCCACATATTTCATTTAAAAGTTGTTCAAATGACAGAAGGTTTTAATAAAATTTTAAATACTTATTTTTTAAATAAAATTAAATACATTTTATATTTTGTAATTGAAATTTGATATTTCTTTTACTTTCAAAATTGTTGACTCAATATACAAATGATGTTAAACCTATGGAATGCTTTACACCAGGATCTGAATGGATTTAATTTAAGAAAATAGGATACCGCATTCAGTCAATGTAATACCTTAAATATAAAGGATCGTCTGCATGGTACAGTATCAATTTTCAACTCTTTTTAGAACCCAATACTACCCTTTAAACGTGCTTTGGAGTCATTTTAAGGATTAATTTATGTAAATTTTTCAAAAATTAAAACTTTAAGAATTTTTTCGAAAAATGCTTTGTTTTAAGTGATTTAAGATCCTAAAAAATCAAAACACGTAATTAATAAATATGGTTTATCCGAATTCTACTAGAAATTTTAAAATTTTCTTTTTTAGATTATTTTTTTATTGAGTATAATTATTCTCAAGAAATGAAGTTTCGAATAATAAAGACAAATCAAAATTTTATCTTTTCATTTCATTTTTCATATTTTTACATTTTTAATCAGAGGGCTAATATAAACAGGAACAACCTTTATTTGTAAAATTTGGTTAAATTTATACTTTCAAATTTAATTAGGAGAAAGTTATGAACAAAAATCGAAAGTACAATCATATAATTCTTCAATAAGTTAGTTTGAACAGTAAGTGTATTTCTTTATTTCGATATTAATCTTTAATATTTTTAAACTCATCAACTCGAATTCTTAACACAAATCTTCTATTGGCCTCATATTCTATCAAACAATTAATATAAAATATGATCGTATTATAAATTATTATAAATTCAACTATCAAAATAATTTGAATAATTCGCTTTAAACATTCTGGAAAATTTTATTGATAAATTTTCATCTATTTTAATGTAATGTAAAAATAATTTATTTTTATAAAGCTCCTTTAATGTTAATATTATTTTGTAGGCATACATATCAAATCCTTAGTTTAAGTAAACAATTTTCTTCGAATAAGGTTTTCATCTCTTATTAAATTAACTTAAATATTGTGGTGGTCTTAGATATATACATGTTGGCTCACTTGGATTGTTATTATGGAAATTTGTACAGTAAAAGGGATTAATCATTGAGAATATTGTGTGTTAAATTTCAAGATATGAATTTTTTAATCCAAATGGAGATATGTAAATATTGAATATTTCACTTGGATGCTCGATTATACAATCGAATGTAGTAATTGTAAAGTTAATCAGATACAAAATCCGTAGTTATTTTATTTGAAAACACTGTTAACCAAACTCATTGGTTAAGGGGATATTTGTTACAGTTAGAATATTCAAAAAATAGATATTTTATTTTCTTAATGTACATATATTTAAGAATACACACAGAAAATTTCATATCGTTCCGGTGAATATTTTCGAAGCTACACGCAAATTTGAAAAGGCGTTTCACAGTGCTTGAATGTACTTTTCAAACTTTAAACATGTTTTTCTCAAAATGGTGTTTTCAAAGTCGGTGAACAGGATTAGGGGACCACTAGAAAACTGATATAATGTAAATGGTATAAATAGGCAAAAACAAAACAGTTCAGTCCCATTTTGTGCTGCATTTGTCAACCAATATTGTTTTTTGTGAGCTGTACTCTTATTTGTAAAACATATTTTTAGATCAATTTAATTTTTTCCGTAAGTTTTTAAAATAATTGATTGATTCTAAAACGTATTGTTCACGTTGTATTTCATGCGGTATTCTTTAAATTTAAGTACTGGCATTTAATATTATACTTTATGATATAAAAAGACTATATTAGAGATTTACTTACTTATTGCGTTTACTGTAAGATTAATTCGTACTAAACAATACATATTAGTGTGCAAGACATGGTTATTCTCTAAACACTTTATCTATTTTCAGATATGAATATTTTCTTGTTTGTATTTTTTGGAGTTAATTATCTTTTTTCATTTTTGGTTAACCGCTGCAATAGAACATTCAAATATACAAATATCATGTATATCATTCATTGCTTAAAGCATCACTTCTTCTTTTGAGTTTGTTTTAACCAGGTTGCTATAAATTGAAAACAGCTACAAAAATGGATAAAAAAACTATTGGTTTTAGACTCTCTCTTGCTCTTTATAATAATTCTTAAAATTTCATCTAAGGTTAATATTTTGATCAATGGAAAATATCGTATAACGTTTTAAAAACTATCTATGAAATTGAATTTACTATATGCTACGAAGTCTATAGAAAATATTGATGTTAGTACACAGTACATTTATAAATTTTCTTGAGAACTTTTTTAATTTGAATAAATATTATTAGTACTATTTCCAGTGAACCACTGTGTATTTGAAATAAAAATAAGAAGCTTATTATTGAGGGTTGTCTAAATATAAATTGAATTTCACAATTTTAATAGTCGTATATAATTTTTATTGAATATATTTTAGCTTTTTATTCACATGTTAGCAAAACAATCATAGTAGAACGTTGTTGTCATCACATCGACAAGAAAAATGTTTGGATTTTTATACAAATGGAATATGTAAGTTTTTTGGCGTTTCCTCTTATACATCTTAAGGACAATAAAATGAGAAGAGTAAAAAATACCATACTATTTTTCCAAAACTTCCTGAATGTAACGAGGAAAATTAAAATCGTCTCGATACCATCTTATTATTAATAAAATATTCAATTTTCTGAGAAACATAAAACTATTGTTTTTCAAGATTTTTGAAATATACTTAGCTCTTTTCCGAAAGTACAATAGCTAGATAAATTATGAGTGTTGATAATATAAGATTTGAGTTGTTACCAAACTATCCTCATTTTCTAATATAACGGGGCTAAAACAAGGATCAAAGTTTGTTAAAGTATGAAGAAAAAAAAACAGATTGGTTCTATACATTTTTAGTAATATTTTCTCTTGAAAATTTTTATGGATTTCTATTTGTGAAGTGTTCGTTGGCAGATATTCTAAATTAACCGAATGCCATTAATTTTAAACTTATATTTTCACTTAAATGGTTTCATTAAAATTTTCCTAAAATAAATTATTTTTATTGATTTAAGATAAAGTAAAAATATTCCAACAAAAAAGCAAGAGCAAAAAATTTGAATTTAGTATGGTAAACGTATATCGTAAAATGATTAGTTAGTTGAGCTTATAAAGTTAGTAAATAATGTTTTTGTGGCATAATTGGACTGACTATTTTTCAGTGATTATTCTTATACACTCTATTAAATTTTTATTGGACAAAATATTTATTTAAGAATTTTTTATGGTTCACACATCTCCTACGAATATAGGATTGTTCGAATGTTCAAAAGAAAATTTAATATAGCATTAAATATTATTTGGAATATGTAAAAAAAAAATTTTTTTTTTAGCCAAAAAAATTTATTCTACCTATATCGTCCCCTGTTTTACAAGTAGTAGACACAACTGTTAGAGGTGTAAATGTAACGAATAACTATAATTAGATGGCAGCAATATTTATGATAAATATTTTAAATTGAATACAAACTTTATAAATACAAATCATTTAAGTAAGATTTATAAAAAACACGGTTTGATTAAATTATATAAATTCCAATGCAATGTTTTTCCCCTTCACTTAAAGCATTCTACCATCGAAAATATCGCTGCGCATAGGAATAATAGATAAAAATTTTATATTTTATGGTTTCTTTTAATTTTTTATGACAAACAATACTCTGTTTCAATATAATGTTTGCAAATAAAATTGTAACAAATTTTATTAGAGTAGTCTTAAGCGTCGCGTCCCAACAATTGTTGCGTCACACCAATTGCCGGTAATTTTGATTCTCTTCAAAATATGTTGCTAGGTGGGTTTACGAATGGCGTGAACTCAATAACGCAACATTTGCAAAGACTAGACATAAACATTCTTTAATTCTATTTTAATTGTGTTTAAATGGAACGAACAAAATACTATACAATTTATCGAAATTTTTCAATACAAACAAATCATACGGGTGAAAGTTTCTTACTTGGAAAATAGATGGAACGCTTTGTAACACGTGCCAACATCGTTACATCGCAACATCAACAAAGTATTAGTTTCGTAACACGTAATACGTAACACACAATATACACCGACATACATTTTGTGTAAATCCAAAAAATCGTTTAAAAATGTACGTTGGCTTAGTAATTAACAAATGCTGAAAAATTAAATGCTCTATTATTCGACTTTCATTAAACGAATTTTACACAATTTTTTATAGTAAATTTGTTTATAACTAGTCAAACGAATTGAGGTCTATGATAATCAAACGATTTTGCATTTCGTTTGTCCGTGTATGTTTGTTTCGCTGCTACGTGTTATTTTGTTTTTATAGAATTTGGTAAACACATATTATTTTAATTTTGGAAATGATATTTTCAATTAGGCGATACAAAAATTCTATTCAAACTAATCAAATTTGGTTTTGTGAAATCAATGTGAAATGATCAGGGAAAATAGAAAAACTATAATTTTTATTGCATCCTACCCCATCGTTTAGAACAAATCTCTATGATTAGGACTTTTTTACAAAGGTTTTATAAATATAAAACTTCTTGGTTTGGTAAATATGTATTTTTTGGAATCGATGTCAATTAAAATAATCAGATTGAAAAAGTGATTCTTTGTATCACTTTTTTCAGAATGACTTATTTTCTTAATTTCTGCGTGACGGCTACAATTCACAGAGCTACTAGTTTAATGAATTATGATTTAATATATATAATTAAAAAGCATTATGGACATGCTGATTTTCATTAAAAACTCTATTATTTATGCAAAATATGTTATAATATTAATAATTCTATTTTGTGATATATAAAATAATTATTATTATTATAATTTGTAAAATATGTTTCATTTCATTCCATGAATAAAATAAATATACATTTTATGAATATTAATTATTAAATTTTCATAAATTTATTATCAAATAAAATAATATATATTTTGTTATACATCAAGTTTTTTAATCAAATATTATTGACTGGTACAAAATTTACAAAATTTAAATCGATAAAACTCATTACTGTCTACTTCATTTGGAATATGTTTATACATTTTCATAATAAAAAACTAAAAAAAAAACAAAACTAGATAATTGTTTTTGTATTTCAGCTGAATAGATTTTAATAAATATTTGAATGATCCTTAATAAAAAAAAAATGGTTTATTCCAACACAATGAAAATTCTGATTTTATGAAACACACAAAAATTATAGTAGGATGAAACCCATTAGAAATGGAATAGAAAAAAAAAATGAAAGGAAAAATAATTTACGAGGGATCTTTGATCGGGAAGTGGAAGGGGGTGAGTTTTGAATGGTAAAATATACTTTAGCTCTCTTTCCGGATAATTAAATGGCAAAGTTGTAGGTAAAAAAAAAGATCTTCAACTATTGTATTTACACTTTTTTCACATAACCTCAAAATTTATGTGAAAAATTGAAATAACCAAGTTGTTGGTTTCTTATTTCTAGGTTTATAAAAAAAGAAATAAATATATAAAAAATTATTTTCACAAGCTTTGGTAAAAACTTACCTTTTTATATCACGCTCCTGACTACACCTAACCCCTTAAAATAGTTTTTCCCCTTATTTTGAATACATATCGAAAAAGCACCTTAATTTTTTTTTTTAAGTGTAAATTGAAAAGTTGTAGTTCTTTTTATTACCTACCATTTACTATTCAACTTTTTTCCATAGTACTTGTAGTTTTACCGGAAATCGAGATAAACCGTGTTTTATCTTTAAAAACTCATCGACTTCCACTTCTTGACCTCAGATCGCACGTAAATTATTTTTCCTTTCATTTTTGTTATATTCTCCTCCGTTTCCAATTTGTTTCATCCTACTATAATTTTTTTCTATGGGAAACATACATCATGTTTCATTGTGTTGCATCATCACGCATTGTTTTCATTTATTTTTAATATCTGGATGACCGAGAATATCGGGATGCTCGGTATTTTTTTTTTTTTTAAATTGTGTTTTTTGGAAATTATATTACGTCGAGGCGGAAGACGAGTCCAGCACGCTAACACTTAGCCACTCCAATGACTATATGACTCATAAATATTAAACGGCAATATATGCCTGACTTAACTCATGCGATGAGAGAATCTCTCACAGTAAATAAACAAATATTTTTTTTCTCTACTTTTCAAGTTTAAAAAATCGTTGTAGCCGATTCCGAGATTCCAATTAAATATCATATATATAGTATATATATATATATATATATATATATATATATATATATATATATCAGGGGCTCATTCCATATATGATATTATATATATATATATATATATATATCATTTGATTAATAAAGCGTGAGAGAATCTCTCTACGCGATTGTTCCGAAGGGTTAAAAACTCATCGACTTCCACTTCTTGACCTCAGACAGCACGTAAATTATTTTTCCTTTCATTTTTGTTATATTCTCCTCCGTTTCCAATTTGTTTCATCCTACTATAATTATTTTCTATGGGAAACATGCATCATGTTTCATTGTGTTGCATCATCACGCATTGTTTTCATTTATTTTTATAAATTACTAAATTTATATATCATTTGATTAATAAAGTATAAATATTAATCAAATGATATATAAGCCAGTGAATGGTATATGATGTAACATTGGAAATTTGTCAAAATTTATTAAAAAATTTAATTAATTATTTATATTTGCAATTAAAAATAATTATAAATGCAATTTGCTCGATCATTTTTATAATTTTAAATTCAATAAGTATAATTAAATATCGTTTTTTGTGCTTATTCAAGAATTTTTGTTTGGCATTTGCAATTTACATACAAATGCATTATTGTGCCGGTGAGGGGGGGGGGATTGTAACAGAAGATTGCAAACTTAGATTTGTTAGTTTAATGCTACTGAATATAGATAAGAAATGGATTTTTACATTTCATATCCAAATTGTACCTCATACGTTGGGCAACTGAACATATTCGTATATCATAAAGCAAAGCGTATATCGAAAAATTATAGCTAGATGCATTATTGTGCCGGTGAGGGGCTTATTGTAACAGAAGATTGCAAACTTAGATTTGTTAGTTTAATGCTACTGAATATAGATAAGAAATGGATTTTTACATTTCATATCCAAATTGCACCTCATACGTTGGGCAAGTGAACATATTCGTATATCATAAAGTAAAGCGTATATCGAAAAATTATAGCTAGATTTATTGTACATCCTAAATATCTTCACTCAATTTAAAACAGTTGAATGCGTGAACACACTAGTTTTCTGCAATGCATCCTTTTTAACATTACGTTTAAATGAGCACTAATGTGACTAACTCAACATAAAGTAAAGCGGAATTGACGTGCATTTCCATGTTAAATTAAACACGCTAGTGGGACTGTCACTTTAGAAGTAAATTAAAATTAAAAAAAAATTTATTATTGCTTTTCAAGGTGAATTAAATAAAAATCAACCTAAATTTTCAAGTGGAAACGTTTTTATTTAAAACATTTTTTATCTATAGTGATAGCGGACCATGCTTTTATTTGAATTAATCAAAGAGTTTTCACACATTACCGAAATTGTGTATGTATTGTATCTATACATTAAATCCAATGATGCATCCAAAATATTTGAAAACATCCATTAATAAAATGTAAAAAAAAAGCGGAATATTGTTCACCATTCGTTGAATACAATATTCTCAATATAAAAATATAGAAAATCAGTTTTTGATGTGCAATTTCAGAAATTCGTATATTATCTACTTTTTATACAAGTTAAAACGTAAATATCTAATGTTCGCTTATTTATAATAGAAAAAATTTAGCTGGACGGCTGGACCAATTTGCCTAATTTTTTTTCCAAAATGTTCTAATTGTTTTGCGAAATTTTCGAAAACAAAAAGCGTTTTTTTATAGTATTTCTAAATCAGTTCAAGATCAAAACTTACGATTTATCGATGGATATGATAATCAGTTTTTGATTTTTTGCTTTTGAAATATATTTGCATTGTCATTAAATAATTCACTAAATAAATTTGTAAAATTGCGCAATCGATAGATGAATTGATTGAATGTGTTTTTCCGAATATTCTTCAGAATTACAGAAATCATGATTGGTTGAGAGAACGCACCATTGTAGTACCGAAGAACATTCATATCAATGCCATTAATTTTCAAATTCAAGCGAAACTGCCAGGTGTAGTCGCGACATATAAATCCATTGACAGTGTTATGAATCTAAATGAGGCAATTAATTATATAAATGAATTTTTTAATTCATTGGAACCGGCTTGTATGTCACCGCATTGCTTGAATCTGAAAGTTGGTTCATTGATTATATTATTGCGAAATATTAATCCACCAAAACTGTGTAATGGCACCAGATTGGCAGTGAAAAAGTTATTGCCAAATTTCATTGACGCTGCGATCTTAACTGCTAAATCAAAAGGAGAAGTTTGATACCACGTATACCTATGATTCCAACTGATATGCCATTTGAGTTCAAACGATTACAATATCCTCTGCGTTTATCATTTGCGATGTCCATCAACAAGGCCCAAGGGCAAACACTTCACGTTTGTGGTGTGAATTTGGAGGAATTATGTTTTTCACATGGCCACTTTTATGTTGCGTGTTCCAGAGTCGGTACCCCCAGCCGTTTGTTTATTGATGCTCAAAATGGAAAAACAAAATATATTGTTTATCCAAATGTTTTGGATTAAGTTTTAAAATAGCTAGCACTTAATAAAATATTGTTTAAATAAATGAATTTGATGTCACAATTTAATTTTTTTATTATTTCACTTAATATGTAGCAAAGCACGTACCGGGCCGCTAGTCTGATATAAAATGACTATAGTTTTTTAATAACCTTGCTTATAAGTATACAAGTGTTATAAAATAGTAACCATGGTACCATAGTCTAGATGCTAAATCAAATTCTTATCAAATTATGAGTTCCGTAATAACAATTCGTAAAAAGTAGAAGTTAAGTCTTACACTTTTATATAAGACAAGACTATCATGAACACAAACATTATAACGCTGTGCTGTGTTTTTAATTGTATTTTTGTTATCACTCTTTATTTTTATGTTGCCAGGTTTGAGAAAAAACTTTTTCCAAATTAAGTAGTAACTTATTTAACCGTGATTCAAATACCTTTGAAACAAAAATTAAAAATTTAGTCTGTAGGGAAGAATAATTTATTATTCCCCATTTATCCATACCCATTTAGTTATATAAAATAATAAATTATCAAATATCACATCATGGATGTGATATGATATTTTAGGGGATTTAAGTATAATAACAAATTATTACGCCATCTCTTAATGAGGCCCTTTAAAATTATATCACTAAAATATTCCATAATTTTTCGATACCCCATTTAAAAATAATGATCAACAATTCTTCCATATTTAAACGTTCTACCTACACGGGAAGACGTTTCATTATACCCAATATTTTTTATTATTTAAACCCCTCGGGAAGTTAAAGTTGGGAATTTTTGCTTTTCAGTGGCCCTTTTACTTTAAAGAAATGAATTGTAATCATTCCACATTTCAACGTTCTACCTTTACATTGAGTGTTTTAGAATACCCATTCTCTTTGATTATTTTAGCCACTAATATTTCAGACGCGGGAGGTGAGCCATGAATACTTTTAATATATTTTCTTTTTCCTATATGAAAATAAATATTAATAATAAATATTTTTATATGAAAATAAATATTATTCTACCAAATTTCAACCTTTTTCGTATCTGGGAAGTGTTTTATAATTTTGATACGCCAGTGAGTACATTACCCTTAATAGATTCTATTTAATCTCTAATTACACGAATTGGTAAGCAAATTACGTAAGACAGCTTTATGACTCATTCTTATTTCCAACCGTACAATTGAAAAATTGAGATCCATAATTTTACCAGTACTTTTTCTATCTGATCCAAGTAGTTCAATGTCCATACCTCTGCAGAATACAAAAATACTGTGCGGATTAATGCTTCAGAAATTAATCGTGGAGCAGATAAGTTTTTCATTTTATAATGGTCAGTACAGTAAGTACTCTTATTGCTTAAAGTTTTTTTCAGTCAAGGAACATGTTTGGGCACCTTGTGTTATGATTTAAGAATGCAAGAGCCTTAGTTGTTTGTAATCGAGGATAATACGTTAAGACTGATAGAATACACGAGTCATGCCATAGTATTCATTTTTGATAGTGACTTTCCTAGTTGATCTTTAATTCTAAAATGATATTGCTTGGCTATGGTATTTATTTAATACTGTCACGTGTTTTTCATAATAACTCCGTTTGGCATAGTAATTATTTTATTTATAATTAACCCGACTTCGTCGAAATTTTAATTTATTTGTCGACATTGTACATTAATGTTTTTGTTTTGCAATCAAAATGTCAAAATTTAGTCAAAGATATGTTGAAATCGATAAAAACAATCAAAATTTTCCTGGCAAACAAACTCTTTTGCGATAACTTGCCATATAAGTTCTGATGTCTAAAAATAATGTTAAATATTGTTAAAAACAGTACAAAACACGCTTTAGTAATAAACCGAAAAATTTATCTTATTGCTAAACAGCGCGGGGTCGTTAGTAGTACATGTTTCAAATTTTTCGTTTGCACCCCGCTTTTTCACATTTGCATTTTAAGGTATGCTATTAAAGCGTGTCTCTTAACTCTTTTACTTTTGTGTTTCACTAATTTATTGTCATCAGCTTTACCATCCATTTCCATTTTCAGAAAAAGATGAAAATTAATTTGAAACATTTTTTAATCGATCAGTATTAAAATATTTGTTAGAGCGTACCGTGCCGCCTAAACTACAATGATAATGAAGGGATGCTCTCCATGCTGATGGTTTCCCGTCACAATGATTCAACGAAATTTATGCTTTTCCTTGTGTATTATATATGTAGGTAAATTGAGTTTTTTATTTTAAAATAAATATGAAAAAAAAAACCATAAAGCTTGTTAAGAAAGAAGATATTTTAACTTTGATGTTTATGAGAATTGAGAAGAAAAAAACCTGTTTTTATTAAATGTGGAATATAAAAGTGCTTTATTGAAATGTAATTATGTTAATTTGTTTTGTGAATATATAAAATACTACAGACTTCATCGGTTTAGCACGTACCTTTTTAGCATCCAGTTTAAAATGCGACCTTCGTAAGATCTTCGCTAACAACTTTTTCCTTACTTAAGTTATTTATTTTACATTTTACAACAGTTTTAAATCTGTTTTTTTTTTCGTATTTAAAAGTGAACGAAAGGTGTGGCGAAAAGGGTGTGGATAAAATGATGAGTATTTGTTTCCTTAAATTAGGTTGCAATTCGATATATATTTTGTATATTATTTTTGCCATAATTTTAAAATTTTGAATGTCTGACTGGACAATGGTAACTACTGTCTTTCTCCAATATTAAAAAAAAAAATTATACTTAAAGAAAGCGGCTAATGTAGAATCGACACAAATTGCAAAAAAAATCGTGCTCAATTTTATGTAGGTTTTCTTGATTTTTCTCTTAAATTTTACTGATTAATTTTTATTTAAGTACAAGAAAGTATTTAGAAGAAAGATAACCTAGAAAACCTTACTTAACCAATGTAAAATATTTTATATTTATAAATATATATTTATTAATATATTTATTAATAAAGAATAAACTAATACTTACGTATTTAATTCTTTTGCACTGAATAATTTCCCACTATTATCACTGTCAATTGCATTCAAGTCACTTGTTGGTTCATTTGACATTGTTACTATAGTTACGTCTCTCTCAAAATCCCTATCCCCTCCAAGCCTGCCGTAAGGAACTTCGTTCCAAAAAAATTATATTTAAAGAAAGCGGTCTTTTAATTCTATCTTCCTTACTCTCTGTCATTTTAATAAAGGTATATTAATATAATTTTTTTTAAATTTAATAATAAGTTGGAGTATTAAATTTTTATTCAGAAAAATAATGCTATTTACAATATATTTATTAAGTTATATAATTATTATAGTTAATTAGTAAAGATGCTTGAGAAATGGTCGAACTTGACAAGACAACAAAATTGTTTTTAAGACAATACTGTTGTTAATTAATTTCATTACCTGACAATCGTATGATTTAAGTTGTGTATAAATACCGTTTATTGTACTATGATTGTTTAGTATTTCTGAAGGTTGCTATGTTTGTATGAAAAAATATGTATACAACTTAAAAATTTTAAAATTAAAAAAAAATAAATAAAAAACTGTTTGGTGGTATACGCAACAGTAGACAATAAACTGGGGACTAGTTATAAATTTCCAACTTTGAAAAATATTGTCGTTATCTGATCGCTAAATCATCGAAAACTAAAAACAAAAAGAAAGAATTATTTTCAACGATTTAAATTTGATTAAATTGTAAAGGGTTTTTATTCATATCGTAAATAAATTGCATAGGTTGCCAAAAGAGGTTGACCTGCATACGATTTATAAAAAATGTCATAATTACCACTTGTTGTTAAGTAACGTACATTTGCTGGTCGAGTCAATGTGCATATTATCTTAGAAGAAATAAGAAAGATGGATTATGAAATTTTGAATGATAAAATAAATTTTTATTAACTCTAAAATCATTATAATAAAATTATTTTAATTAAAATGGAGAGAAATGAAAATATTCAAATTTTAATATTTGCGATTTTGAAAATATATATTTTGTTATATAAGTTGATTTGTACATGACAAAGTATGTATATCTTAGACTTATATAATTTGTGAATAAATTGAAGACAATTATGTGAAATTCATTGTAATATATCATAAATTATAATTTTAATGGCTAACAAATCAATAAATAAATACGATAGATATATTAAATGTTAGTACATATATTTCAAATTTATCGATTAAGACATTTTTTTCAATTCCAAATTCTTTTATGACTATAGTAAAGGGCTATAATTTAAAAATTAAATCTCACGTTTCATTAACGACGTATTTGGTTTGACTTCTTTCAAGTACCATATTTAAAATTCAAAATTTTTTAGAAATTAGCGGTTATAAAATTATACATATTCTATACATAACATAATAAAAGTTTTTAATTTAGTTATATTGATTTACAAATTAATAAAAAAAAAACTTGGTTTTATAATACTTTTTCTACTCACGCGCTCCTTGCAACAAACATAGGTATAAAATCGGTTCGTTCATGATCGTGACACATAATAATTTAGTTTTGTTATTATATTTATTTATTTATTTATTAATATATCAATTTACTTAATAGATTTTATAAGTAATGGATTGTGTATGTTTTATTGTGTTGTAATGCAATACTGAATTGAACGGTAACTATAATAATACAATACAACAAAAAATCATTTATTGTCACGAAGAAATAAACTTTCAATCACTTTTGTGTACTTTTTTGTTGTATAATATACGAGGATGGGTCAATAAGTCTTTAGAAAATTTAAAAGATGTCGATCGTAGCCATCTTCGCTAATGGCCTGTTTTAAGTAAGCATTGTTAAGTAGTATCTGTCAAAGTTGAGCCATATTCAAAACGTAATCTCGTTTTGATTGTTAGTTACATTTTAATCTACTTTTTTATAGTCAGAAGTAAACAACTTTTGTTTGTTAAAAAAAATGGAAAAAAGTAATCCCAGAATAGTGGTTAAACATTTTTTTTAAATGACTAAGCTGCAAACCAAATTGAAGCTCAGTGTGATTAAGTTGATGGTACATCTGTTCCGGTAATTCCAATAGTTATTTCAAAAAACAAATATAAACAATGGCATATCATATAAATATCACATGCAGACGAACATTGTTCAGGTTATCTCGTAGACGTGAGTACTGCATAAATGATCGATATAATCAACGTTCTGGTTTTAAGTGACCGAAGAATAGAACTGCGCAAACTAGTTGAGGCCACAGATTTTAAAAGGTACTAACGTTTCAATTTTTCATGATACTTTGGATATGAAATGCGAGATGGGATGAATTTGCTGGGATGAAAGCAAACGCAGCCGCGTTTTCTTCTTTTCTTAGGCTCTTTTGTAGCGCATGTATCGCATATCAGATTAGTAAATGTGATAAATTAGTGGAAATGTTTATGGCTATGTGTGTTAGGATGCTCGTGGTAATATATTCACTGACTTCCGATAAAAGGGACAGACGATTATTTGACAATGATATACGCCATTATTAGTTCAGCTGAATGAGAAAATAAATTATTCCCCATTTGAAAAGAGAAGTTCTCTTTCTCAAAGATAATCTGCTAGTGCACACGTTTTGAGCAATTTAAGTTCAATAGCTTATAGACCAACAACTGTAGACTAGTTTTTACATCAAATCAGAGGTTGTTTTTGAAGGTTTAAAAAATTTGGAGTGACGTCAATGTGTATTGATTAAGAAGACGATAAAGTTGAAAAATAAAACAAAAACAAAAAATTGTTTTTCTATCTTTTTCTACGAACTCCTTGACCTTCCCTCGTATAACAGGAATTATAAAACTAATTTAAAACGAAAGAAATTATTATTAGTTACATTAAAACAAACGTAATATTTACTTAATACGTAAATACGTAATATATATATACATATATATATATAAATATATATATATATATATATATATATATATATATATATATATATATATATATATATATATATATATATATATATATATATATATATATATATATATATATATATATATATATATATATATATATATTTATATATATACATATACACGTATTAATTCAAGAAATATCCCCTATGTTCCCAAATTTTTAATATTAATTTTAAATATTAATAACGACTTATTAAATTTAATTGAACAATCACAAAAAAAAGTAAATATTTCGTTCTAATGTAACAAATAATAATTTCTTTCGTTTTAAATTTGTTTTATAATTTCTGTTATACGGTGGAAGGTCAAGAAGTTCGCGTATTTTCTATAAATCTCTCATCTTTTCCATCGAGAGTAAGATCCCCTTGACTCTCTTTATTTATAAGATATAAGACTTTAAACAAAGGAAAAAGAGGAGAAGATTCGCAATTCAAACAACGATATAATTACATATTGTATAAATATATTTAAATCCCAGTTTTTATTCATCGAACCCAGTTTTGATATTATGAGCCGCTTTTCATGAAATATTTTTAAAATAAGATTTTTTTGGTTGTTCTTTATTTGACATAATTATATTGAACTTAATGGATTAGATAGTTACAATTTTATTCCAAGAAACTTTGATGATTTAGCAATCAAAACGCTAATCTAAATATAAAAAAAGTACTTTGAGAATATTCAATTTCTATTGAACTAAATAACAACATACAATAAAAAAAGACTCATTTCTTTCGTCTGTGCCCTCTGATGTAATGTAATATATATTTATATACGTTAAAAGCTCTTCTTTGTAGTGAAATGAATCCTCTTTTAATGTTCCCGTCTTGATTCTCGTCGTTGCTGCATTATATAAGATAAATTGTTTGTTCAATCAATTGGAAAATTAAATGTAAGTCAGTCATCTTGTTAACATTGTCGTCTACTAGAAAAAAATTACTTAAAAAAAAACAGAAAATTTATCTTAGCAACAGTAGTAATTTAAGTAGTGAGTTAAATTATAACTATATCATTTACGAATAGTAAGTATTTGAAAAAAAATATTTTAGTAGAAAAATATAATTTGTTCGTCTTTTAGGTAATGTTGCCCATTTGTTGAAGAATTTGTAAAGGAAGTTTAGGTTTTGAATTCCTAAACGAAAAGATCTAATACATAGAACCTGTGTGCAATATTTAAATATAAGTTCATTGTTTAATTCAACATTTCTCTTGAACGAAAATTCAATCAAAATCATGATTGACTGAGCTTAACTCGCAGTGATTCCTTATTTTCAGCTTTGTATAAAATAAAAGTGGTTAGATTCAATTTGGCCTAAAGTTTGTAACACAACAAATTATTGAATTTACTTACCAAATTTTGAAAGGATTTTGTGTAATCACCAGAACAGCGTGTGTTTGTCTGTCTATTTGTGTTTTATCAAGAAAGTTTATTACGAAAAAGAGCCAGGAAGGTTATGAACTATACCATAAAAGTGATTTAAGATAATAAATTAAGATAAAGGTGAATAAAGACAATATTTATTTATTTATTTATTTTTTTGGTCGCATTCTATACAACGTTAAATTGCTTATTGAATAAAGTTTATTATAATTATTATTATTTTAGAATATTGAACTATACACCGAGTATTTAAACAAATGATACTGAAAATTGTGATCTTCAATTTTAAGTTTAAAATACTTTAAAGTTTCTACAATTTTTTGCTAGCCATAAATATTTGATACCCAGGAGCGTATCTATCATCCGATAATGTGTAACCCAAAAAATGTTCTTCCTTTTTTGATGATCTATTCTTATATTGGCCAACTCAAAATACACGAAAAGCAAAGGTTAAAATATGAGTGTTGTGTGTTTCATCACTATGTATGTTTCTATGTTCTCTACTAACTACCAAACGTTAGAAACGATCAATATGTAATATGTTGATTCATTCGCCTATATTGCTCACTTTTCACTGGGCATATCAATTTTACAAAAAATTAAAATATATGATTTTTAGCGTAGGTGTATGTTTTCAAAAATTACATTCACCCAAACTTATCGAGTGGGATATCAAAATGGAAGGTTTCAAATACATGGTGATTACAAAGATAAATACAAGAATATGTAATTTAGAATGAAAAGTAATTAATATAGAAATTGGCCACCCCGGAATACTCGGTGGATGTGAAAGATGAAAGTTGATGGTATTAATGATAGTATCAATGATAGTATCAATGAAAATAAAAAATAAAAATTAATTTGGAGTAAAGAATCATTTGCATCTATTATATTCATAATTATTTATTAGTCATTAGTTTATGTTATGTACGAACTTTTTTCTTTGCTTACATAGGAAAAATAAATTACAGAAACAAAAATGTTGACCAAACTGGATTAATTTTAATAGTTTAAATAAAATATTTCGCATGAAATTCTATAATCACATAGTTTTGTAATTATTACTGTAAATATACCAACCACAAAATATGAAAATATTTTATGGTTGTTATTATTATTTTGAATATAAAATTAAATAATTTCAAATGTTGTTTAATGAGAATTTTCCAATTTTATAAAATGAACTAACCAATTTTTAGTGTGATGAATGTCAATAACTGAATATACTGTTTTAAACATACAAAATGTTACAGGTAAAAATTTTTGAGTGTGCTGAATACGAATCAAGTGAATTACTGTCGATGATTGCTTTTTATTCTATATATCGATATTAGTACGTTGTAAATAGCTAATTTTAAAAATAAAAACTGTAATTGGTGCAACTCTACAAAGCCTTAAAATTAGCTGCTAACGCTTTGTTCAAATTAATCAAGTAATTTAGTGAAGTAGCAAGTAGTTTGGTTACTTGACTTGTGTAAACAGCAACTTTTTAGTCAAGTCTCTAGCAATATTGTTTAGTCAAGTAGTTTGGTTAAATTATATTTTTTGTTCGCAAGTAGTAAACCCAGCACACTTGTATCACATATAATAACAAACAAATGAAGAAATCTGTTTAAATTGTTGTTTCAATCACCGTCTTATAGTAGTGATTTTACATGATATAAAATTATTTTATATGGTTGTTTACATAAGTTAAATAAATTACTTGTTATTTTGACGATTTTTGATCAAGTGTTAATTGTTTAATACTAAACTACTTGCTACTAGACTAAATTACTTGATCAATGTGAAGAAGACTTATGACTTTTGTTGTGGTATTGAGTCTAGTTTCACATTTTGATATGTAAAATAGGAAATTTGTTTATTTGTAACTTATCTATTGTTACGTGCATTAATAAACACTTTAATTTATTTGTAAAACAGTTTAAAAATTTTAAAATATTTAATTGCTTTAGAAGGTGCGAGGTGATACCTTTTCATTTTACTTCATAAGTTGTTATTCTCAAATCAGCAATAGGGTTGATAAAAATAACAGATAAAGTTATTATTATTTTTATTATACTGTTTTTAAACATTCTTCCCGAAACATAAGAGAATCGTATTATTGGAAATTAAAAGATCTACTAAATCCCACGAACTACTACTAAGAATATTAATAAAGAATACGTATATGTAAACGTGTTGTAGATGGGTAAGAAACAATTCGATTAGTTGCAAAAGATTTGGGTGTGTGCTGAATCACCATTACAAAATATGTTAAAAAATAAAAAGATATGGAATTCCTCCCTATGGAGTATAATTCATATATTAAAGTATTTATCCTAGAACAAGAGAATGTGTTTGTTAAATACCTCATTTCTGCTTGTAGATTATATTTAGGTTTAATAATCAGAGATATTTGATTTTTTACAGAAAATCTTTATATATTTTATTTTAATATTGACTATTATAACTCTAAATCTGAATTTTTCCGTACCAAATATTATGTAGTTGTGTGTGAATTGACTCAATGGCAACTGAACGTTCTGCTGTTGCAGTTGCACCTGATGGACTATATTGATCCTCAAATTTTTCCTGTTTATAAATTCCATTTTCTGAATACAGTAAATTAATAATTAGGTAAGGTATATGTAAATCTGATTGAAGTTTTTTTGTAATTCTTGTCACACCTGTCCACCTAATTCATAGGATTCTAATACACCTTATTATTTTCAAATTGATGTTCTCACCTCTCAGCCTAAAACAGAAAAAGTACACACTAACAAAAATGGACACAGAACTTCCTTATTATGTTTATTTAAATAGCTATCACAAAAATTTTTGTATATATTTTTTTTAAATTTAATTTGTTTAATCGGAGAAACACCAAATTTTATTCAGACATTGCGATAGATATAATTCAGAAGTAATATCTAACAAAAAAATCCTTTTTTATTAGCGTATTTGTTTATCATGGCAATTCTAGACAATTTTTATCAGCATTCAACTCAAAAAGTTAGTTTTAGAGTTGATATTTTTATTTTATCGAAAAAATTTAAGGCCCAGTATAATAACGATTGACTGGAGTCTCTAAGGTATATGGAGTGTGAAATATGAAAATATGAAAACCTCCATAAAAAAGACAATGCGTCCTCCAGATAAAGTGATAGTTTTCATCTGCACATTTTCATAAAGAATTAATAGATATGTGTGTATATATACATCCAGGAGAAAATAACAAAACGTCAAGTGTAATTACGCTCTTTACTTACACATCACTCTGTAAGCTTATAGATTATTTTTATTATGACTTTAATATGAAATTATGAACATAATTATTATTGAAAATTAACAAAAATAAAAGCAACAAAGAGGAAAACAAGAATAATTTGAACCATTTATATTTGTTTCATTCCTCGAACCATATAAAATGGATTTTATGAATGGAAATAGGTAATTTACAATATTTTGAACATATTGTATTTATGTACAATAACATTTATCAGTGGTTTTTATTTATGTGCACATCAATGATACGTGCAATGTTTTCCAACTTTATATTTTTATTTGGTATACAAAGATATAAATCATTGGTAAATATATTCCTTGTTGGTCTGATTTAGCACGTTGTTGTATATTTTGTAGAATGAAAAAATTTCGACTTCAATGTTTCTAATAACAATCAAAGAGCTACGTTATATTTAACTTTGAAATCTCAAATATTTTGAAATAATTTTTGTTTTCTAACAATGTTAGAGTATCTGTACGTTTGATTTTGTGGCTAAACTAAAACTGTGACTACGTGTCTAGTCAATTCAAACTAAACTTTTACTTAAGATATTATAGAAATGTATGTTTTTTGGACATTAAAAAAGTTTTATTGAAAGGTGTAAATCGTTAATAAACAACTTAGTATCATGATTTATCCTTATCTTTCATAATATAACTTCAACTTTCATAGCACAGTCGCTAATTTTTTTCCTGGTTTGGACATAATATAATGTGGGAATGTCCTCTAATAAATTTTTTGTCTATACCAAGCAGTCTGTTTGATCTGCCATAAATTAATAATTGGATCTGCAAGAAGTAAATTCGCCTAAAATTTTTATAAGTTCAAGATTTTTTTACATTGAACATTAGCAATTATCCTTGATAAGGCTGATGAAATTTCAAAAACAGGACGAAGGATGTTTAAGTAAGTTAAGTATGAAAGCCATATACTGACAAGAATCAATGGCATGACATCAGCTGAATTCAAGCCTGAGTTATTTGGGTTAAAATGGTAAATTTGAAAAAAATAGTTTAAAATCCAAATAATAGACCGTAAAAAGGCTTTTTTGCCTTTTTTAGATATTAGTAAAACTTTAGAGTTTGCTCAGAGCGCCTAGAAGTAAATGATTGAAGTCTTCTATAACGTCTCACTTCCTTGTGTTTATAAAGGACAATTATTTATGTGTAAAGTTTTTATTTGAAATATTTTTCTCTCTTACCCTTTTGACCTAACTCATCTCTCTATTATATAATAGAATATGGCGTTAGGCAATGATTCCTACCCGAAGCTGTATAGAAAGACTGTTATTAGAACCTGCCACGAGGTCCTAGCCTATAACACAAATATTTAGGATAGTTGATTTTAAAACCGTTATTATTCCCGCATCTCTTTCAATATATAACCGGCAATAGCATTCTAAATAATTTAGTTCTTCGCAGAAACCGCCCAACTAAATTGTATCACCATTTGTTAACTTTGGCAAGCCTTGGTTTCAGAACAGTGAATCAACATATTGTATAAATGCGGAAAACAATTGATTCCTTTTGTGCTAAACTTTAGAATGGTACTATGACAAATACGAAAATATTGACTATAATACATTTTATAAATGCTGGTTTTCTTGACTTTTACAGAAATTGTTATTCTCAGCCAATGGAAAAGAAGATTAAATTATATAATCATTTAAATATTAGAAATAAGAGTCCTTCGTCTTTCTATGTTTTTTTCCAATGGAGGAAAACAAATCAATATATAAAATATTTTTGTTAGCCTGGCTACGTAATTATAAAAATATAGTAGTTTATATATAACGATTCGACATAGGTTTATGACGCAATCCGCAGTGGCGTGACTTGTCGCTATTTGGGATAAATTCCCATAATGTAGTAGTAGTTATTATTACTACAACCATTGTGCTAATTATTTGTACTACTGACTGTCTCTCTTCGTGTATTCTTTAGTACTAAAAATCACTACAATTCTCTGTAATATTCACATAGTACAAACTAAACTAATACCCAGAGAATCATTTTCATTTTATATTATATTTAAATTTATTTCGTAAATTGATGAGTTTCTATGATGGGCCTAAAATATAGGAAGTAGTCGTAGTAAGTTTCAAAGTATTGACTGCCGTTAAATGATATAAAGATGCGATGAGCATAGTAAAACTGGGATAGTCTTGGTCTTGGACTTGTTGTTGCATGTTCAGTCTTGATTTTGATCTTACTCAAATACTTCGAGTCTTGATCTTGGTGTTGCTTCTTTAGCCTTTGTCTAGGTTTTGCTTGGTCTTGCTTATCTGATCTGATACTTACGTTTTTCCCCTATGCATTATCATTATACGTTATCACTATTATAGCTATAAATTCTCAATAGCTTACAACAAATAATTAAGCCTGTTTCTATTTTCATTTGAATCACAAAATTTCAAATGCAAAAAATGTTTTGTTACACGAAAAGAAGATATTAGAGTTGCTACATATATTTTGACAAAGTATATGTCAGAATGTATTTTTAGCTTAGTCTTCATTTAGTCTAGTTCTTGTAGAGTATGTCTTGCTTTTGGTTTCAGTCTTGTTTGTTCTATCTTGTTCTTGCTGGAGTATAGATAATCTTGGTATTGTTGTTTTGACAAGACCAATACGAAGACTGTAAGGCAAAGATCAAGTTTTCTCATCACTAATATGGAACGGTTTCGGAAATTTTTATCATCAAAAGATTGTTTTCTGAATATTTTGGTATTAGGAAAACAACGCTAAAATATTCCTGTATAGAATATTACAATTTTTATAGATACATAAAATTATTTTAACAATTACATTCAGAAAGTTTATTGATTAGAGAGTCAACCAATTTATAAGGTATACATTATTATTTCTTTTTACAGTGAATATCCCGGTATAAAAAAGGTTAAAAAACATTTCTGTTAACTGGTACACGTATCGAAAGTTTAAGATAATTAAGATTAAAAAAAAACTTATAAGATAAAAATAAAAATTTTTTTAGTTCTGTCACCACGTATTTCACAATAAAAAACAATTCAACTTAAACAGGTACTTTTGCTGAACAAATCCTAGAAAAGAATGTACTAGTTTTGCCTATAGCTGAAATTTGTTAAAGTTTATGTCAAAAGTAACAAAATTAATCTAGTTTTGCGAGACATGCATTCAATTTCATTTAAATTCATCATTATTTTCTTAATTCTTGCTGTCAAAAAATTGTTGTGGCTGTATATTTGGAATATAGAATTATCAAAAGTAACAATAATATAACAAATAAAACCAGGATACTGTCTGTTTTTCTGTATGTTCACATTCAAAGTAGAGTAATGCAAAAGTTCCCTCTAACATTCTAACATACCGCCCATGATACCATTATTTGGAAAATATGAACGATAACAGATCATTATGCTGTTGTTCATGCGTTGTACTGTTTCATTCAAAATAGTAGATATTTCATTACCGGTTCCTACTAATGAATATTCACACAATGTTGACGGATCTAAATTCAAATTTGATAAAGAAAAACTAAAGGTCTAAATAATGAGTAATTACGAAAAACAGAAATTTACTGCATCTAAAACAATGCGAGGTTATAAAACAGAAAACGTTATTCTAATTTCGTAATTCCAATTTTCAATTTTGAGAAAATAATAATTGTTTTGTTCTTGTCCAGAGCATAGGTAGTCTTAACACTAATACTTTATTTGTAGTTTATTCTGGCAATTTTTATGTTATGAGTATTATTAATTTGATTTTTTTCAAATAAAATACAAATAAATTGTTAAATATTCGCGTCTACTTTGATGTTATCATGCATATTGGCCAATGGAAATCAGCCTTATCATTTGTATTTTCTCTATAAAGATATACACAATGTGTTTAAGACCGGGAGATTGTGTTACTGAAAGTGCTTCCACCCGAAGTATTATTGGCTAATGTTTCCAAACAAATATTATCAATATTCCACGGCCCATATTATAAAATAAGCTGTTCTATTTTTATTAATTCTAACGGCAGATTGCTGATTTGAGTAAAGATCTTGAATAATTTTTATATCTTTGCTGAAAATATTTATTTGTGTATGTTTCGCTTGGTATACTTTATCGAAAGCTTTGGTTAAATCTAGGAAGCATATATGTTTGCTTACTTCCTTAGAACGTTCAATCAAACTGTTCTGGTGCTATTCCAGAATTTAGCATTCCTTGTGTTCGGTTTAGCATTATTTTTGTTAAGTTTGTAATTTTATGATTTAAATTAATTAGGCGAAATCGCATCTGCAGACTGTTGAACTCTTCGGGACCATAATGTAAATTGATTGATTCATGCTGATTGAAATATAATCTGTTTCATAAATTACGTTTAACAGATTAGTAATATACCGAATTCCTGTATGTTCTAGGGCATTCATTTAGTCAATCGATAACTGTAGCTTTTCCAAGTTTCAAAATTTTAATTGAATATTCAACCCTGATATTCTAAGCCTCGTATCATCCGAAAAATAGCTTCTAATATAATTTTCCCATTGCGTTATTATTTTTTCATCTTCTCATAATTTTTGTTTATTGACATCACAATAGTGTTAAAATTATTTTTCTTCAGTTTGTTTACCTTTAGCATTCTTCCATTTTTCTTTTAAAATGATGCACTTCATTTTATCTTTCTTTTGGAGTTCTTTATATTTAGCATCATTTGAATCATTTCAAGCATGTCTTTCATTTATTAGATTTACGATGTGCTCAGTCATCCACTCACTCCTTTTTTATATTGTGGTTGTCATTTTGGAACGTTTTTTATTATTGTGCTAATTATGTTTTATGATTCTTCCATGAATTAGCAATGTCATTAGTTGTTGTCATTTTGGCTTAGCTCCATTCTTTTTGTATTTTTAGTTGGATTATTTGTATGCCTTTATCCCCTGTATGACAAAAAAATGCGTTGGCAACAGAGTCTCTCTTATCCCAAATTAGTTTACATAACACGAGATAAATTTCATATTATCAATCATTTGCGGTATTTTTTAATTTTATCAAAACAGATCGTATTATACTGAACATGCGAACGGCGGACGAATGAAAACGAACAACGAGATGTGTTTGATTAATGTTAACAAGTTTTAATTATTATAAATAATTATTATTTTATAAACATATTGCTATGTTTTCATATTTTTTTTTTTTTTGTACAATTTTTATTTGAATTTATGATATCAAATAAATATTTTAAACCTTAACAAGAACAATTTATAATAAAATTTTAATAAGAAAAAGTTTTTGCAATGAATAAATTTTTACGGTCGATTTTTTGAATCATTTCCTTTCAAACATAATCTATAGAATGAAGACTAGTCTCACATTCAGAGAATTCATGTTGAATGCCCCAAAAAGTACAAATTGATATATATATATATATACTGCGGCTCGATCAAATGAAGGATTTAGGTGTTAATCAATGAAAGTGAAGCTTTATCGATTGGTTCATAAAAAAGACTAGTAAATTGGTTTGTGAGTGCGAAAGGTACAGTAAAACGTTGAAGAAGTTGAGATGAAGATTTGATTAGACGCTTCTATCTCCTTACCACTACTCGAACTACAAATAAAATCAAAAATCTTAATTTGTATTAAAAAGTTTAATGGCTACATTTCAAGAATTATTTATTGGTTCGTCGTTAAATTGAATATTTTAAAGTGGGATTTAACCTTAATAATATTCAACTTTATAGTTTTATTGGAGAAAATAAAAAAATGCGACTATATTTTTATTTCTGAATATTAAAAATTTTAGTCATTTTTGATTACAATGAAAGTAAAAGATAAAATTTCAGCTGAAATACAAATACAATAATAGAATTTAATTTTTGTATAATTTATGTTCAATTAAATTACACTATCATTAAAGATAATGAAGTTTGAGCCCTTTGAGTCCTTTTTATTAAGACAAATGAGCATTAAAGTATAACATTCGTAGAGTATTGTGTAAATTTTCATGAATAAATTCAAAAAAAATACGGCATGGCAGCATTTATTTAGATGAATTGCTTTGGCTCTCATAACTTCCGAATGCTGGATCATCCGAAATAAAAAAATCAATTATTTCTTTCAAGTTTTTACTTTTTGGGAACACATTTAAGTGAAAATCGCAATTTATGCAAAAAAAAAAAAAAAAATTCACTGATTTGTTATTTTAAAACAAAAAATATTAATAAATTTGACAAAACTCGCCGACGTTACCTTGTAAATTAATTACATAAATAGTGTTCAAATTTTCAAAAGGAGTTGCAGTAATTTTGCATTTATGACGTACACCGAATTGAAAACGTGATTTGTGGGAAAAAACACTTTAAAGTTTTGAACTATAATAAATTTTGAATAAATGTAAATGTTCATAAGGGAGTTACTTCACAATAAATCATCGAGGCCAGGTGCATAAAAGATGTTAATATCATTTATGATGTCTTAAGCATCATTTTGTCGAATTCTGCCTTCGTTAGTCTGTTTTTCAGCTTCCTGCTCCGTTCGGCTTATACTGGAGCTTAACAGTGAATGAACGTGATGTAATTTTGTTCCGATTTACTTGAAATTTTGACACAATTTAGCTAGACTACCTTTAATAATTGCCAAGAAAGGCACGGAACCTTTATTTCGTGAAGGCTTATGCTCTATAATTTTAATTTGAATATTTTTTCCGTAATTCGATAACTGTTTATGAGATTTTAATATTTTAAATCATTTTTTGGAGTCTCCCAAAACAAGCGTAATTTAAATGGATTTTTCGTGATCAGCGAGGTTGAAAATATAAAGTAGCAAGTTTTCATTTTGCTAGAATCAATGTTATTTAAAAATTTCGTATTCTGGACTAATAAAAATTTCAACAAACTTCACATCACTGATATAAAATTTCATCATGATAGTTTTTAGTTTATTTCGTTTAGCGATTTTCCAATTTTTTCTAATTTTTTAAAATCATATTATGTCCTTAGCCCATACTATAAAAATTTGGTTGGTATGATTGACATCTATATGTTTACCATACATCTATGCCAATTTCTCCTAGACTATTATATTACTAACATAAAAACACATTTAAAATGTACTTATTACAAATACATAAAATTAAATACACGTTTTATTTTATAATTACTCATTAATTTATTTTTATTAATAACGCAACAATACATAAATAAATCATCAACTTCGAATATATTATTAGAATTGCAGTAATACTTTTTTATAAATACATTTTTATAGTCACGCTTTAATAGTGTTAAAATATATTATTATTTGTCATCAGACCAATAAATCATTTTGTTTACCAGTCAAGCTCAAAGTACCATTAATATTTATTATTATAAAAAAATGTATAACAATGGTTGAAATATTTCTAAAGTTATTTTTAAAAGCTTATAAATTTTAAAATATTTTATTTTTTTTAAATAAAAAAACAACTTGAAACGAGAAAATTTATTTAATGAATGCAACTAATGAATCTTGCATTTATCTCAAAATTTGTAATTCACTATCTAGAATTCCAAAAAAAAAAAAAAAACGAAATCTAAACTTGTGTGGTACTTCTGCTATATGGTTTATATTCTTTGCCAATTCGGTTTACAAATTTAAAGTCTTCAATATTCTTTTTATACAAAAATTGAATGGTATATGAAATACTCCCACTGCCAAATTGGATACAGAAGTTCTTAGTTCTTAATGTATGATTATGTTTACTTAAACAGCTATATGTTCGGGTATATTAAACGGCCATAAATCCTGACAGTTGACTTAATTGGTAAAGTTGGCTTATTGAGTTGAAATTTGGATATCAAAATACATCATTTTTTACATCAAATGCATTTCAAATCAATGTTATAAAGATAATGATGTTAATATTTAGTATTCAATAAGATGATAATCCAACGTTCCCTTAGATTCTCAACTTTATAAAATACTAAAGGACAAGGAAGAAATAACTAACATTAAAAAAATGAATAATACCTATTTCAAAATATATGATTGTCGTAGTTAAATCAATTATCATGAAAGACTACTGGACAATAAATTAATTCTTGAAATAAATTTTTGGTCACCAAAACACCAAAATCAAATAATGATGCGTATTTCAATGGTTTGTTATTGCAAATTAATTAATTGTATTTGAAGCATTAATCTCTAATTATATAATTGAAAATTTATTTAGGATGTATAATGGTCTGCTTCAATTTAAGATTTCAATGAAATAAAGTTAGTGCCTTGGTAATTTGCTTAACGTTTTTCAAGGCTCTTTATTTCAACGTAAAAAATTCACTTTGAAAACTTTGTAGTTTTTTATAATTAAATTTGAGATTTATTAATTACATATTGTCAATAAATCATTCATTCATTATTTATTTAGAAATAATTTTATTATAGGAATTTTTAAACATAATTTATAAAAAACTTATTCTTAATGTGAAATAAATTGTTTATTTACATTCTTGATTTAAACCTTTGACTTTAGACATTATCTTTTTAAAAGGTTTCGTTTGTGTTTTAAAAAAGTTTTCGCTTAAATGTTGATGTTTTTATTCTCATAATTCACAGCTTTTTTTATTGTTTGTTTTTATAAACGCATTTCATCGATACAGACGCATTCCCTTGCTCATTGAAAATGACAAGACATGATTATGATAATTTCTTAGCAACAAGTGAATTAAGATCGAAGAATAATTTTTCAAAGGATTTTAATAAAACTTGATTGTTCTTTAATTAATAACAAAAAATAAGAGCTTTACCCGATTGAAATTGACATGCCATGACACGAAATCAAAGATTTTTTAATTTTAACGAAGTCTCTTATTTTATTATGACTATTTTATATAAAGTTAAAACTATTCTACAGAATTTAATTAAATTTTAATATATTGAAGAAAGGAAAGATAGGAATCACATTTAAAAGTTTAAAAGACATAGTGTGAATTGATAAATGATTAAAATAAGTAAACACTTTAATGATTATTTCTCTTTTTGTTTATAATTTATTGAGTGAGTTTGTAACCTGATTATAGTTGTGTTAGACCTATAATACGTTATAAAAATAGAGCTATCAGTCCTGGTACTTTATAAATACGTAAAATACACTATATTAAGTAAATTAATGGTGCCCGTTTAACAAAAAATAGTAACAAGTACAAAATTTTTTGAAAACCGACTTTAAAAAACGAGTTAAAATTATTATAAGATAAAAACTTCACATCAATAATTCTCTTGTGACCCATTACCTTTCGAAGTCGATTTCAGAGAATCAACCAGCGGGTAGAATTTGAAAGATTGATCCCAAAGGAATTATTTTAATAAACAACTATTTATAATGATTTCAGCGAAGATTCCCTATCAAAATTTATCCGGACCCTTCAAATACTTCTGCAAATAGCATATAATTAATTCATTTTATTCATATATTGAGAGAATTTATTAAGATTCAACTTTTTTAAATAAATATGTAAGAAATTGGCTTCAATTCATGTAATATTAAAAAGATTCCATGCTTTTTTATTTATAAAATTCGTATATAAATACACTCTAAATTATTTCCTCTTAGTATTGCCAACACGAAAATAATTAATTCTATTGTCATTAATGAAATTTTCTACATACAATTCGTTAGATATTAAACCCATTCCAATTCTACTCAATAAAATATTATTTGCCAAAATATGTATAAATTAGGCGCTCATACATCACCTCAGATTTTTTACATTTATTTACATATTTCACTTTGTGTTGGCAATAATAATATCTACATTATGAGTCAGTAATTTGGGTAAGTTCAGAGACTGTGAATTTTGTTTATTTATTTTTCTTTTTGTGAAATGTGACCCTTATTATAACAATACAAATTTGGAATATCTCTGCAATATATCCGTTTTCAAATCCATTTAAATTTTTGCTTCAAATTCATTTCTTGATGGGGTAGTATTTCTTGATAGGGTTGCTGATAATTTCCTTTTGTTGAAAGCTTGAAAAAGTATCACGAGGTATATGTCGGAGTTAATTCATGAAAGTTCAGTCTGAAGTTATCTTTTGTGTCTTATAATTTAAAAGATTGGTCATGGATCCATGGGAGCCCATTGGCCGATTTTGTTTCTTCACATTTAATATCTAAATACGCTATCAAAATTTCAGCTTGATATCGATTTTCGTTTTCGATTATCTTAATGACTAGCCAAAACATGCGATGAACAAGCGAAATTTTTATATTCTTTACTAATACCCTTTAATACTACTCTCCCCTTTTCGCTCTCTATCTCCCTCTCACACCTCTCTCTCTATATATATTTATATATGTATACTAGCTGGCCCGGCAAACGTCGTTTTGCCACATATTTCTAATTAACTTCAACATCTTCTAAGTATAATAACATATTCTTAACAACTTTCCTCTATTTCTTAATACTGAAAGCTAAGGCAAATTAGAATAAATAATGATATTAATATATATTTTAAAGCATACCCGGACACGTTGCGGTGACAATTGATATTACATCGATTGCATGCAAAATTTGAAGCAGATTGGACGAAGGAATTCCGTTGTCCCATACAAACTTTGCCTCTGCTTTTCATCCCATTAGGGGTAAAATTTCAGAAAATCTTTTCTTATGGGATGCCCGGTATTTGATGTGTAACACACTATTTGGTGTGGGAAACCCGTGACACGAAATATTTATATATACACTCGTGTTTGATGTGGGACACCCGGTACCTCGTGCGCCTACAATTCGTGTATATTGTGCTGTGGTTCTCATATACTTAATGAAAAATAGTAAAAGGAAGTCCAAAACCACTAACATAGAAAAGAAGAGATAAATAAATTCTATTTTGAATAGCTGACCCGGGTAAACATTGTTTTGTTATATAAATTATTTCTAATCAACATCAATATCTCCTAAATATAATAACATATTCTCAACTGGCTGCGGCAAATCAAAATAAATTATCATATTAATTTATATTTTGAAGCATACTCACCCGGTTTACGTGTTGCTGTGTTATTTTTCACATTTTAATAAATGATATTACATCGTTTACGTGCGGATGCAATTCTACCCTTAGGGGAAGAATTTCAAATCCTATCTTATCGGATTCCCGGTATTTAGTGTACACCCGGTACATTATATGCACCCGGTATTTACCAGGTATTTGCTGGGGTACACCCGGGACCGCGTTCACCCGATAATTTTTGATGTGGTACACATACACTTGATGCAAGGTATATGGACCTCCTGAACCAAGAATGATTCCGGTAATAATTGAACAATGCGATATGCACACTTTATATAGTTGACAGTTCGTCATACTGCTAGTGAGAAGAGATAAAGAAGTTTTATTTTGAATTTCAAAATTAGATTTTGGTTTCTATGGAAATGATGATTTGTAACATGTGAGAAAAAAAAAGACAAAATATGTTTCACAGCTAGGAACATTTTGTATTCGAAAATTAAATTGTCGTTTATAGTATCTTTTTTACTTATTATTTATGTTTCTCACCGTTTAAACCTTCCCTGACACGAATATTTCAAGACCAAAATTAGCCAAATCGGTCCAGCCATTCTCGAGTTTTAGCATGACTAACGAACAGGAATTGATTTTTATATATATATAGAAGATATATATATATAATATACATACATATATATATATATATAAACAGAGTATAAGTACGTCAATGAATCTATAGTACTGTAATGTCATTAAATTATTTTTTAGAAATAAAAATAAAAATAATCAAAATAGCTGCATTAAATTTCAGTTAATGTTTGAAACGATAAATCAATTAAAGAAATATTTACATTTAAAATAATGTTTGAAAACAAGATAATTACAATATAATGATCAAACGAACAAACTTTTGCTAGAAAAATGTACAATTTTCAATATCTTGTTAATTATAATAGTAAGTATCCCTAATTGTAAAATTCTAAGAGCACATTTTTAATATTCTATGAATATTTTTCAAAACGTTGTCTGTTACACCAAAGAGTAGAAACGATCAGAAGACAAAATATTTTTTGATAAATTTTTAATACTTCTTGAGAGTAGCTTGGGCCTATTGAATTTTATATTCATGCAGCTTTGTGAACTTTCAAAAAAGCCTACGAATCAGAACGGAGAATCTGAATTTATTGCAGTCTTTGAAGTTCTAATTTTACTGCTTTTCTCTCATCTGTTTTTGAAACAATTAATGATATTAATTATTTCTATAGCTCTTGTTTTTTCTTTTTATTTATTTATATTGTAATTTTTAGAAAACGGGTAGTTTTAAGAGTTAAATAAATGACTCATTAGTAAATAAACACGTTACCACTTTAGGTCGGATGCTGTTTAATAAAGTCGCAAAAAATATTCTCATATGTTTTCGGTTTGTCCGTTATGATATGTAAGATAAATAAGTAGTAACAATTAAAATGTTTCGTACACACTTGTTGTTTAATTAAGGTGTTTTATAACATCCGGTGAGAGTGTTGTTAATTACCTTAAAACGGCCACATAGGTAAATAAATAATGAATGCGTGCGTAGATAATATAATTACAGTTACCAATCCACAAGTAGAGCCCATCCTGCTTGACTACACTTTTCATTTTTTCAAGCATGTTTTAGTTTAATAGTTTTAAATATTGTTTGTTGAATACACTAATTTTTTCATATTTTTACGATAATTTTAACTTGTTTCAAATCTTGTTAAAATTAAAACATTACTTATAGAGCAAGATGAATAGTGTTAAAAACATTCAGGGTTCTATTAATTGCTAGCCTTAGGTGCTACCAACTACATACACTACTGGTGTTGTGTAGTTGGCTGCATATATTTTATGTCTCCAGCCAATTTTATATGATTAGTGTGTATATATTATTAACACAAACGAATTATTTACTTTTTTACATTGTTTTCAACAATGAGAAGAACTACTTATAGTAAAGCATTATTTAGGTCCAATATTTTTGAGTTTTATGCCATTAGAACAGACGTTAAAAATAATAATAGTCTACACATTCAGTGATGGTCCTTGCGTTGAAATTTTTTAACAAATATTCCAAAGAATGATATAGTGATGAACATATATAATGATTCACCGTCTTTTTGAGCACTTCTTGCATACAACCTGGTAATTTTTGAATATAGTGGTAACTTTTGACATGATTTAATTAAGTCACTTTCATGTTTGTCTGCCCTGGTGGAATTTTGTAATTGATTTCAAACTAACTTCCTGATAAGCTAGATACTTGAAATTTGGATTATAGTTCAAAAGCTAATGAAAATGTATGAAAACGTGGAAAAAGACGAAACACAGAAAGGAGCAGAGAAAGATGAAGGTATATAAAAAAGATGAAAACAAAAGGAAAACAAAACAGGAGAAATGAAAAAAAAATGAGAGAAATTGAAGAAGAAAACGAAAAATTACTATATGAAAAATTTCAGTCCTATAAACCTAAAAAGCAGAAAATGTTTTGTTATATTCTTAATGAATGTTGATATTCTATAGCGACCTAAATAATACTCAAAATTGATTAAACCGCTGAGACATTTAGCTAGTATTCATGTAGAACATACTCAAACTGATTCTGTGAGGTACGTTAGAGAATTAGAGTAAAGTATCAAATATTTATACAACTAACATAAATTTCTACTATTAGTAATTCAATGGATAATATGTCACTATGTAGGTTGTATGTAATTAATAATAGAAACTCATTTTTAATCAGATTTATTTTCATATAAATTTTAACGGGTTTCATAAAATTTAAAAGTCAGTGAAAGAAATCAAAATAAGTTTCTTTTTTTTGTTACAGATAAAATGGTTGCAAATTCGTGATATTGAACTTGGTAAGTGATACACAAACAACAAAATCTATATCTTACTATTGCTTTAGAGATTGTCACCGCAATAACAATAACAATGATGCTCAAATATGCCTTTAACATTTTTGTCGACTTTTTGATTCTGTATGATAAATAGAAGTTAATAGAAATATTAACAAGCCAAAGGAGATATTTTGTGAGCAAATCGAACTTCTATGCCAAATTTACTTTCAACGAGAAATGGCACAAAAAATGACATATGTGTAATAATATGTGAAATATAATGCATTTACATAAATTGCTTATGTAAATGCATTATATTTCTTTTAATTTTCGCGCAAAAATAAAAAAAAAATTAATAATCGAAATATAATGAAGTTTGGCACAATATTTGCATAAAAATTTTGTTCCGAAAATTTTTGTAAGAAAAAATCAATTTAATTTGATATTTCGAATTTTTTTTTCGTGATAAACTATTCGTGAAACCGTTCGTTTTCATATCTTGATTGTGCATACCATTTGGATAATTATTTTTCAGTTATTTATGAGAAAAAAATGAAAATAACGCAATCCTTATCACAATAGAGATTAGAGTCTTTATTATAAAGGTAATTTTTTTTTTTTTTTTTTGGTAAATTCATTTGAAAGTAATGAACAACAATGATTCTTGGAAAAATAAAAAAAGATGATAAAAGGAAAAGCAATATTTTAATAAAAAAAAAACTCTTTTATTTTCTTGAGCAACAATAATGGGTTTGAAGTTCAAGATTAGACCAAATATTTAATGATGATCTCATAAATCAGTCTGTCAAACTCAAATGTTTTGGTAAAACTTCTGATTGAGCAATAGTAAAAAAAAAGTATGCTGTCTTGAGAAAACATTGGATATGTGCAAAAAAAAATTTTCAGTTTCTCTAGATATTTGAAACAATATAGTATTGAATGGTAGGACACGTAGTCAACGTTTAAGGGTAAATTTTCGAAAATTTCCACGCAACATTTATAGACATTTTCGTTATAATTCACGATTCAGTTTTTGTAAAAACGGGAGAACGCATTATTTAAAATGAAAAGTCTTTTTCAATATTCTTGTAGACATAAATAAAAATCATCATTTTTCTTAACAATGGTTCTTAAAGAATATCTTAATTACGTTTAAGTAATTTGATTGCGATTTTAACTTTATTTAACTTTAATCAAATACAATAATCAGACAAAATACAAATAGACAAACTTACATGCAAAATGTATGCATATTTCAATTTTAATGATGAAAAAAAAGTTATATCGAATTAATCATCAAATATCCCGAAAAATATAAATTTTATATCAATAAAGTAAAAAATTAAGTTGATTATGTAAACATAAACAAGCTTAATTAAGGTATGGTTTTCTTTTATAGTAAATATAAAGTAGATAAACTGATAACTGTTTTATATTTTCCGGATTCCTTACGTTCAATATACACTGTAGTTTTGCAGGTTCAGATTCCTCCAAATCTGATGTTCCTGGGAAAACCTCCAGCAAATGCGTCACACTATCAACCGCATCGCACAACACACATACTCTTACATCATCCACTTTCTTACTTTCTCATTTCAATCCATACATTCTGAAATTCTCAATCAAATATCTTTTATTCTTATCCATATACGCAAATATACTTAGCGCCTTGTTTATAGTGACCTAAAGTTGTCAAGACTTTAAGACTCTTCTTCATTCTAATATCAATCAACACATGTACCTCAATTATTCCCTTACCATTTATTCTCTCACATGCTTCAACTATTCCATTCAATTCTCTTTCATTTAATCTTCACATTCTTCAATGGCCCATCATTAACATATAATATTTGTAACAATTTATCTGCGATAAGTAATTATTTCCATAGTTAATGTCATTTTGAATATATTGATATTCAACACTCTTTGTTACTACTTCCATTACAGATTTCGGTATGGATTTTGAAGCGCCTAATTTCTTTTAAAAAGCTATGCCTTACAACATACATAATCTTAAAAAGATTTTTACTATTACTTCTATTAGCTGCTCATATTTCGCTTCCGTGAGCTAAAATAGGTAATACCAAGACATTGCATATCCCCACATTCACACTTATTGGAAAATGTCTAATGTTCACTATAACTTTTTTTTCCCTTTTATTGGTCTAATATTCACCTAAACTTTTTTCCCTTCTCAGTCCCACGATTCACATGAACATTTCACTTTCTCTCACTATACCCAAATACTCGAAATATCTTACATTCTCTAGTACACATTCTGTATACCTCATTTGCCTCATTCTTACGCCCATTCGACACAATCATCATTTTTGTTCACATTCACGCTCAGAATTCATACTCGCCCAGATAATGATAGATATAAGTAACTTTTAAATGTATGAAAACACTAGATAAGTAATTTTTTTTTTTTTTTTATGTAAATAAAAACATAATAAATTATGCATATATTAAATGTCAATTTATAAATTATTTCTTTTATTTTATTTCTATATAAAATGAAGGTGATTTGAAATTGCAATTTATACAACATAAATACGATGGTTTCTGTAAATAAGTTACTCCTTCAAATAGTACCCAATAAAAGATAAGCATGTTATGCAATATGAATATTATATTACTTAATTATGATATCCAGTGTCATACCTACGGTCTATGTTTTGTTTATAAGTAAGTCATAAATTTCAACTGAGGCAAATACTATTGCATTTTACTAAAAATCAGAAGACAATGCCAGATCATGTTGCTACAGTGACCACATGTCGTCATGGTAGGATAAAAAGTTTCCCTTCGATGACTAAAATACTGTCTGGTACACAGACGGATCCAAAACAGAGACTGGAATAAGATCTGGCTTATATTGTGAGTGACGAAATACAAAATTTACGCCATCCTTGGGAAATTCGCTTTTAGATTCCAAGCGTATGAAGTTTATCCCATAAATAAATGGGCAATTGAAAATCTTCAGAAAAACCGCAATGTAAAATATTGATAATATTTTTTTTTTTTTACCAGTATCTAATTTATATTGGGAACCTATAAATGAATTTTATTCCCAAGTATGTTAGTTTTATTAAAGAGAATATGAGAATATTAGAATGTTATTTTATCTTATATAGAATGTGAGAATGTTATTTTTAGTTTAAAGTTTGTAGAGCTAGCAAATATTGAACGTACTAACCAAATTTTGCTATCGGTGTTCAAATCACCAAATTATTTTATTTCCGTTTATACGTTCTTTCATCATCAATATTCTTCAAAATTGAAATATATAGCGAGTTGATTTTGAATTTTGGGTGCATATTCATACCTTAAAAGTGACTTTAAGTTTGTGACTAAACATGTCTAACTGTTTAAGCATGAAACAATTGCCAATAAAAACAAAAGCCAATAATGTTTGTTTTTTACTGAACAAACTTTTTTTGAAACATTTTTGCATAAATTGTATAAATTCTTCAACATTGCAGCACTAATAAAAGATATATAATTATACTATTGAATAAAAATAGTTCGAATTTAGATATCTTACCATACGGTGAGTATCTAAACAATTAACTCTTTTAGTTGTTTTCTTCACTGGTTAAATATGTGAGCAGTCTTTGTACCACTTTATATGCATATATAATAATTTATTGTGTTATTATTACTTTAACTTAAATTAATTCAATTACTTATAAACTTTAAGATAAATTATCTAATTGCATTAATTATTAATAGAAGATGCATTTATATACTTTATAATTCAATTTGATAAATACAATATTAAAGATTCATATAGATAGGTATACACTTATTACGTATTTAATAGTTTTCAATTATAAATGAACTTGAATTGATAAATTATACACATGGGATATCTGGCACATACAAGAAATTCAATAGTGATGGAAAGTCATAACAACTTCTCTGAATTATGGAGCCTTAGCATATTATTTAAACTGCTTACATGAAGAGTTGATATTTTAGTTTTTGACACGCATTCATCCTTTAACAAACAATAGGCTACTTTAATTTGTTTATTTTCGTTGATGATATGCTTGTGATATCCGTTATTGAAGGTCTGTTCTTATTTTAACGGATATTTATTGAAAAATAAATACAAAATCAATAAAAAAATATCTATAAAAAATAAATAAATAAAGCGAGTGACTGGGTGTGCTTGTACCATATAAAATTAAAATTGGTAAATAAATTTCCTAAAAATAAAGAGAAAATATTTTTGGCTAGACCTCCTTAAGGTTTTTTCACAATTATTCATTTTGCTTTTACAACTAGATAAAATATTATTAGTATAATTGAACTTTTTTTTATTAGCAAAGTTGTGGAAATTACTTGAGTTGTTACTTTTATTCGTGTTCTACATGTACTACGTTTATCAGCGTCTTAAAAGCTTTAAAAAATTTAGCTTTGTTATTAATCAATATGATTTTTGAAAAGCATTTTTTTTAGCATCATAAAATATCATCATTTAATATATCACAAGGAAAACAATAAAAAACCAGATATTAATACTTAATTTTATATGTATACATTTCCTTGTCATTCATGGAATATACCGAAATACAATAGGCCCTAACTAATAACAATAAATATTTTTCAACTTTGATAAATAAAGTATTTGTTTATTGGATGTATTTGCATTACGCTGACAGTACATAAACATGGTTTGTATGTTATTTATTTAACAGGTCGTCTTCTTAAAATTTATTTTATGGTAGATACTTTGCCTAACAGATGCCTGGTACTATCTATCAACATATAAGGAATATTTAATTGTTTATTCATGGTAATATAAACCATCACCCATCCTTTATAGTTTGAATGGAATAAGAGATAGACAGAATTTGATTGATGTTCCTGTTTGCTCGTGTTATACAGGAAAGAGAGTACTTCTATGGAATATAATAAACTTTGTAAATACTGAAAGTTAAAATAAAAATTTCTCGAAAATTAAAATATTATTTATGTAAGCCATTAAACTTTATTGTCATTCATCTACATTTTTCTGAAAATGAATTAATGGTAATTAATGCTTAAAGATTGCATTCTTAAAAAAAATCGTCTAGAAAAATTATAAGTAAATCTTACAATAAAATAATTTTTATATTTTTGGTCGTTTTACTATTAACTATTAAGTTCATCAACGACTACAATAATTAAATAATTGATATACTCGTTCTTTTCCCGTGGTACCGAAAACTGGCAATGTTTAAAGAACAGAATCTTGCAGTAATGTCAATTTTAATGCAGTTTCACTAAGCCAGATAGTATTTCAACATAAAAACTGTTTGTCTGTGCTAAATTTTTTTAATTCGTTAAATATGGTGTGCACAAGTATATCGATAACCTCTTCCTTCGTCGCTTAGTTTTTAATATCAGCTTTTTCATTACACTTGATCGCTTAACGGAAATCCAAACAATTTCATTAAATATTTTGTTCTGCAATTCGACTATCAGATCCCTTTTTTGACAATTAATTGGATCCTTGTTCGTTGATTTGGGTTATTAATACTGACTTTGAATCCGAAAATACTGATCATACTCTCCATTTTAATTATCTTTTCGCTGTAGGACAATATAGAGGCCGTTGCCTTGCTTGTAAAAAATTGAGACAATATGAAGAAGCCTAAGCTTTTCTGCACCATATCTATATGGACTCACCGTTGAAGAATTCTTCGTAATCTGAAAATTGGTAGTACTCCTTAACATATTTTTCTTGTGAGCAATTAAGTAAATGAATAACGTGGATTCCAAAAGGTAATTCCTCAATAGAATAATAATAATTATAAATGTGTTAAATTAAAAAATGGCTAATTTTTTTTTTAAATTGTTAACTTTTATTATTAAAAAGTGTTCAATTTTTAACTATATTTGATTAATTTTTTATGGATTATTTTATGTTGATGATAGTACGGTAGGACATATTTTGACTAATTGAATGACGGGCCTTTGGGTCAAACCCAAAGCTCAACCGAGCGGGAAGGCTTTAAACTTGGTACACATCTACGAGTTTATTCGAAAATAAGTAGGTTTACTCCTGTCATCAAATAAATAAACAGTGTTAGTTCCCATAGAGAATTTGCATAAATTTTTTAATACTTTAATTGAAGCGTCTTTTCTTCATAAAAATAAAGTTATTGCCATCTGCCGTTAGGTTGTTTGTACTATGGAATACATATTAGAGTTGGTATGTGATTACAGATTTTCGCCGAACATCACTTCATATAATTTCGGACAAGAATATTTTCTTTTTTCGTTTATTAAGAAGTACATTCCCGTGGTTCAGTTTTGTTATTTAAACTTTTAAACTTTATTTTATTAGTTTAAAATATTCTTCGGTTAGTGTATACCCAACACGTAAAATTTGTTTTGAAGCTCCCACTGTTTGAAAGTATCAAACGCCATATTTATTTTATTCTAGTTATAATATAGCCTAATTCATCCGGACTAAAATTACATATCGATTGATTCCCCATTCACCCAAATTTTTTTCAATAAGTTAATAGTTCCGATGGAACAAACGGGCATACATATATAATTACATATAGTACATAGACTTCTTAAAACATAACTATTCCTATTAATGTTGCCACAGTCAAGTAAAAACTTTTTTTCATGCATTGAATCAGTACCACTTTCGATATTCACTGAACTCCCATTACTAAATAGTACATTTATATAGTTTATTTCTATAGGTACAGTAAATAGGTAAACTTGAACAAATAAAATTTAATGTTTATTTAGGTCAAACGTTACTCGTACGTGTGTTTGATAGTTAAGTAACAGACCTAACTATCTTTTTGGAACATAGTGTGTATACTTGTTTGCTTGCTTCCTTGCAACAATATTCATTCATTCATGTTTGTTGATTATGTAAATAGCATTAGTTATAAGTAATAGTGTTACTATATTTAGATATTATTTTGGTGGAGAAAATTAGCAAAACATTCATAAATAGACGAACATCATCACACAGACATTGATTCAGAAGGTAGATGGGTACCTAACTGTAAAATTAAATAAATTTAGAGAATTGTTCATTTCATATACAGCTAAGAGTTTAACTCATATATAAATAATGAAATATTTTCATTTGAATAATTCTATTTAAAGAAAAACAATTTGCGATGTTGAAAAGATTAAGACCTTAAAGGAGCTTGAATGAAATATAGATCGAATACGTGCAATTTGCATGTTCTGTTTTTGGAAAACAAAGTGTTGCGTGGCTTTTTTATTTATTTTTACCATACGATATTTCCAGTGTAAATTTCTTCTTTTTCTATTTATCAACCGTTTTTCTGCTTCTAAAAGCCATATTTCTGGTTATATATAATATATATTTAAGGAAGTTAACTAAATATAAAATTTTCTGAAATTTTCAAAGCATGTTTCGAGTCCATTTTATGACCAACAATTGACCTTAAATGGATTCAATTATTCGTTTTTGAGAAATTAAATGATGTAAAACGACTTTTTTATCTGTCAGAAAACGACCTTTTTTATTAAATATAAAATTATGATGGAAACAGATCTAGCTGTGAAAGTTTCAAAGAGATTAGCCCACTTTTGCTACGAAAAAATAGGCAAAAATAGACTTGAATTTATGAACTTGGGAACGTTGTGTGTAAAAAACAGTGTCTTAAAAATGTGTGTGTTAATTTGTGGTTTTTGTTTTGTTCCTTCATTTTAACCATGACAAAAGTGTTATAATTATATACAATGGTTACTTAACCTTACTTTTTCATAAAATATGTTTGATACATAAAAATATCTGCTTTTTGAAGTTTTAGACTGTTTAGACTTTATTAAAATTTATTATATAAATGAATTAAAATAATAAATTTTTCTTTATTTTCAATTAGTCTCTGTAATTGAAGCTCAATTGATAATTGAGTTAACACTCACAGATTTTGTGTTAAAAATTCAACATATTCGTTTTTATGTAGAACATCAACATTAGTTTTATATGAACTTTTCCTAACACTAAAATTGTGTTGAGTTTATAAAAACTTTTTTACTAAACCTCTTGTACCCTCGGAATCTAGACTATTATTATATTTTCTAATTTCTTTATGTATTATAGCATTATTATTAAAACCACCTCTGTACAGGATTATCACATACTGTACATCTGCTTATTGCCGACTGTACGGCTAAACATTTTTATAATTAATCTTCTATATACCTGGCGTAAGTCTTTTTAAGATCACTAAGACATTTTCGTATTTTTAGTCTTTTCATTTTAGTCTCTTTATTGTAATCCCTCCATGTGAAATATTAAAATAGTGAATTAAAATCAATATCCGTTTTGCCCATGAACTTTGGTGAAGTATCAAGAAACACAATGATATTTTGTAAAATAGTTTTATTTGTGAGTATAATATATATAAAGGCGCGAAATTCAGAATATTTTGTCATTAACCGTGAAATATGATGTGTTTGACATTTGTGCCTTACTTATTCTTTTCCATCAAGAAAGAAAAATGAGATTTGACCAGTTTTGATTTATTTTTGTCTAATTTGCCATTTTTTAAAATTACTGTTACAAATCTTCTCTGAAATATTTTTATTTTTAAAATTTATCAAGTAAAAGTCGTAGTAATTAAAAATCCTATATACAGCAGAATATTTTTAAACTATGCGTACAGACCTAATAGTTGGTGTTGATGCTTTTTGTAGATAATAGAAATTCATTTTTTGAAATAAATTTTTCTTTTCAGACGTTAATATTTTGCATATCAAATTTCCAAATTTCATAATATTTAAAGGACGTATTTTCTTACTTATCGCGGTTTCTATTTTTAAATGTATTTTCAAGCATATATGGTAATATAGTAATCTAAATTATCTATGATGAAGTTTTTGTACTCAATTTATAAAATGACTTCAATTAATTAATATGTGCTAAAAAAATAACTTTGATATTGTAAGTTTAATCCTTCAGTTGAGTTCAGAAAAGTTCCAGAATAATTATTTTTGTTTCTTAAATGTGCTCGAAATGTTTTATTATGAACGATGTTATATCGTTACTTTTTGTGTATTTCAGTAATGTTAACTCTTTTAAACTGTTAAGAAATGGATGGATACTCAATCATAGTCATAATTATCCTAACTTTCAACATCTGAATTTTAAATGAATATTTTCAATTAATAAGCACTCATCTATCTGTATTTCAACATAAAAACTCAATTCTCTCATAGACAATAAAATATCGCTATAATTTAAATAACTTTGTTTGATATATTCATTCATTCTCATTCATTGTATTATCTAGAACGCCTTTTGTGCGTACTCTGTTTAAATATTCACACTGCACAACAAAACACAAGCTCTAAAACCATATCTCCATCGCCATGTCAGCCGATTTAGGTATTAAAGTAGCTTTGTTGCTTTTAACGTTTTCATTTTCACAAAACTAATGTTTTTTTAGGATTGCTTTACATGTTACTGCCCACAACATGTTTTTTCATTTAACTACCCTCTCACTCGACACTTGGTAAAATCAACCCGTGAAAAAGTTTATTTTTTGTTTTATTACACTTCACAAAAAATCTGTCAATAGCTTTTTGTGATATTTTTAAACTTTGTTGACTTTAATTTAAAAGTCGATTCGTAAGTCACTAATTTTTTTATTTATTATTATTATTTCTAATGGACCTATGTGCAGCTCCGCAGCATTAATTTTTTAGAATAATTTAATAGGTTAAATTTGAATCTAAAATTCTATACAACTGTGACATTTTGCAAACAGACCTGATACTATGAACAATTCAAATCACACAAAAAAGGTGATAAGCATATGTTGTGCTCTCAACAATCTCCATCTCATCTAATTTGAGTGTTTAATAGCTCAAATGATAGGTATTAAATCACAGTGTTCTTAGGTCAAATTTTATAGATAATTATATAAATTTCCTATGAGGCGTTTCTTTCTTCAAGTATTGTCATAGTTTTGAATCAAAATATCCAATTCTAATGGAAGAGTGTTAAATATTCGTTTTGATCGAAGATTATTTAGTGACTTAAGTCATTTCATTTGAGCTATGAAACACTCAAATTAGATAATATGGACGAAAGAAAGTCGCGGACATTCAATCATTACTTCATAAAATTTTAAATATATATTCAATTTATTCACATAAATCATCCCAGAAAAAAGAATCATTTGAAATTTTTCAATTCTGATGATTTGCATTGTTTATTATGTTTTTCCATATTCAAAATATCTGAGGTACTGAATAACTGTAATTTTATCAATTCACATATCTCCATACCCACTGATCCAGTTCTTACTTCTTACCAATTCGAATAAAAATTCGTAATTCGATACCTTTCATTCCAGACACTGGTACATATACAAAGACTCTCTTTCAACCTGGTGTCTTTCAAAATACCATTCATTTATTATTTTTAACTTATAACCATTCAATCCTCTTTCATTAAATATTACACTTTAATTATCTTATGCACCATCATTCGTAAACAATACCTGCAATCTCTTATCACTATTAAGTAATTTATTTCATATTTTAATTGCTTTTTGAAAGTTTGATATTCAACACTAGCTGTTCTTAGTTCAGGTCAATGATAGAGTATTTGTTAAAACAAATTAGAATTAAATTTTTTTTAAAGAAACACCTACAATTTCTTTTCAAAATTATGAATAACGTTAAAATTCTTATTGCAATAATGCTATTAGATGTATATCCATATTTCGTATCCGAGTCAATACAAGTACTACCTAGGCAATTCACATAGCTTCTATCGTATTTATTGGAAAACTTTCCTGCTTTAAGAAATACTTTTTTACGATCATTAAAATATTTTTCTCCTTCTTAGACATACGATCCAAATGCTCGTTCCACTTTTAGTTAATTATTATCATTACATCCAAACACTCGAATTTGTTGCACTCATTGTTTATGTTTTGTTTACATTCAATCTCAAATTTCATTTTTCATTTCAGTACTATTCCAAAAAATGTGATTTTTTTTAAATTTAATGCCTGATACTAATCTTACTGATATAGGCCAGATTGCTTGAAGTCCATGAGAAAATTTATAAATTAATCACAAAAAATTTTTTAACATCCTATACATTGGAACAATATTTTGCTTTTAGAAATTCGCACAAATGAAGCGGTCTCTTATAAGTGGTCTGGACAATTTTTAACGGAAGGTAAAATTTTTCTAATACTAAGAAAAAAAAAAATTTTACAAATCATTATGATCTATAAAATAGGATGACAATAATTGATAGGTTAGGAAATCTTGTCCTTAATCCTTTATTTGATATTCGGTGTTAAATTTGAAATATTTTCAAAAACGAAATTATTAAATTGATGTTACGAGAATACGAATTTACAACTAAAAAAGACTAAAATAATATAAAAAATTCGGAATGTGGTTGTATTTCATTGTCTACACACTATTGATGTTATTAAATAGTACAGGTAATTAATTATTACACGAAAATTCGGATAAACTACCAATCAATAAGCATTTCCTAATATAAACTGGAACCATCCATGTCCTCAGTGGTCTATTTCCCTGAAAAAAGTAAGCTCCATTCGATAAGTTATGAATAAACTGAATAAACAGCATAAAGGATTGTTGAAATCGGAGCAATATTAGGAACATTCTTTAGTCAGCTTTTTTCATGTACTTAATGTTGTAGTGTCGATAATTTTTGAAACCAAAAAAAAAATTACAGTAGAATGAAACCCATTAGAAAAGGAGGGGAATATGATAAAAATGAAAGGAAAAATAAATTACGGTTGATCCTAGTTCGGGAAGTGGGAGGGTGTGGGTTTATAAGGGTAAAAAATGGTTTCTCTTAATTTCCGGCAAAACTACAAGTCCTATGAAAAAACTCAAATTAAAAAATTTTTTTTTAATCACTATGTACAATTTTGAGCTATTTATTAAAATTTACACTTTAATTACTCAAAAAACGTAAGATTTCATGTTACATTGATAAACGAAAAAATTGAAAATTGAAATATACTACTATAATTAACAACGAATAAGTTAATAAAGTTAGTATTTAATAAGATATCTACAATATTTTGTTTTAAGATAATTTATATACCTGAGTGACACACGGTAAATTTTAGTCCATTTTAAGGTATTTCATGGGCGGACCTAGGAGGGTCTGGGCCTTACTATATACCTGCTATTTGGTAGCAGCTGGGAAAACCGTTAGCCAGTATTCGAAATACAGAGCAGTGAACAACATCGTTTTTAAAAATACACGTGGATTTTGTTCATAAATGAACTTGAATTCACTAATTATGTCTAGAATACATCACCAAATTTAGGCCACTAATAAAAGCACCTGATAGGTTAAAAGCATTATTTTAGTGGAAAGGATAGTATTTATGTAGTATACAGATATAAATAGATTAATTAGGTGGTTCTTTGAATTATTCTCTTTAGGCTAAAATTAATATAATCTGATATTTTGCAGAAATGTCGAACATAAAAATCTTACGTCATTTCTGTTTACTACATAAATACTATATTTTCCAATAAAATGATTCGTCAACCGATCAAGTGCTTTTATTACGGTGGCCTCTTGATCTTATAGTTTTAATGAATGTTTATATATCATAACTGAATTTTTTTAATTTGAAACAAGAATCAATTCTTAATTTAATAGTTTAATCACGTTTTTCCATTATAAATATTATTAATTATTATTAACATTGCATATTTAATAATTAAAAATGTACAAAATTGAGGCCTTCAAAAGGAATATTTTACATCATATATATATGTATATATATATATATATATATATATATATATATATATATATATATATATAAATATATATATATATATATATATATATATATATATATATATGTATATATATTTATATATATATGTATATATATATATATATATATATGATGATTTACCAGCATTTTTTTATCTAAAATATATGTTTACCTATTTTCTTCTTACGTATAACAACAGACAAATGAAGAACTATGCAGCGCCGCCGCCACGTTGTAGTCATTTCTACAAATTTTATAAGAGGTGTTTTCTGATATGATTATCGATCAGAATACTTTAGTTTATATTGAAAACAAAGCATTTTAGTGATAAAGGCTATTCAGAGATGAATATTTGCTATCTTCTAAAAGCCCAAATCGTAAGAAGACTTTATTTGTAAGAACAAACTTTAAATATGATACTGCTTTGATTGAATGGTATGGCGAGAAATAGCCTTAATAATCAGTTACATTCAAAATTATTTTCATTTTATTATGATGTATGGCAAGTATACAAGTCATGCATAGCAAGCAATCATACTGTGTATTTCCAATCTGCATTTCAGAAAAAGCTACAAAAAGTTGCCTAAAACCACCAAAATAATTTTATATATACAATATTCAAATACGTATACAGGATCTGATCGGTATATGGTAGAGTTATGGCGTGTGCTTTTTTAGCATATGTAATAATTTTATTTTTTTTTTTGGAACGAAGTTCCTTACGGCAGGCTTGGAGGGGATAGGGATTTTGCTGCGCGACCGAACTGAAAAAAATGTGATAGTAAAACCGTAAGAAAAAATGCGTAGGATAAAACCGTTAAATGAGACGTAACTATAGTAACAATGCCAAGTGAACCAACAAGTGACTTGAATGCAATTGACAGTGATAATAGTGGGAAATTATTCAGTGCAAAAGAATTAAATACGTAAGTATTAGTTTATTCTTTATTAATAAATATATTAATAAATATATATTTATAAATATAAAATATTTTACATTGGTTAAGTAAGGTTTTCTAGGTTATCTTTCTTCTAAATACTTTCTTGTACTTAAATAAAAATTAATCAGCAAAATTTAAGAGAAAAATCAAGAAAACCTACATAAAATTGAGCACGGTTTTTTTTGCAATTTGTGTCGATTCTACATTAGCCGAAGGAACTTCGTTCCTACCTGGTGTCCCACGACACCACATCATTTTTTTTTTAGTTCAGTGTCTTATATACGTTTATTGACTTTAATTTGTGTAAAAGATTTATAATGAATAATATACTAGAATTTAAGGAGTGCAAATTCAAATTAAATAAATAGAATATTTAATAAAATTATTTTAATAAATAAAATTTCAAAAATATTTCGTCATACAGTTGCCATGATCAGTCAAGGTATTAAATGTGTTGATCATTGTTAAACAAATAAAAAAGTGCCTTTGTTGTAATAAAATATAATTTAAAAAAATCACTTGTAGATTAAGAGTATAAAAAATTTGTCATTGAATAGGATCAATGATACAGTATCAGCAAATAATTACCATTGATTTAAATACTGAAATGACCAAACTTGAGTATAAAATAGATCGATTAATCAAAGATACTAAAGATTATACCAAAGTGAAGGTAACAAGTTTTAAAAAGAGTCAAGACATGTATAAAAATCGTAGAATATAGAAAGGCACCAAAATTTTCATTAATATTTATTTACCAGTTAAATGTGGAAGGAGATAATTCAATCGATGAAGAAATCTGCAGGTATTGTAACACTCAATAAGAACAGAGTAGGAGGAAATATGAAAGGAATTATTTGTGAAACAGACTGAACAGGTTCAGTGTATTAGCCTAAATATAGCATATAGTGTATCAATAATTATCTAGAAAAACTTGAAGAAGAAATTATAAAACTTGGAGTGTTCTTGGAATTGAAAAAAAGATAGAGATGATGCAATGCGATTAAATAACTTTAAAGACATTTTGAATATTGAAAGCTATATGAAAGCTAGTATCAGTGCTCGTCACACTAGTTAATTTTTCCTTTCTTATATTTTAAAAATTTGTTGTTTTATTAAAATCATTAATTTTTTTAAATTAATGGTATATTTTTTCAAATTGATTTGCTTTTAGTATAACAATAAAGAATATACGAATTACCATATTGTATACAAGGTTTTATACAATTATATCAACCACTTCATTAAAAAACTAGTTCTTCTGTTTTTTTCTCTACAAAATTATATGCCCTTTCGTTATTATTAGCATTTAAGTACAGCACTAAAAAAATACATTCAAAATATTCTATACATATTTTCCCATTTAAGTAATGTTGATTTTCGAAAAGTAATTTAACACTTTCTTTGAAAACCACATCCTTCAAATTATATATGTATATACTACAAGGTAATAATTTAATATACAACCATAAGTTATATAATTTTATACATTAAACCACATTAATGTTTATGAATTATTTATAAAAATATGATAATTATCTCATTGAATTGTAAAAAAAACACTTGAAATACCTATATCATTACTTTTCCATGCTGTGCTTTCATTCATTTTACACCCCCCACCCACCAACGTCTATTTGATATTATTCAGTAAATAAATCTTTCAATAAAAATTATTAATGTTCATGTAAATATTAATTAAATAATCATAAAATCATCACCCGTAATAAATTATTAAATATTTATATAATATACCCAAGCCTTTAGCTTTTTATTATTATTATTTAATGAACGTAGAATAATTATAAATAATAATAATTTTATATGTTATGGTTTCAAAAATTATGAAATAAATCATTAATAGAATTTTTTTTAACTAATATAAACTTTGGGATGAGTAGTTTTACTTTGAATTATAATCATTATAACCACGGTTTTTTTGTACTCATTAAAGTAGGGTGACTTAACTCAACATTATTCTAATGGATGACATTTTCATTTTTATGTTAAATATCATTTTTTAGTTCCAAATTATGTCTATACATATTAGAAGTGTTTAGTTCATCAGAAAAAATTGCTTTTATTCCGAGTACCGGATGCATTAGTTATATAAATATCTTGAGATTTCTAGGTGCTGGGTACCAGTAGGGTGACCTGGGTTGCAGAAAACGTAGATCTATCCCTTATTTTTTTATATGTATCGACGTTCTATAACGTTTCCTCTGTTTGGTAACCTGTCAGTCTTTCCGGTAAACTCCGATGATGACACATAGCTCCAAAACTGTTGAACGTTTTCTTTAGTTTTATCTTCTGACACTCGTCTTATTTAATTTTAAGAAGTTATAAAATTGATCAATTATTGACAAATGATGCAATTTTTTCATTTAAGTGTTGCTAATTATTTATTCAACTTGGTTTATACCTTGTGTGAAATATCGCAAGAACTATTTCTATAAAATTGATAATTGAATATGAAATTACTTTTATCGACAAATTCAAGCTCGTTTATATGCAATTGTGCGTCTTTTCCTAAAAAATAGTATTCAGTAGGTAAAAATATTTACTTACATGATCTAGGATGTCAGCGTGATAGCTTCAAAATGCTCAGTAGGGGAGCAGGGGGCAGGTTGTTACAATTTTTAGATAATTGTCAATATCACAAAAACTATCAAATAATTTATACATTTGATTGCTTTTATCGATAGTATGTCAATTCAGCTATTAAAATATGATTGAAAAATTATTAAAATTTATGTTACTTTTTCATAATGGACAATTTCACCAAAAAAGTAACATCTTCGGGGCACGATGTTACGGTCGATAATCGCAAAGCAGTAAAATTGCAAAGCAGTGATTTCATATTTTTGGAGTAAGCTTTGCAGTTTGTCAACAAAAAAACTTTAACATTGGTTCTGTTGAACGACGTTGCTTTACTCAAAGATATAGCTTCTGGTGTTCGTAGAGATAGTTGAGGATTTCTATCCATAAATATTTTAAACTTGTCCGGCCCAGCCATATTAATTTTACTTCATCTGGTTGGAATATTTTTTAAATCGAGGTTTACAACTCATTGGTAAGCTAGTTTTCAGACTTCTTCTGGTAGTAAGCCAAAATATAGTTGTGAAATTTTAAGTAGATTAGAAGCTAATATATGTTCTGTTTCTTTTGAGAATACCAATTAAGGTAAACTAATGAACAATTTTCGTTGTTTTTGGTTTTTTCTGGCATACCTGGATAAGGACACCGGACACGAATTTAACTTTTCGCGTGCTTTACAAATGCTTATTTTATTCTGCAGTACTTCTGCTGCGGCAGATTTAGAAACTTTTCTCTTTTTTCTTTTATTATTTCTCATTCTGAGAAAAAAAATTAAGCATATTTAAAATTTTTAAAATATGAAGACGAACGGTACAATACAAGGTATGGTAACTCAGTTTAAATACCTTAATTATACGTTACAACTTACCCCAAAAAATTGTAACAACCTGCCCCATGGCACGTTTTTTAATATAAATTGAAGTCACCACCATTAATGGATATCAATAGTAGACAAAAATAATATTGTAAAGGTAAACATATAATGAACGTTCAAGGTTAAAAATTTTGAGAAAATAAAAAATATTCGCATCATAAATCAAAAATTTCGTGAAGGATATTTTTACGTTATGGGTTGAAATCGAGACACATGCACACAACCTAGTAGCTTGGCACTGGGGGGAACTAATCATTTTTTATGTAATGCACGATGTTATAAGAAAACAAATGAGTCCAATTAGGTCCACCAAAGACTTAAAGATCCCGGTAAAATAAAGCGTGTAACTTCTTACCTCTGTAACAACAAGGCCCCCACTCCCCTAGCTTATTTTGTGGTAATAAAGCTTTAACGCATTAATCGTTCTTGTACTGAAGTTAACAAAGATAGATACTTCCCAATAAATTGATAATTATATTAACCGAAGTAAATAATTTAAAATTTCTACTATTTATTTTCGATCTATAAAAATAAAATACGAATGTGAACTTGGAGATAAGTTTACTGGTAGCCATTATTTATATTTATTATTCAATAACATTGCAAAACGTTTCTAATATCGTTTACACTTAACAGTTACATTTTTCCAAAAAGTTTTAATAATAGAAAAGCTCATAAATTGTTTTGTGACCTCGAATATCATCTGCATATGATTCGTGTTTTTAAATTTAATTTACGTGAAAGAATTTTGTCCATCCCAAAACATTTTATTTTCATTTTTTTTTTATTATGAAAAGAGCAAAACTCATTTAATATACCGTAGAAAAACGTTCTCGTACATTAAACGTTCATTTTCATTTTTTCTGTAATGACTTTATGAGGGACAGGGAGATACATTATTGAGTATGTCACCATCATAGTCTATTTGATATTCATATCAGGTTTCTTGTTTGGGAATTCAAACACACCAACATCATCATATCCTGACGATGAATAGAGGATAGATGGACAGGCAGACGAGGAGAATAGACGACCCATAATCATAAAATTCTAATCTAAATTACCACGTATATATACAGGCACAGGTCATACTTACAGAGTTTACAGGATGTTTCATTTATTTTCTTCATTAAGTTGTTACGTAGAAATGAGTCTAATTATTTTATTCTCATTAAAATTAAAACTTCGTAGATTTTTAAATTCAAACCAATAACTATGTAAAAAGTATTTTTAACTGAAACGGTTTCATTTAAAAATAAGGATTTTTATAATGTGGATAATGTACCAGACGCTAAGAAATAATTCTGTAGGTCTTAAATATTGATTAGAATAATGAGTCAACACATGATCCTAATCAGTCTGGGCCATTGATCGGACAAAAAAATTAATATAGGGGCGTATCTTAACCTGATTAAATATTATTCATAATGTTATGAGCGTTTGTTGATAAAAATTCCACGAGCACGATTTTAGTTTTTGTCCGGTCAGTGCCCTAGATTGTTGAGGAAGGAGAGTGATACGTTGGCTGGTACATACTGAATTATTTTTAACCGCTTAGTACATTATCATCATTATTATATTTTTTTCAATAAAATCGTTTAACTTAAAAATGTTTTTTCATTTATTTTGTTTTCAAGTTTTTTCTTTTCATTTCAATTGAAATCTGACATTCTGTACAGTTTACTTTCTCAGATTTGACAGTTGTACAAAATTCTAAAAGTCAAGCCCTTTCATTAGATATCCATATTTAGGGGGTTCAGAAAAAAAATTTAATCCATAATTTTTTTGGAAATTAAATTAAATTTACATTTTTCTCAATGTATACTCTATTCCACTAGTCAAGCCTTTTGATTTAAAATTTATATTGAGGTAGCTGTGAAAAAAATATTATATATGAGAATACAATAAATTATATTGTGATCGGAACTAATGGTGTGTATCAAACATCGGATCAATCTGTCAACAGGAACGGGGTAAATTTTTCAATTAGTAAATTGACCCAAAAAACAATTATCGCTATGTAAAACTATTTAAAAAATAATCGAAATTGTTCTATTAATTGTATAGCAGAAACCAAAAGTGTTTTTGTACTTGCAAATATTCGCAATTCAAAGAAACGGTTCCATTAATTTAATCCACAACACATCATCAGACTTTTATCTAACTTAATATAATGGCATCATTAAATTTATTTTTTGAAAATAAAGACCGTGTATAGCTGTATACTTTTAAAAATACTCAAATTATTCAAAAATACTCAAATTTTGAAAAAATTTTTTTAAATGTAAGTAATTAACAATTGTTCAACAATTGTAGTTGACGAAAAATTGACGCAGATCTAATTAATTTTAAGCATAAACGATGTTTTCGAAAACTTAATACTTTCAGAGTTATTCTCCATTAAATGTGGCCTCTTTCAATAAAATATTCTGTTTTGAGCGCACTTGTTGGAATGACTCGAAAGTCGTTCATTTAAGGAACCTTAAAGTTTCAAATGATCCAAACCATATCAACCCTTTAGTTTTAAACTGTTGCGTGACTGTAATGGTGGGTGCAACCCCGTTTTAAATATTAAAAAAAAAAAATTAAGTACAATTTTGTGGTACTCAGTCATTGTAAAACAGTCAGAATAAATTTATCTTTAGAGAAAATTAAACGCAGAAGATTAACCCAACAATAAAACAACAAAGGTTTTTTCTGCCTTGAAGCTTTTCAAAGATTACAACAATATTAATAAGTTAATTAATAATACAAGTCAAATAGTAAAATATGAAAATTCGAATTTTCCTGATTATAAATAACTTTTTAAGGGAAAATTTTTCATTTTTTTCTGTGCACACCACGGTTTTCAGTTCTAAACTTCTAACAATATTATTTTCGAGTATTCATCGCTGAGACTATCATGGTACTTTTGGTGCCATTAAATGCTATGAAGTTTATTGTGTGTCAATGAGAAAGGCCACTTTCTGCTTTTTTTAATCATTTATCCTTGACGTATTTGAAATGAACAATCTGTATATTAAACAAAATACTCTTTTTTATATAAAGCCAACTCAGTAAATTCATTCGATCAAAATAAATTGTTATTGATGATTAAAAACGGGTAACATTATATTTCCTTTTTTATTTGATATTTTCATCAGGTAACTATGGACAGAAGTAGTATGATAAATGATTCTAATATTCTTATTTTGAATATAAAAATTTTTTAAATGTTTTTTGCCCTTTATCACATGAAAAAAAGATAAATTCATAAACCCACTGTTTAATTGCATAAAGAACCACATTTTATTTCGCAGAGGTTTTCGTGTTGGGAAAATTTCTATGACTTTTGATTCTAATTAACATTCTTAATGATGAGACGAATGGTGTTTTATGGCCATTTTCATCTCATAGTGTTAACTAAATAATATGTCAACCATAATATCCATAAAGTATCCATGTTCAATGTATTATGTACGGTTAACTTCAGGTTTGAAGTAAAATAATCTCTAAAATTTGGCAAACAAGCATCGATTTTGTTTAAAATAAATCAAATTACTGTTAAAAATTTCCTGTAAAGTATTCTATACAATAAACGAGATATTGTAATGAATGAATAAAAATATGACTGTATCTTAAGTTATGTGAAAACGTAATTCTATATCTTGCAATTCATAATACCATTATGGTTCGAAAATACGTTCTAATATTCACCCAAATTTACTATGTGTATACATCAAACGAACATTTTTCGAAACAATTTCGATGAAAAACGATAAATTATTCTAAATTTAAATATGATGATACTTATTTTCGGATTAGAATCGAAACATTATCCACTGCTTTGATAAACCAACACTCACTAACACAACTATCATAGCACGATAGCTATGAATAATTATTATTTCATACGTAAATGTTTTCAATTATTTTACTTGTAGAGTGACTAGACTTTATTTACTTTAAGTAATATGTACTACTTAAAATTTTTTACAGCAATGTCGAGAAGATTTTAATTTGAATGTGCAAATTAAACAGACTTATTACTACATGTTTAGTTAAGCAATCATTTTCATTTACTCATTTGTTAGTCATGCATGAAATCTTATTTACAAATCATGAATTGATTAGACGTTTGCTGAAAGTACCTAAAAAACACAAAGTCTTTAATTCTTTCACTGTATTGACTACGTGTTTTTTGCTATTTTATAATGTTAATAATTATAAATAGTTCAAACATTTTTACTGAATCACATACATGATATTCACACAATTATCAAATTGAGTTACGATTTTCATTATTTAGTTTTATTCGGATTTTTATTTTATATTTTTGTAATTTGTATTACGATGTTAAAAAAAAACCTTTGTTGGATTTTTTTTACGGATATACTCAAAAAATTTTAAGAACACTTTCACCAATAGAAAGATTTGTTATCACCGAGGATCTAAGGCTATAAAAACTGATAATTTACGTATTCATGCCTGCGTTGCTAACAGTTTAAAAATACAGCTTCAAAGTAGTGATAGATATTTAAAAAATAAACTTTTGTTTGAAAAATATTTTCGTATAAGCTTTGGGTCTATACATTCTTATCAATATATTTTGTAAGGGGCTATTTTCATAGAAATTTTGTATCAAAATTGAATACAATTATTTTACTTATGAACGAATCGAGCTTTAGGGCCAAAATCCTCCCACATATCCCTTGCAAGCTAAGTGAGCGTCGAGATCAAAGGTTGGTGCTATGTCGCATTGTTGTCGAATATTAAGGAGAAATTCTACTCCCTGCTTATATAAGAAAAACTTCAAAAATTCAAACTTATGTTCTATGTGAGTGTTACTAGCATACAATTTTTTGATTTAAATTGTATTCTTTTGTACTAAGTATTATTATATACTTTTAACAACATACACATATAGAGATGTGCAATTTACTTAATAAAATATTCAAATGCTTTAATGCGACGGTGTCTTAAGAGTGGATTTTCATTCGGTTAAGTGTACGATACCAAAGTATATGTATAAACCAACTATGTAAACTAAATAATACACTTATGGGCAAAGAAACCAGGTTCTTTTTAATTCAATGTATTTAGAATAGTGGAACATAAATTTATCCTATCAAGTTTTTGAAAGTATATAAAAAAATTAAAATTTTAAGATTAATATGAGGATAGAAAACTATATGTAGGCTATTGACCAGTTTCAGTTTTTTTATTTGTTGAGTGTATTAATTATGTTTACGTTAAATAAATTTCACTATATTATAATCGACATAAAGGTATTTACGGGGTCCTGATAGCAGTGAACTGTACTTACTGATTGAACGAGTTTCTATGATTTCAATAGGATTTTTGATAATAATTTCCGCCCACTATACATCAGTTCTTGTGATAATTATTTTTTTTTATTTCTCGAATTCAGGGCTATTTTGAAAATTTTTTTAAATTAGTAACAATGTAAGTTTTCTTAATTGTTCACCAAACAAAGTAAGTTCTATGGTTCTAACTAGACGATTATGCATTTCGATTGTATGTATCTACCTATCTATCTATCTACATATCTAACTTTGTTTTATTCTGCTGTAACTTTCGAACGCCTTGTTCAATTTTGACAAAATTATTCCAAATTATCTTTCCCTTTCGGAAAAAATCATTGTTTTCTAAAAAAATAAACTATATTTCTAAAAATACAAAAAATTAATAATCGGTTTAAAACACGGAAGCATGTTTCATAAGAAGGTTTTTTCATTATTTATTAATACTGTTTCAGTAGGCTTACTGTACTATGTATTTAGATATCATTTTCCTTTCTATTTAATACTTTTAATATTTAATGTTTTGTCATAATATTTAATTTGTCTAACTCTGATCATATTATGGATTGTCTCAGAAATCTTTTAAATTTTGTGTACGTATTATTTATAAACTTTTTATTTACTTGAAAGTCTGGCCTATAGTTCACAGAACTACTAGTTATCTTATGTATTTTAAGTATGCTTAGTGACTTCTTTTGTTTCGTTGTATATTGTACAATGGATTCAAGTACCCAATATAATATGTAAGAGTACACTACATAAGACTACTTATTTTATGTATTTGATGTCAAAATGAAATGTAAATATTTTAAAACCATATGTTGTCTTGTTAGATTTTTATTTTGTTGTTATTTTAATACAATCTAACGCGTAATATTTAACATGAAATATTTATAATACCACAATTTAGACACAAAATGTTTTATGCCTTGTGTACATTAACACGATGAATCCTCAAGCATATAAACGGTGTTATTACACTGTCTACTTATTCAAGTTTGTTGTAATAAAGCTCTGAATATACAAAAAACGGCTATGGTTATAATTGATTATCATGCTTATTTCAATTCTAAACAGATACGACTATTCGTCAATAAAATGTACAAATTATTTAACGGCAGCATGTTGATCGTAATGATGTGACTATGTAGGCAATAAAAATTAAAGTTAATATGTCAAATAATGAAAAATATTAATTCATAACCGTTTTAATAGTATTTATATTTATGTTTATGAATAACAAAAGTTTTTTTACTAAAATATAATACAAAGACGTATTTCGACAACAAAGTCGTAATATTTCATATGGATGATGACTACTTTGCAATCGAAATAATTTGGGCAAAATCGGTTTGTATAATATGGATGGATTAAGAATCAAGAGTTCAATCATACCTAATTTATTTTCGTAATTCATCTATTCAAGTGAAAACAATTTCAATTTTTTACATTTGGACCATTTATCGCTTAATATATTGAGTAAGTGTAGTAATAAAGATATTATAATGATACTTAAAATTCTTATGACAAAAGCTAATTAGTAATAATGAATAAATGGCCCATTCCTATGACTGCCAATTATTATTCTTCTTTTATTAGTATTAATAGCTAAGAAAAATTGGGTTAAAGGTTGATAACCAAATGTGGATACTTATAGGTAAGTGTTTTAAAATAAATTGCAATGAAAATTTAAGATGAAATCGAAGTTACTTCATAAAATTAATTATCGCTTGATAATTAAAAGAAATTTATTTAGATATTCACTGTTGTAAAAGAAATAGTGTATACAAACAAAAAAAGTAAATGTATCGTCAATGAAACTGACGGCATATTCAGTTGAAATCTACGGGTCAACAGCAGTTGCGTTGTGAAATGAGGTATAACTGTGATCCTTGCCTACCTGGACAGATTCAGCATTCAGATCTCGTCCCTGCAATTACTATGAAAGTAGGTTTGAATATAAAAAATAAAAAGTGTTACGGTTGACAAATGATTATCACATTTATGAAATGTATTAGTAGTATTTACAAATGAATTGATCTTTAAAATGCTGTTTCGATTATCGAACTTTTAATTAAGTTATGAATTTAATAATTGACTTAAAGTTATTTAAGGCTCAATGGCGCTTTATATAAAAGCAATTGTAGGACTCTATTGTTTATACAGTGGCAATGAGTTGTTTAATATTATTTTATTATATATTCATGATAGCATGTGTTAACTGAGCACATAATAAACAATGTAAGTTAAAGTAATTTAAATCTTAATATGATTTCCGAAAACAATTAAATTTTAAAAAGTTTGAGATAATTTAAAAATGATACGTTGTAGCTAATGATTTAAACTCAAAATATTCAACAACAAAAAAATAGATTGTTATTTCATTACAAACAAAAATATAAAGGTTTAATATAAATTAAAATCGATATAGTTTTGTTATCTTGTGAATAGCTCCGAAGATATGTTTATTTAATTGCTACAATTGCGCTATGTGATGCTGGTGTTATAAAAGTCGCATGACCCCAAGATTATATTATCGATGTCATATTCAAGTCTTTAACGTTTTTTATTTCCAGATTTAGAATCTTCGACATCCATGACTTGTGTCAGAAGAATACATTCGAACAATATGATGAAATAAATTAATGCATTCAATTCAATTGTACATTCCAATCCACAATTATTCAGTATCACCGTGATTGTGATACATCCTCTAGAGTAGAAGATATGTATTCAAATATGCAAAATTTTTTAACTTTAAAGATATTCAAAATTTGATGTTTTCTGTCCGATGGTTTTCGAAAAAATACGAAATCGAAAGAATTGTACCAAGAAGATACACACAATTGCACTTTACTGAATGGCGATACTTAAAAAGAATAAATTTTTTTTTAATAAATAGGTATGTTTTATTATATTTTTTTGAAAACCTAATTAAGAAATGAAAAAAATTTATCATCAGTATAATGCAATGATAAATTCATCAGCATAATAAAAAGATAAAGGTCCAATTATAGTATTAAAAAATTAAGGGTAATTCTTTGTTATATGCATACACGTTTGTCTTCCAAACTCGCTCACATATTGGACTGTTTTCCAATAAAAAAAAATATAACTTCAACTACTGAAAATAAATTAATGTAACGATAAAGAACATTTTTCCAAAGCCATATAAATAAAATATCGATAAACTTAAATTTTATTCAAAAACTACTTTCATATATATATCATAAATATAATATTTTCTTTCACTAACAGTAGTGTGAAAAACTTTTTAATCATAAAGTAGTTTAGAAAACCACCATAGAGTATAGTAAAGTACTAGGTTCATACATATCTATAATCTACTATAGAAAGAACAAATATATAACTTTACATAAACTTACAGATATTTTATATACTTTTTTTTATATGACTTTATGGCGATGATGTTTATGATAAAATTGAGAGATATAACTAAGTTCTAAAAGCAGTAGTAGAAGAAAAACTACTTACAGATAAAATACGGTTTTAATAAATGTTAATAATGTACAATACAATATACAATACAAAATAATCATATTATATTCAACAATCACTCTATTAAAATTTGTAAACATATTTTTTTACGATACAATATTTATCAATATTATATTAATGAGTAATGCACTTATTGGCATCTACTTCGGAAGCATTGCCTAATCCCAGTCTAGTTTTAGAAACCTATAAAGTTTGTGTTTCTTTAAATTTTATAGATGCTTGAATAAGAAGAAAAAGAAACTTTTTTTTTATGTTTTAGTACGTTGGTTACATGTAAATATTATTGATATTGAGTTTCATAATCAAATATTAAAGCCAATGAAGCCTTAGCGGGTAAAACGAGTAGTATAAGTGACAGTATTTTAGAATGTTTTAAAATATATTATGAATAATAAGGACATACATTTAAAATTCATTTTGTACAGAATGATTCGAATGCTTTATACTTCTTTGAATGTATAACAAGTAGTTAATTCAAATTCAATTAACATAGAAAGTTGTTTCCAACAATAAAAATAAAAAATTTAAATTTTTATCAAAAAATAAGTTTTAAAAGTATATTTGAAAGTAAAATAGGACATTCGAAGATACTCCTATATTATGGGTATTTCAATTAAGATTTATATTTTTTTTTTTCGAGCTAAATACGGTTAATTTTGCATCGTCCTAAACCACGTGATTTGATTATTATCAGGTCTTAATATTGTTAAGTAAATTCTTTGTCACATTGTGAAAGTCTTTTAGTGATTTTTAAATACCTAGTTCAGTTACTAATAATTCAAATATGTATCTAATAATTTATCACAAAAAATAAAGTGTAAACCGAGTGCAAAATCTCAATTAATAAACCAACCAAACTTTATAAATTGTTAAAACTCGAAATTCTACTCAAATTTAAGTGCAAACATTTTCTTCCACAATTCGGTATCGCTGTTCTGCTTTTACTAAATATTATTAAGACCTGATAAGAGTAAATTCTCATGATTCAGGACAATGTAAGAATTATTGTATTTAGCTCGATAAAAATTAAGAATTTTAATTGCAATACCCATAATATCTTCGAATGTCTTATTTAAATATCAGTAAATGTAATTTAAAATATTATCTTCTGCGAAAAATATAAAATTTAAATTTTTAACGTTAAAAACAATTTTCTATGTTGATTGAATTTAAATTCGCTACTTTCCATACATTAAAAGCTATTTAAAAAAGCGTTTCTTGTTCGAATCATTCCGTAGTAAATGTATTTTCTTATTATTAGCATAATATACCTAGTCAAGGTTTTTTTTGTAGTATGCGATTTTAGATTTAAAATAGTGTTTTCTTCATAGTACGAGTATATGTTCAATTTTATAGTTTAAAAGAAAGTAAAGGCTGTTTTCATCGTAGCCTGATGCGAATGTATATAAATTTAGAAAATAAAATAATAATACTGAATACAAAATAAATATTTCAAAATAGAATTTTGTAATGTTTTGGATAAAAACCACAAAATAGCTTATTTTAAGTTCTTTTCATAGAGGAAATAAATAATGCATGTAAAACGAAATCGATTGAACTCTTAATATTTAGATGACACCTTTTTAAAAGTTATTACTTAACTATATAGAAGATATGAGAAAAGTTTCAACTGCTCCATAAAAGGGAAAAACTCGTTTGAAATGCTATATTTGCTGCTACACATGCTAGAGTGATGCTGTTTCTATTATTTGACTTCGTTTTGCTTAATAGAAATGTCCGAAAATTTTTGAATGAAACAATTCCAAAATGAATAAACTTTCTAGAATTCAATTTTACAAACAAAATCAGAGTAACCCCTCCAAAAGTCTCACGTTTATACTCACTTTTAATTATAACAGACTAATGCATATTTTTATATTTTACGATACTTTATGTTACATTAAAATAAAATTAGTCTCCTCAATTTTGGAGTGGTTTATTATAAAATTTAAGTTTTCAGATTTTATTTTAATGAAAAAGTAAAACACATTTCAAATCAGTTTTCAATATCAATCGGTGATTCCATCGACGACAAAACACAGGCATCTGAAAGTTTTATTGCATGTTCTAGGTTTAAAAACTGACTTTGAGGTATTAACATATTTGAAGAAAATCATTCTACTGGGACCGGGGAATTTATGACGCATTTTCTAAGCTGCAATCGAATGTATTTTTCTTCCTACATTATCCATTGAAAATGTAATTTGAAAATTTTTATAAAATCACTGAAGGGCTTTACTTATATTTTTTAGTTTCACCCAATATAACATGTGTATGAATTCGCTTCTTCTTCATTTTTCATCTTTCTCCTTAGTTCAAATGTTAACACAGAAGCATTTATCCATATTTGATGATATTAATTATACTACTAAATGTGTAAGTGTAATCTAAAGCATTTTATGAGTGCCGTTTATAATTTTAAATCTTCTTGGTTAACATATTTTATGAGTTTGATAATATATATGTTTTAAAATAAAATGATGTTCTTTTCAAATATTAAAGGATTTTTATTTGTGGGGATAGGTAATTTAGAGTTGTTCAGAACATGTGACTTGTTTTAGAAGTAAAATACATTTAATATAAGCTTTCAAAAATTATATCATTTTGGATATTTAATTTTTATACAAAAAATATTGTATCATCAGTTATACTATTTATAAACTCATTTGAAATTCGCCAACCATAAAATGAAATATCTTTATGAAAATTGAGTTCTAGAAGAGCTGAAGAATACTCACAATACTTCATATACTTTCAAAAATACTGTTTGGTTGAAATATCGATATAAAAATTGAAGTAAAACGATAAAAATTTGGTATGTTTTTGGAAAATTTTTCTGGATGTACAGATAAGTATATGTGTCGTCCTGATACAAGGATACAAAATCTCTATCATACTTAAGCTGAATTATCTCTAGCTAAACCCCTACGAAATAATATATATTTATGTATGGGATATAAAGTTATTTATTTTGTCTCATAGCAAAAATAAATTGACAGTTTCGACCTCAATAAATTTTAAACTTCGTTACCATTACATTTCATTATATAGGATTAAAAGCAGTTTTAAGGAGGAAAATATATATATATATATATATATATATATATATATATATATATATATATATATATATATATATATATATATATATATATATATATATATATATATTAATATTTTTCTATATTATTATTATTAACCTTCGCTTTAGATACCTTAATTTCTAAATTAAAAAAAAAAAAAATCACGATACTAGATAAATAATGTACACAGAACTTTCTAGTGATTTATGTATAACCTTTTTTAATAGATATATCGTCGGAAGGGATTGGCAGATTGACTTGAAATTTGATTTTCTACATCTTAATAACATTATTAAATCACATTTTTTGTAGCAATATGATGGCTCTGTTGACAATTTTCTGTTCCGATAGAAAAATCATTTCAACGATTTTCCATCCCAAGCATCAATGTTTACTTTAAATTACCCGGTTAGTAGTTTTGGGGCTATGTGCATAATTTTATTCGGTAGGCGCGGAATAAGAGTTGGTCAGGTAGTTGCAGAGTTCCCCATACAGATAAGTTCTTCACCCATTATACAATTTTTGGTTAATCAACAGGACAATGCTTGATATTAGTTTCGGCTTGTATAATCGGATCTACAATCTCTTCTTGGATAGAAATAGATAAGCTAAATAAATCTCATACACATAAGATTCTAAAGTTAAATTGATGTTAGACGATATTGGTGGTAATGTAAATGTTAGTTTTTTGTTTATTTTTAGCAAGAGAACACACATCTAGAATAGGCCAACGAATTTCGAAACAATCTGTGTAATAAAATATATTTTGCTAAAAAGACAATAAAAAAAATAAGCATAAATGAGAAAACTGCGACTCATAACATAACATAATATTCTGCATATGTTTTTTGAATACAATTTTACGATTCACTGTTCAGCGACTATTGTTTAAATAATAAATACATTGTTATGTTTTTGCTACATATAAGATACACAAGTGGACAAGAGATATTTCCGTTGAATATTTCAGCATTTGAAAATTTGTCTGTGGTAAATTTATATATTACTTTCAAATGGTTCGACTATTTATAAGTTGTTTTAAACTTCGTTATCAATACTATTTCATCATATGTATCTGTGTGTATGTATATTAATTTGTTTGGTCGAGTTCTATAAATAGGATTAAAAGTTTTAATGAGGAGCCCTAAAAATTTGTCAATATTAGACAGTTTGTGTATGCAATATAATTAACCTTCGCTTTAGATACCTTAATTTCTATATTAAAAAAAAAAAAAAAATTATGATACTATTACACAGAACTTGTTCATTATTGATCTAGTTGAATATTTCAGCATGACATAAATTTTTCTGTGGTAAATTTAAAGATTAATTTCAAAGGGTTATTTCTATTTAAAACATTGAGGAAAACTCCAATTAATCAATATTGAATTTTGACATACACAATTTAACATGTAAATCAACGGTTGAGTGGCTTCGAAAAAAATATTAATAACTTAATTTTTATGTTAGGTTTTTTTAATATTTACCTTCAAAACTATATAAATTACCAGCAGTGTTGTGGCAGTCTTCCATGTATATATTAAGATTTTAAATTCAAAATTTAATTTTTTTAAATTGGTGCATACCTTGTAAGTAAGCTGATATTACTTTAATTTTGAAAATAAATTAATCAAAAAATTATTAAATCAAAAAACCTTATATACTTTCATTCCTCTAGGACCGTCAACAACTTATATAGAGTGTTTCGGAAATTTATTTTGAAAACTGTTAGCAGAGTACCTGTTTAAAGAAGTTACATAATTGTTGAAGCATTTATTTTAATTATTGAATTAATGTAGAATTTAGTAAGACCAAGTACAAAACTAAAAAATCATTTTTCCATAATTGATACAAAAAACATTTAACGAGATCAAGGTGGGTTTTTATTAAATTTATAATATTTCTGAAACACTTTTCTTTTAAAATAACATTCATTTGAAATATTGTGTTTATTTCGTGATAGACGAACGCCTAGAATATTGAAATGCAATTCTGAACTAAGATTGCCTTGTTCCAAATTAAATTCCAAAAGAATAGAAAATTTGAAATTTTACGTATAGGTAAATATTATTAAAAAATTTTATGAAATATATTATTCTTATTGCGAAAGATTCTTAAATTTAATGGAGAAGTCTTAAAAAATACATATTTATAAAGAAGCAGAGAGCATTAATTTTAGATCGGATAAATTCTGAAACAGTCTATCGATAACCATGTTAAGGGAAATTAAATTCGAAAAAGTTTTGAATATTCAACTCTTCTAGTACGTTATAGGCCAAAGTACAAAATGAGCAAATAATTGATTTTTTAACTAGTTTAACTTTTTGTTTATTAGAAAATTTTGTGTTGCATTGTAACATTGAAACTAAGGTCTTTGTTGTACGTATATATTAATGTATATATGCCTTCATATAAATAAATAAAATGTTCACTTAGATAATGTTGATGATACTATTCGAAATAAACTTGCGTTGTCCTTACATTCCAAACATGCATAATAATTTATATCTCTAGTTGTTATATTAAGTATGAATCTTTTATCATACTACCTTCTAGATCATCGCTCATATATCCTATGTGGCGAAAAACAACCAAATTTTATGTATTATTCTTCCTTGAATATTTCTTCACTGTTAAAACCGTAAATGAATCCATTTCTTAATGAATAAATGCTGCACACGGAACTTCAGTGAAAGAGAGGCATAAGGATCAACACACGAAATTGGGAACGCATTGGGTAGGTACACCTAAAAACGTAAAGAAACAATAAGTTTCTAATAAAAAGTTAGAAATAGTACTTTGTATTTGGTTATGTTTTTTGTTTGGTAGAAACTCAAGTATCTATCTTTTTCAATAAACTGAAATATATTTTTACTTTGACATATAGACCTAATTATATAAAATTTTTATCGCTTTTAGAAGTTTTGTAATAGGGATGTGGACTAAATTTGTTTTATTCGTCACTTGAAGTGTTTTTACATGATAGTATATACATGAAATAATTACAATAATGTTTTTCTATTGACTCAACTTGATGTGTAGATCATTGTTTATGGTGTAATTTTGTATTTGGCTTTAAACTAACTTCAAGATACTTGAGATACAATAGTAATAGACTGAAATATTTTATTAAAAGATCTTCCTTCTAAATAAAATTTTTTAACAACTGAACAATTCATTGAACTGTAGGTTCAATTCCATCTAAACTAAAATTATTACCCCGCGATTGTTTTTTGGAATAAAAGGAATTCGATTAAATTTATAATTTGATTCCTATTTTGAATATTATTAAAAATAAAGTTATGTTTTCGTTCTGGATTTCATTTAATATATTTGCGTGGTTTTTGGTAACTTCGATAAGAAATATAACAATTAGTTACATACTGATTTTTCTTAAATTTGCTACATTTCGCTGATTGATTTACAACTTCTGCAGACAGTTTTAGATTTTTTCAAGGTTTTAAGTTGTACACTAGCAAAAAGATACATATTATTAACGAAACTCTTATTTATTTTTTATTGTATAAATTACGTAAAATAAAAGAAAAACTTTATTTTTTACTCAAAATCAACTTGTGTTTTAGTTGTTTTTGCTAGTGTACGGTTGCTTGGTTAAATAGACTTAAAATCGTTTTACCAGAATAATCAAATCTAAAATTGCATACAGAAGCAGAAATCATCGAATTGTAAATTTAAGACACATGGATATTTTATCGCTGTATCGCTCTTCCATTCATATATGTATGTCAGTTTTTTAATTCCTATATAGTATCATATGTCTTTTAAATTATCATTCAAATATTCGGAAGTAGTTGCAAATAATTCTAAAATATTTCCTTTTATTGATAGAAACAGGTGAAGCTATTTTAAATAGTGTAGGTAAACAATATTAAGGCACTCACTTATCTAATGATCTAAAACTGTTAAATTGTACATAGAGGTAGCGCGACGAGTAAAAAACATATTTTTTCTGTTTTCATAATTTAAAATTTTCACATATGAATATGTTATACAATTGTAGAAAAGTTTTCTCTTTTTTCATATGTATTATTGAATGGAATGTAGAATAAAATAATTTTTAAAATATGTATAATAACTACTAAGCCCCTTTACCTTCTTCATTTTCACTTCTTCCATTTATACGCCATACCTATATATTTTTAAACAAAAAATTAATAAAGGGTGAACAAAAAATGTAACCATAGTTTTTCTTGTCAAGAGAAAATAAATTTATAAGATCATTAAGAAATATCGGTTTCTTTGATAAAATTTGAAAAACAACGATAAAAATAATAGTCACCCAACACCATGAAATAGTCCGCCGGAATATTTCAAGTATACCAGTAGACATCATGGTTAGTTTTACATAATAACAGACAATGGCTCTTATTATGCATATCACATCGAAACATTTACGATAAGCCTAGATCAAACTATAATACCAGTCACACTTTGTTTCCAGTTGGATTTCGATTCAGTTAAATATTAACAAGTAAAAACAAAAGGTATGCATTCATATTATCTGCCACAATCAAGCTACGATCGATCCTGTACCTATAGTATGAACACTTACTTTGTTTCTTACTTGATAATATTTTACAAGATTGAGATCAATAACGAACGGCGATCGCTATTAGAGTATGAATCTACCCAAATACGATTTTCATTCACTGGTTTCGAATTTAAAACTTTATAATAAACAAGTCTTTTCCTTATAGTTTCTTGTATCTGTTTTTAATCAAACTTTTCCCTGCTAATATCAGTAAAGAACTATAAAAAATTGTTTGAAACACACGAGTTTGAAACACACACAAATTCTGATGGCAATTGCTTTGCATGTTTGACTCACTTCACTTATGGTACTGTCTAAACATACTTTCAAACATGAAGTTTATTATATTAACAATATTATACAAATAAAAGGTGTAAAATACACTCTCATTCCAATAAATATATGCTAATTTCTATACTTGGCATATAAAATATGTCAGAGTATATTATTTTAGTCTAAAGTTTATAACGCTAGAAAATATTGACCGCACAAGCAAAATGTTGAAATAGATGATCATTTAATTAGTCAATTTCCGCATATCCGTCTTTCTGTCCATCCGCCCATGGACTCGATTACTCAAAACCGAAAAGAGATCGTGTTTAAATTTTTGTGACGCACTTTAGGCATAAAAAGATCAAGTTCGTTAATGAGCAAAATCGTCCATTGAATGCAGTAGATCCTTTTGAAAAATTAAAGACAGAAGATGAGTTTAACGACAAAAAGTTTTTTAAAAGAACAACTTTTGTTTGAAACATTATTTCGTAAAATGTATCCTGAATACTCCACATTATTATTCAGTGCATAAATATATATTTGAAATTTATAAAAAAACACACTTTTACAATTTATAAATTTTATTACTAGTACATTTCCAAAATTTTGTTTTGCGAATTAGAAAAAAAAATTGCCTTCAAAAATAGTGGCAACGACCCTATAGTTTGAGTAAAAAAGAAATTGCCTACTGCCATTATTTACTTCAGTTACCATTCTAGCTACGTCATCAAAATATGAAGACGAAAATTACATTACCTACAAGTAGGCCTAGAAAATATTGATGCTTCTATTAACAATTATTACTTAATGGTTTACATCCTCGATATACAGTGAAGTATCAATATTTGAACTATTTGTAAGTATAAGCATTCATAAAACACTTTCAATATGCTGTTCATGCAGTCATAAATACATAAATTTTTATAATGTGTGTTATAATAATTATTATATTTTTTAAGTAGTTGTTTAAATTGTGGCGAATCCAAACATTTAAAGAAAAAATGTTTCAAACAATAGTTGTTTTCTTATAGAAAACATTTTTTGTCTTTGAAGTTTTTTCATTATCTTCTCTGGTTTAATAGGTGGGTCATAGATCCATTGCGTCGTAGACCCAATGAACCGATTTTGCTCATGAAAAACCTAAACTCATTTTTATGTCTGGTATACGTCACAAAAATTTCTACTTTCATATTTTTTGTTTATTTTTGAGTTATGTTGATGACGGACGGACATGCGATAATAGAATAATTAGGTGATTTTATGAACACACATACCCAATTGTTTTTCCTATCGTTACAAAGTTGAGAGTATAGTTTATGTGCTCTGGCATATTGTTTACATCTCAACTCTCTTTTTTTATAGTTGTAAATAATATTCTGGAAACACGTCTAGTTAAATGGATGGCATCCTATATACAATTTATAAAAAAAAATATTTTAATCTAGAAACTGTAACAAAACAATGATAGCTCTGAGCTGTATACGAGTAACTTCATCACACATCATATGCATGGCTTAATACAGAAAATAATTTTTTTTGTTTCAATGTACAATACTTGAGCGAATTAAATCATACAATGGATTCTGTAAATATTTTTTATTCGTATATATTTGAAATCTTTAAAATCATAGACGCATACAAGCGAACAGGTAAGTGGATGTAGCACTCTTCGACTCTATGTACGCTATTATGTGCTACCACCTATCCACTAGTTTATTGAGTAGGAATGTTCACTAATTTTAATTGTCATTACGTCAATCGTCCTTACTTCATAAACATGGAACTGAACTTTCCAACAGTATTCCAACTTGTACTTTAAAAAAAGGGATTCTCCAATCCTCCATCATCACTCTTTCATGTGATAACATCTTCATGTAAGTGCTAAGTAATTATTCATTTTAATTCTGAGATACTATGATAACAATAGATTTATTCTATTATGAATATAGAACACTGGTGCGTTACCTTTTATTTTTTACTTCAGTGCCTCTCAATCGTTTAATCTTGAACATCGAAGAAATATCAATGAAAAAACCATTCAAAAAATGTCAAACAAAAAAAATTTTTTTTGTCACTTCAAATTGTATTAAATTATGGGGTTAAAATAGTGTAAATACATTTTTTTTTAAATATTAACTGTATAGATGTTCCAGAATTTTTGCTATTTGTGTACATGCAAATGCAATACGAGGTCACTTTTTTGTCATCATTATTGGCAGTGTATTTTTTTCATTTACTCCAATGATATTTATCTTTTATTAATTTTTTGGAAGTTGTACAGACGATCAAATCACTATACTTGTGGTTTATTTCTTCATATACGTATACATAAAAACCATCATAAGCAAATGTAAGTTCAAATAATAAGAATGTAGCGAAAGTAATATATTATTTTCAAATTATATTTCAATTAAATTTCAGAGGTATTCCAAACTACCGCGAAGCAATACATTATTCCAAACTGTTTATGTATCTGTTTTAACTGTTAATATATCATTATCATCGTTTTGTGAAAGATTTTGACCATTAACCCTGATTTATTTTGTTATCTCAGGTATAAACAAAATAATTCACATGCATATACCTTTATTTTGAAACAATGTGACTGCTCATAGCAATGTAACCAACGAGTTTTTGTAAAAGTAATTTTTTAAACAATAAAAGCTTACATATTCAATTTTCATAGGAGCTTTGTAATAGAGCTATATATATAAAATTAGCATAAGTATCTCTGACCAAATGGAATTGTGTCTTAACTTTGAATTGTTTTTCGCATTGAACTTTCTGGCTCTAGTCTCAATCCAGCATTTTAAGGTACTCCAGATTTAATGTAAAACTACTAAACAAATTCCAACAATGAAGCTGCCAGCAGAATTTGTTAATTAATTGTTCTAAAAATAATTTCCCTAAGTAAAACAAATATGAAAAAAATTTTATTTTTTATTTTTCTTATTTAAAATCCCTTTTTTGCGACGTATTATAAACGTTAAAATAAATCGTGATGAAATCTCCTAGCGCGAGTTTTTATTAGCAATTAGCCAATATTAACAACCATGATTTTATTACTCTTACCTCATGAAAATACGGTTGTTGCGAATGTAAAGAATATAAAGTGAATATTTATATGACTTTATCTTGCTAAAGAATATAAAATATGAAATTATCTTTCTATATTTAATTTGACATTAAATTTTGCAACGAATATTTGCTTTCTGTAAAAATGTTCCTTTTGTTTGGATGACAAAGATATATTGTGGATTACATCCCGAATCATAATCATACAAACTGTATGAATCACATTATCTACCAAGGCGTTTCTGTCTCCTGGTGGAAGTAAGTAAATGTAGATACATATAATATATGAATAGCCGATAAATCAATTATTTGAGTGCATTACATACATATTATTTAATGTTTGTAAGTGCATGAAGTAATAATAATTCGTGTTCATTATCAATATTACTATTACTATTAAAATACAATGAGTTCCACAAATCATTAGGTTTACGTCCTAAGAATTTATTAGGTTAGATGCTCATTAGTCCAATTTTTGTGTATTCAAAGAAATTTATTATTTACCCTGACCACCAGTCAGCTATCTATAGCTGTTCAATGCCTGTATACAAAACAGACAATCAGTTTTTTAATTCATTTTTGCATTTGTTTTATCAATGATTGCTGATGACCGTTATTTCCGGCATTGAGCTATTATAATTTTAAATGTATGACTTATTACAGGTTCGTATTTAAGTTATAAATAAAATCAAGCATATTCCTCAAATATTCAAATTGTTCTGAAACTATATTACTAAGCATTAAAATAATTAAAAAAATAACGAAAGTTCCAGGAAAAAGTTTCAGAAATCGTTGTTTCTAAAGTCCATATATATATATATATATATATATATATATATATATATATATATATATATATATATATATATATATATATATATATATATATATATATATATATATATATATATATATATATATTATATTTTAATAGCTATTCGCTATTCCCAGTCTACCTCAATCTCCAGTGGTATTCATCGGAGGTTGCGTGCTGAACAGCACTAAAAAGCAAATTATAAAATCAATTGATACAAACCAAAATATAAAATAAATTGTAGAGTGGTTGTTACTATGAATAAACTGAAGCTGCCAATAGCAGTCAATAGGCTAACCGTAGACTAAGAACGTAGATTTTTAGCTAGGTACCTAAAAACACTTATAATTTTTAATGGTAAAGTATTTCAGCACTTATAAGTTATACTGTATCAGTATAATACCAATTCATAGTATATACTCGTACTTATCGATAAAAATCAATTTTATTAAATTATATAATAGTTTGTTTAAAAGCATTTCTAGATTAAAATTGATTTGCATATTAGTTATACTGAAACTACTGGAAAATATCAACTAAATTGTCTTCGCTTCATATGTTTACAACTTTAAAACCTACTGTATATGCCACTAAACCTAGATTTGAATGTTTTCTTATTTTTGTGGAATTGTCTGCATGAACTGCACTTGGAAATAATAAATAAGATATTTAAAATTTTCGAAAACATTAGATATGTAAAATTCCAAATTTTTATAATGCTTTTTATAAATTTACTTTCGTAAAACTCTTAGGTCCTTCCTACCTAATCAGGTTTGGTTGTCGAATAATCGCACGCAAGTGCATTGTTATTTTTCACATTTATGTGTATAGCTAAATAATTATTTATACAGGTGTGGTCGGTTGTGTTGAAACATGGAAATAAAGTGAAAAAACGCATGTTAATGCGAAATTCCACTGAGGCAATGTTGTACTTGTCGTACAGGAATGTAGCATGCGCTTAAAACTATTTCATTTACACAACTTCAGTTTGAATTATCAAGTTATTGCCAAACAGTTTCAGCAGCTGCTTATTTCATAATCGCTTCGAATCTTTGAAACAAAAAGGAAAACGCCATGATAGTGGAGAAGATAGCTAGATATGAGCTAGATGGTCATGAAATTCAGTATAATTTGTACGGTTGCTGAAGAAGATTTTCAGTTATTTATGTATAAATTTTTTTCTTTATTACTTTTAGAATAAAAATCTTTCGGGAACCAATAACAACTCACGTAAGATTATAAGTGAAATTGAAATATCCTGTTTCGAATATCTGAGTGAAGCATTTCTCTAATTATTTCACAGGAAATGAATGCATTATTAATATATAAATTAATTATTTTTACTTTAATCACCGAACATACTATATTATATTTATCCGAAAAATTTTTCAAATTATCGTTTTTTATCAATATATCGTTGTATTTAGCGATTTTTTTATTCCATAATTTGGGGGAATTATGGTAATCGTCAATTAAAGATGTAGTTTTATCGTTTGTCCATTCCTTGTTTTTTATTGCAAACTGTACTTATCAACTTGTAACAACGTTCAACTTGTGGCAAGGAGACACATTTTTCTTCGCTACAAAAAATTTTAGAATAGAAAATAGAATAGTTATTTTTTAGTTCTGCGTTTGAAATTAACATACATTTTCCTACACACTTTATAGTTTTAAACAAAAGTTACTAATTTAATAACATATTTAATTTTATTTTATAACATTCATTATAATGCATTTATTATAATATCCATTTAATATACGTTTATTAGTGGAGTTCATGCATCAAAGAGTTAATGTTTGTATTCATTTATAAACGATTTCTTTTCGGTTAAAACACTTAATTAGATTGTAAAAACTGATATTTAATTTTTAAATAACTCTAATTTTATAATCAACATTTAATTTAAAAATAATGCAGTTTTATACAAGGACTGAAATTCCTTTTGGAATACGGATATTTCCAAACAAAAAAATGTTTTCGAAAATATTGTGTGAATGAATTAATCCTGAAAGCTTATGCAAATACTTTGCATTGATTGATATTCCATTATAAAGTTATTGCCTTAAAATTATTGTTTACCAAGTTCAAAAAAGTAATTCAGCTAGATTTTGTTCTTGACAATTTTGGCTTCATAGTTCATATTCAAGTATTTGAGTATTTGTATTTATGTGTGGATTTTGGTTTTTGCTTTTAATCCTTAAATACGTTTAATTTGATATCAAATAAAATATTTTCTTCACGACTTGATAAAGGATCTCATTTGAATTCCAGTTTGCCATGTAGTGTATTCTGTTAAATCCAATTATATCTAACATGTTGAACTCGATACAGTAACTTTGAATCTTTGAAGAAACATCCGAAATCGATTATGTTTGCACGTTTTTGCATAATATTGATATTGAGTAGTATACAGAATAGTTTTGGACTTAATGCGTTTTTTTTTTGTTTCAACATGTTATGATTATAAAAATTTTCATTTTTCATGTTCATTGAAATAAATTTATTCTATATTTTGTCTAGCCTTATTGATAACTGCCCTCTATTTGTTTCAAGATGATTTTAATTTTGTTCTAATCCTTATTTGTGATGTTTTTGAAAGTTATATAATTCATAGGGTTTATATTGCCACGGCTGAATTTATTTTACTTGTCGTAATTAGCACTTCTTACGACAGTGCATAAAAATGTGAAATTCTTCACTAATTTATAAAACGAATCACACCAACCATTAATTATTCCTAAACGTTTTATTCATTGAAAGGTGATAACCGAACCTGCTAAATAATGCTTTTGTAAGTCGTAGCAAACATACATTTGTTCACCCAGTTTATATTTAGTAGAAATATTAGTACGGTTGTAATTGGAGAAAATTTATGCCAATTTTGTTATTTACCAATCTATTAAACTACCAATAACTTTATAGATATATTTCTTCCGAACTATTTATATCGAAATATGTTGTATTATATTATGTTGAAGTTTTGGAACTTCATGAGTAATCTTTGTTTTTGACGGACTGTTTGTCTATGCATAACAGTAGCATGCATAACAGTTTTAGAAATGTTCCGAGAAGTCCCATTTTACCTATCAATATGATATAGTGCTCGAAGCTTTTCTTGTTTATTTCAGTTAAATGCTGGTCTTGTGAACTAATTATTCAATTATGTTGAAATTTTATGTGGATGCGTTGTAAAGACTTACAAATATTTTTTAAACGTTGAAATCGATTATTTAAAAATATCGTAGATAAGAAAAATTAAAATAGAAACAAGAAACGTGGAAACTTGGAAACAAAAAAGCTTAATGTCACAGATAATTTGAATTTTGTTGTAATTAATTATTTCGCATATTGAAAAGAAAAATGAATTCACAAACAACCGCAAACAAAATAAATTTATTTATTCGTTTTCTTAATGCTATAGTAAATTTTAAATGATTGAATTGTAAAATTGTTTTTTTTCATCTCATATCTAAATTGCATTAAATTCGTTTTAGACGTTACGAACATATTATATTTCATGTACATATTCATACATTACCAGGAAGTTCTTTATCCATTACTGTCATTATATTTTTTTTATCCCACTGCGATAAAGCTAAACGAATGGGTTAAGTTTTTAGCAGTCTCAGTATGTATGTTTTTATTTAAGAGGGGGGAATCCTTTTTAAGCATTCCAGGCATATCGCCTGGATATGGGAAGACTCGACGCAGCGTCATCTAAAACAAACCGCTAGCGCCCATACTCACTAAACACTAAAACCTCTTTTCTTCTATCCTCTTATCGCCCACGGAAACCGCCGTCAAGCATTACTTCGTTAGGGGAGGATCTAGCTATTTCAATTCCTTTTGGTGGCTAAGGTGTTATCTTCCTTCCTTCTATCTTCTGTGATTTGATTCCTCTTTCGATGCAACATTGAGACTCAAAATTGCTTAGGACCTAGAGTTAAGAAATGTACTCTGTTAGTTGTTATTTTCATTTTAAATAATAAATTTTTTTGAAACTTTTAAATACAAACAGTCATTTATTTATGACTCATAATCTATGCGTATATTCTATAACACTTTATTTGGGCTCACAAAACGTCAGTATTATCATAATGAAATAGGTATTAATTATCTTCAAAAATCAAACACAATACATTACATTGACGAAGTGTAGGAAATAAGTTTATTAATCTAGTAAAAAATACCTTCATTTCATTGTTGATTTGAAACAGGTATCAAAGTAAAGAACGGAAGATAAATCTGGGCTTAACTTTCGCACTATAATGTTTCATAACCACCATTAAACTCAATAGAACACAAGACTGTCAATGATATAGTAATTCATTGTTTATATTATATAATATGAACTATCAAACAATGCTTATAATGCCTCCTGGTGTTACACATATTCATCCAATATTATTTATTATTATCTGAAGTAGATAATCATAATTTTGGTACATTGTTTATTCTAATAATCAAGAGCTTTGTATATCAATTTATAGTTCAGTATTTACATATAGAATTAGTTAATAAAATTGTGCCATGGTAAGTAATGACTTTAAATTTATTATATATGCTGTTCAATATGTATAAATTTAAATCGGTAAGAGGATACCTTACCAAGTACATAACATATTTTTCTGATGTTTCACAAATTAATCCGGAAGTTTGGATGAACTAGATATGTTTTAAGACCTTATGATAATACACCGGTATGAAACCGGCTACGTAATGGCGAAATTCAAGCATTTGATTCAAATGAAAATTTAGACTAAAAAACACATACAGTAATTGTATATAATGATCAAAAATATATAATTATTTTAACTGGAATATAATATTTTATTTAAAAAAACGCCAGGTTGTCGCTATTTGCTAAAATAATTATATATTCTAGAATATCAATGTTTTAATACAAATTTTAGTTTCTCGTGGCGCACCAATCATTTGAGAAGTCCCTTCCACGGACTGTGCACGATATTGATAATAATGCATACAGAGTGCAACTCAAGCTATTCTATTCTATTATAAATTTAACATTACAATTAAAATTATTTTATATTTTTTAGTACATTTGAAGAATTCGTGATATTTAAATCATTTAAAACCATATTTTTTACATTAATTTTTGAAATGTACCAAACACATTATTTGAAAGACGTACTAGTGATAGTATACAGTCGCATTATGATTTATAAGAAGTTTGAGTATTTTTTTAATGAATTATAAAATTCACAACGTTATCATACGAATGATAACGGTATTGATTTGGAATTCCTACTGTCTTATCATATCCGGTAAATTATTTTATACCCAACATACCATCCGTTTGTCCTCAAGAACACTATCGAAAATATATATCAAATAGAACTTATAACTACGTATTCTTAACCTAAAAAGTGTGTTTAAGTTCAAGGATGTGTAAAATTAATTAATTGGGTGTCAGGGAAGTATAACTCAAAAAAAAAAAAAAAAATCGGTATCCCATGACGCAGTATGCATTTAAATTTGCAACAGTTTTTATTAAGCCTTGTCATTATTCTAGCTCAAATTCAAGCTAAACAGCCAATATATCTACATATAAACATGAAAAACTGTTCAACCGCTTTTTTCTCCTGAATATTCTTGCACTTTCTTTTGTTTGGTAGACTTTGACGAGCTTCATTGTTATCAATAAAAAATGATTCGGATTCATATTTAAGAATCCCTATTGTGACTAACGAATGAATATAGTTTTACTTTAATATACCAAATTAGCTCTAATTAAATGTTTATTGAAACATATATTATAACATAGTTCCATTAAACTCCTACACATTTGCTACAAATATCTAGAAAATTAGTGTCTTTTTTTTCTATAAACATAGTGAATAGGTGAATATAAGCACTCAATAGACAGACATTATTATAAAATAACCACCATTGGTTGTGGTTGGTGTACATTGATAAATTTTTTTGTGTGGTTAACCATTGGTACGAGCTATTGCATACACACATATACACAATATTACGATGATAGTTAACAATATATCGTCCACATGTTTTTATGATGTTTTTAATATACATTATTCAATAGTTACAAAACTCTACTTGGCTTTCTGGTGCAGCTGTTGCTATCACCAAACAAAACATACCACCATCATATGATATAAGAAGTAATATTTTATAAATCGTTCAATTCGAACCACAACAACGTAGTTCGTTTTATCTTTGTTACCCAGGTCTAGAAGTAAAATAGCCAGCTTTATGGTAACAAATAAAAATGTATGTTTGTACTTACATGATTGGACTCATGATTCGACGCATGATTGGACTTTTTTTCTACTATATACTTTTAGGAATATTTATTTGCGCATATGTGTGTGTGTGTGTGTTTTGTAAGTGCGTTTGTGATAATAAACTAATTATATTGTTGTTACGTTTCGTTTAAAGGATATTCGCCGGAAGATAAGTAGTCACATTTACAAATATGATAGTATAATATGACCATTAAGATTGTTAATAAGTGTGTGTCTATTGACCATATCAACATAAAGTTACCTGGGTTACACGCTGTAATAAATAGAAATAAACTGAGTCTAATGATTACTCGTTTCCTTTATTGTCTGCCGTTTTCAGACACCATTCCAAGTCGTCACTTACAAGATAATGCACAATAAATAGATTTTCAAACGTTTTATATAAATTGAAACAGTATAGTCATACGACTTACATAATTGTGGCATGACAAGATGTATTACACTAAAACTATTTATAAACATAATTAATTACCATTGGTCGATATTTATGACATTTTTTCGGCTATGATAAAGACATATAAATATTCTCAAAGTTCATAGAAGTGCAGATTTAAAAAATAAAAAATTAATACCTAATTAATAATACTTAATACTTACACCGGATCAACAATTTTTGATATACATCTCCTTTATCTCATTTCTCTATTTAAAAAAATTTATTTTCCTTTGTTGTTTTAGTCAGTCAGTTTCATTTTCAAAGATAAAACCTACCATGTAAACATATAGTAAATAAATACCCTTTAAACTACAATATAATCATTTAGAATATTAATAGTTTAATTTACGGTTTTTTAGCATACACTTGAAGTCAGATTACATTTTGTTGCAGATTCTTGTTGCTACATTATAATTGTTCGATATAATGGACTTTATATGTATATTGTAATCTGATTTATATTGAAAACAATGGATGTTCAGTAACAGTGTTTATTTTACATACACATTCTTAACACCAACGAGTTATTAAACAATCACTTAACATATTCCATAATTTGGTTATTTTAACTGTTACTGATAATATTTAAGAAAAACAAAATAGTGTTAATGCCAATAGTTTACTTACATATATAAACTATTCAAAGAACATTTTACATTTTGTAAAGATCAAAAGCTACCAAATTACATCCAGAAATATTTAACAAATGATATTATTATAACTTGATGGGATTTATGTTTAGTAATACAATGAATTTGTTGAAAATAGTATTTTGGATTTATGGTGATTAATACATGAAGCCGTAACACCTCATATTCATCGGAGACGTAACACGTAGGATAACGAGAAAGGCAACTTACGACTACTAAACTTGTCAAACGTTTAACAAGATTTTTATTTTAAGGTAAAAATAATTTATAAACGTCTTAATATAAAAACTCATAGAATAAAAATTTGTCTTTTGTAACAGTCTGATTCTGAAAAAGTCTAAAATAAAAATGAAACATACCGAACGTGTCAATAACTGAAAAATTGTAAATGGCAATAATCAATTGTTTGTTGCAAAATTAAATGGCTCACAGAACCGATTGTTAGTTAATTATTAGAATTTACTTATCATCGATGAAGATGCATAATATATTTTAGAAAACCATATATGGATACCCTTAATATTGAGTACATGATGCACACGTGAGTGATTCAATCCCTATGCAATATATGAGAGTGTATAAAATTTATTCTAAAGTTTGTGACAATGAAAAATATTGAAAGGTCTAAATAGTCTAGTCATGCGTTAACAAGATTAGAATGTCAAAAATAGTGATTTTATGTTCATGAAGCAGATAACTGTCATTTGGGTTCTAAGAATATATGACGCATCGTTTAAATTATAAAAGATACTACAAATTACTACAAAGTTAGATTTTTAAATCAAACTACTTTTGTCTGAAATATTATTTTATAAACTGCTCAGATATAACAAAAATCTCAAAAATTTCTCTGTCAGGACTACACATTATGTTTATTTGAACAATATTAATATTTCAAACATTGATTCTAAACCAAATTCCGGTTATTCGCGTCATGTTGTTTAATCTGTCATAAAAAGAATGTAATTAAAATATTTTATTATCATTTATCACCTTTAATTTGTAATGTCAAAAATTTTGTTTGAATCAACGTGCATCTATACAAAAAATTGATATGCTGACATTTTCTTATATATTTTCATAGCGTAATTAAAGTTAAATTAAAAATAATCAATACCATGAATGTGTAATGACTTTTATGAACGAAAATTTATATTGACTTTATTTCTGTTTGGAAAGTTTTACTTGAAATAATATCGATTTAATCATGAAACTATTACTTAGAAGTTATTATAATTTTATATTGTCATAGCCTTAAAATATTTTTCAATACACTTAATTGCAGCTATTATCGAAGCAAGTAGTCATTCAATTGTGAAATAATTAGAATTAGGGTAAACTGTCCAACAGTGAACCAGTTTTAATTCCAAAAATATTACTTCCGAAGTTGTATAGCAAAATTTAAAACATCTTATACATTGGAAAGTTTGTATAGACTTACAATTTAAAAGTGGTCGGAGTTGTTCACTGTGTACTGGGTGGTGAACACACTGTTCAGTACAAAGTGAACCACAATATAAATAAATCTATAAATTTTCTAAGATGTTTAGAGAAAAAACATACAGTGATCGGTGGAGTTCTTTTATCATATAATTGTTAAAGTGTTTTCGGGAAACACCTACGTATACGTATGTGTGAGGAATTGGAACAAAAATTTTGAAAATTTTTGTTTACTTTTATCCCAAAAACTACATACTATATGGCTGCCCGTTCAAATGACAACTAGTTCACATTATAGTAATATTGTTACTACTATGGAGAGGTTAACGGTAAATACTTCATTGGTTCATTGGTTCATAGGTTCATTGTCGGGCGGCGGTTCAGTGTTGGACGGTTTACCCTATTCTTTTTTCTGATCTATTCGTTCAATGCAGTAAAGAGTGCTTGAAATTTTAATAATATGTGAAAATTATTTAATACTTAATTGCATATTGGATAGGTTTTCTTCATCAATGAATATAATTTTCTACTTGAGGTAATTGATGCACATATGAGCATGTTATTATTAATAAACAACTTCGTTCAATTTTCAAAGCTACTTTATTTTTGTATTATCATAGTAGATTCAATTTCTAATATTACAATTTTTATCTTAAATAATATTAATAATGAAGCTTTAGCTCCACCTCCGGGTCATACACGTCTATAACAGAGGCCATCTACATAATGTTTTTTAATTCTAATTTATTGAACTATAACCTATGATACATTAAATTTATGATACAAACAAAGGGAAGGATATTAATGTCAAGACTAGAATTTGGTAGGTTATGCGTTTGCGGCCATCCTATTCACAAAATTGTGCCAACATAGGTTTGGAATTGTATGAGTAAAACTCTATACACATTGGTGGTTACATCGACATCAATTAACGATTAGCTAATTATAATTGACAAACTGCCACTGTTATTACAAATGTTAGATAATTGTAGCTGCAATGGTTACTTTTTCAAAGATAACGAAATTTTATAAGGTGAATGAATTATATCTTATTTTTAAGGTTTAAATTGTCAACATTGATTGTTTACAAAATATTTTCGTTTTTTGTATTTGTTTTGTAGGCATTTATAATTATATGAATGAGAAAATGATTTTTTTACATCTTCCTTTTTTTATAGCTGACATTAATTACACTCTTATCCACCGTATAAACAATTTTTTTTATAAACTACATTTAAAACTTTTGAATTATAGTTAGAAATGTTTCCTAATGTCTTATATAAATTAAAATCTACGAAATATAAAATTTTAAAATTTATGTGAAGTGAACTTAGGTTAAAGTTACCTCACAAAATAATTTGTGTGAACATTAAAAGCTTCATAGAGAAACTTAGATCAATTTTAAATTGAAGTTTTTTAATTTGAATGCACTAATCCGATTACGCGTTTCTGTTATAATACCGGATATTAAAAGTATACTAAATTATTCAACACTCAATTATTATTCATATATAAAATAAAAACATGAGATTTTGAATTTTATAGAACTGTAAATATTAATAGGTAAAACACCCATACAACGATCTGATACGAGCCACTGATAAATTTTGAAACTACTAATTTTTCAGATTGAAAGATATGATAGTTTCATTCCGATTATTTCATGTTTTATAACTAATTTAATGATTTCCTTGTGCCAACCGTGATTATTAATAACTTTTATTAGTAATTGTACATCACACTTGAGTTAAAATACTAACTGATGAAAGTATTTTATGCTAATTTCAGCTATATCATAATAAAATATTACCTGCTAAAGTATTTTTAAGAATTATCAATTATATATTTTTTTCAATAAATTATTTTTATAATTTTTTTTTTACTTAAAATAATTTCTAATTTAGGTTAATTATTATATTTAATTACATAAAATTTTTCGAAATTTAATTCATAATGAGTATGCTAACATATATTCAATACCTATAACACTTATTAAATATGATAACAAATGTCAATTTAGTGACCATTTCACTAAAGGTTAAGAAAATTATTTTCTTCAAAATGATTTATTCAATAATCTTATAAATAATAAATATTAATCATATTTTAATTATATACTTAAGTATAATAAATATAACAAATAAGCATGCTAAAAAGTTAATTTTTCAGAAATAGAATATTGAATCAAAGAACCAATCAGTATCACTAAGCAAAACAACCCAAATCGGTATTTTGTCTTACGATACAAATTTAGGTTTGGTTAGTTAATTTTAAAAAAAGTTGCTGCCACGGCTTGTTAACTTTAAGTAAGATATATGTGATTATCTCTCATTCATCGTGAAAACATATGAATTCCATAAGTATTTTTTAGTAAATTTCAATAATATCTAAATATTCTATAATTTATATTACCTTGGGTTATTACTTAGGTCAGGTGTTTGAATATTTGTCCAATGACTATCAATGCACTCAATTCGTTTCAAAATTAGTTCAAGCTTGCATATTTTCTGATTGAATTTACTATGCTCTATTGTAATTTTTTATTCTGTTTTGTTTGAAATTTCAGGTAAGTCTTCAACTAAAAAGATACTAATAAGGAGCTGATTGGTAAGTTTTATCGGTATATATAATTTATGTTTGCATATATTTATGTATGTAAGACATCCAATATGACTCACATGTATTGTAATCTTTATTCATATCAAACTAGATCAATCAGTAACAAAAATCGTAAGAATCACACCAAGCTTAGAAGACTTGAAAGTCAAACCATCAGCATGGATGATATATGAGACTGTCTAATGTGCAAATTCATAGGAAAAGATAGAAATGGAAAACATTACGTTGAATGCCATAAAAAAAATCTCACTGCGACAAAGTACCTAACAAAAGTTAATTATTTTTACTGGAATATTTGACTACTAAACTGCAAGAAAATATAAAAACAGCCAACACCTTGTTCCATATATCGAGTGTATCAAAATATTTTCTTGTGGCTTGTTGACAGTCTAAGTTGACAATCGTCCAGTCAACCTAAGAGTAGATATAATCAAAGAAAAAGGAAGGTTTCTTGAATAAAACTGTCCCGCCTGAAGTATTCATATACTTTATTAAAACATTATTCTATAACTTTATGCTACAAAGTAAAATTTATTACATCCAGCTGCTAGACACCTACCTAAAAACAACTTCTCTAGGAATAAATTTAATCTGAGAGCAAATCGATTTAATTTTCAGTTTTAATGTTTTTATGTATAATAAGTAAGGTCTTTAAAGATGTAGATAAAATTCGAGTGGAAACTGCATCAAATCTACATTATGTATCGGGTTTGAGCATTATCTCTTTTACGTATTAGAATCAAAATCGATAATTCATCAGTCTTACTACGCCAAATATACTTTTATATGTATACATATATAATTATAATTATTTATATATAATTGTTGGCTATGATCATATTTTCTTATATTGACACGACAAGCCACATGCATTTAGTAATCACACATTCTTCTTGACTTATCCCACAAAATCCAATACCAATTTAAACCATCAGTAGTGGATTGCTCAGTTTACCAATTAAGAATATTGTGTCAACCGTCTAGGTTGGAATTTAATACTAAGCGGTCTTAGTGAAATAAAGAATTTATTGTGGTTGACTCCTAGATCATAATATTCATGAAAAAGCTATCAAAATAATATTATCTTTTCATTAATCTCTGAATTTAAACACATAAACGAATTTAAAGGAATATAATAGTAAGTGGTAGAACATAATTCAATTACGGAAACATCTACGAAAATTGGATAATCTTTTTGTCATCATCGTAAAAGACTATATACAGTCAGTCAATCAATCACACAAATTTTCTCCTGTACCAATTTCGTCAATGCGTGCGTAGGCGTTGTTTGTGTACTGTGTGAGCGTATATTTTTTTTTTCAATTACATTAATTGAGGTATACATATGTTTTCCTAACAAGAAGATCTCTGTAAGTGAAATATATAGAGATAATCGTGATGTGATTAAAAATAATCTAACAAACATAACGTTTTCTTGTTATATTTCTTACGATAAAAAAAATATCATAAAATTGATCTTGTTTCATTTTTTAAGTAATAGTCAATACATTTTGGTAGCCAATGCCGCAGGTTCAGAAGCTACTTGACAAAGATAATTTAGTGGGAATGGTCCTAGCAAATAGAGTCGGAAGGGCTTAATAAAGGAGTCTTTGTGAAAAGTGAAAAACTGTTTAACATATTTCATGACGTTCTTTTATCTGTTAATAAGATCGGCTTTTCAAACGAGATACTATTGGATTAGTCAGAGATTATCACCTGTCCCAAATTTTTGTAGATAAGTGGCATCTTTGAGAAACTTGCGGTTTCAGACATATTTAAAAGTATTCTTCCCGAAATCATATTGATATTTAGGGTATCAATGATAAATTCACTATGTCACATAAATTCATTGATTTTCGACAATGATTCTGGACAACACCATAGAGAGAATCTTTGTGAATTATAATTATTCCCGTAGGTTGGTAGTATACCATATCTTAAGTTGATCTAAGTGTACAGATATCGCATGCCATGTACAGATGGTCACGTCTGTGTAATTGCGACCGCCAGCTTAATTTGAAGTGTTTAGTTTCGTTTCAATAATTTAAACATATGCATTTATTGCCAGGATTCAATTTAAATGACAAAATTCTGACTTCTGTAGTATTGATTACTAAAATTTCATGGCAGAGTAGTAAGTATTAATGAATTTTATTATTTTTTTAGCAGCAAAACGGGAAATTATTATTATACAAAACAGACAGCGGCGTAAAATTTTAATAACATCTTCCTTCTTATGGTCAACACAAATTGTATTTATTTACAATTTGTGTTGACCATAGTTACGGATTGCTAAAAAGTGAAGTTAGAATTTATCGGATAATTTTATATTCGATATAAAATTCTTCAATAAAAAGTGATATATTTTTTTCTATGCAGTGTTTAGTATTTTCCCTTTGGCGTTCTGTATTTTAAGAACAAAAAAAATATTTTTGTGAATAGATTTTTCACATTTTTCTGTTTTTGTATAGTTTAACGTTTATTATTGAGAGGCTATGAATAATAAATTTTTATTTTCATTGCTTTTGCCAGCAGGTAAATGAAAATTAGTTTTAACAGTTTTATTCATATTCTGATACAAAAAGTCATTATTTTCACCTCAAAAATCGAAATTAATCTAAAATTTTTAAACTAAAAATAAACGTAAAGGAAACTTAAAAATTGTAAATGCACACAATACAATCGATCAGGTATTGATAAAAATGATAGATGATCACTGATAGTCTAAATTGAGAAAAAATTTAAGTTAAGTGTATTGCTCTATTCGTGTTATTATGAGAGTGGATAAATTATTTAAGAAAATCTGATTGATTTAATCTAACTGGTTTTACCTCGATCTGTATATATTAAGATATAATGAGTAAGTTAATTTTTGTCTAAAGTTTGAACGGTAAAAATTTGTATCCCTTACCCAACTCTTGACTCGTAAATCTAATCATTTACAAAAATTAAATTTAAAACCAAAAATGTGTGTTTTTAAAAAACAAAAAACTTTTTTTGATATTTTTTATCATAAAATGTTCATGTTCGCTCCAATTTAAACTGAAATAACAATTGGAATTCATGGTATTATTGTATATGTGTTTGTAACTGTATGGACTGAATGTTTAGAATATTTTATGAACGATTATGATAAAAATAGTTCAAACATTGATACTGAACTATGTGTCTAAACATTTAACCCTATTAGTTGTTATTTTCACTTGTTATTTATTAGTCATGTATTTCGTGAGTGAGTAAAGGAGTGTAATTTCGTTTTTAGAGATAGATATTATCAAATTCAACTTTATTCTTTTCTATATCTTAATTCTTTTAACTTTTCAGTCAGATTTGGTAAAGCAATCGAATTTATAATATTTATTATTATTATTATTTCTTAAATCGATAATCATTAATGACTCAAATGCGGTAACAACCGCACTGAATGGGCCAAAGATAAACATCTGAAAATAAAAATATTTGGAATTGTTCAAGTTATCAACCTCGAAATAAAACAGCTGAAGTGATGGAATAACATTGATTAAATATCTAAATGTAGTATAATAATAATTTATCAGTATAAAACTAAAATGGTGACAAGTCTAAATAGTTTATGTAAAAATATTTCAAACAAAAGTTTAAAAAAACTAATATTTCTGTATTTGAACTTTTCAACTACTCTTCTGGTCTACCAGATTGACCTTGGTTCCATGGGACCCAATGCACCAACATCACCCATTCTCGAACTTATACTCACTTTTTATGTTTAAAATACGACATAAGCATTCCAGCCCGCTATCTCTTTCCTTTTTTGAGTTATCATGTTGAATATTTCCTTTTTTGAGTTTTTACACACGAAGAAACTTATTAGGTACTATGCGCACGTGTATTTTGTAAGTGCCTTCAATATTTTCAAGCATTGCAATCATTTTAAGTTCAAAAGTTCTTAGGGTTCTTATTTTTCACAAATTCTCAAAAGTAAAGTCTCAATTCATCTGAGCAGTCCCGTGCCATTTCTGCATTCTTGTTTTTTATTTCGAAAATTTAAAATTTTGATTGTTTAGGTTTTTTTTGTCGATAAATCATCTTGATGGTTTCAGGAGAATTGTTGCTTTATTGCGTTATTACGCTTTAGATCTACATTATGTAAGAACTAGTTGAGAGTATCGTAAAAGTAGTATTTACCACGCCTCGTTCATAATATGGTGATGTGTAGATTTTCATACAAATTATTTTTAATTTTTTTAAAAGCTTTTTACAAATTTTATATCTATAGTCATTGCTATCTGATAAAAAACTCACAAGAAATTCTCTAAAGGGAATATGTATGAATACATATTTTACAAGTAAAAATTATCGAATTAGACGAAGCTACTTGTTGTGAACACGAAAAACTTCTTTTTGTTAAAAATACTCAATGGGAACGTAAGTAAAAATTTTTCTGCTTGAGGAAATTTTAAAATATTTGATCTTTTGTATATTTTAAAGCCCAAACTCGTTAACACGTAAATAACGAAATAAAAAATCACATTAAAGTATAATTTTCATTTCAATAATAAGATTATAATTCCTGTTAGTTTTGAAGTTACCAATAATGACGCAGTGTAACTGCCACAGTCAGTCATGACCACATACCAAATATTGCTGCCAAATTCTCAGACTATGACTTCCCGAAAGAATGTTAGGTCGTTTGAAATATTTTGGATATTTCAGTGATCATGCATATTTTAATTGTTTACAAATATAAAGTAATATGAACTGTAATGATACTTGTAATAAGGTTACTTGAACTAACTACTGACTATTTTGGATGTCCAGCTGTTAAGTATTTCCCCCTCTTTCGAAAATATCGGTACGCTTTTATCACTCAGCTTCATTTAAATAACTTCTCTAATATTCTACATTTAATATGCTAGATTTCCCCAAGAATATCTATCAAATAAAGTGTCTATTTTTCATTTTACTATGATTAAACAGAGGGAATTAACACAGAAGTTCAATATCAAGCTTGAATTTTGATGTAAGATATAAAGCTTGTCTTCATTTGCTAGACAAGCAATCCTTATACTAGCTGACCCGATAGATTCACAGTTCTGTGTTAACTATTGAATGGCGCATTAAAACTTCTTTAGTGTTGTCGTTTTGTCCATCTTATCAAATTTATTTTGTGGCTATGATGGCATGCGATCTAATGCAGTCATAAATAATGCAAGCGGTGTGTTGATGGAAAAAATTTAAAGTTTTTTGTCGTCCCTATTTGGCGTTGGGAATAAGGAACTTATTTTATGATATATTTGATCTTGAATCTGTAACAATTAACAACAGATAATAAATAACTGTAATATTTTCACACGTTCACTTCTTTCTGTCTGCTTTTGGTAATTTACCGAGCTATTTTAAGTTTGTTTTTCAATATTTATCTTGAAAGTATAAAATAACCTTTTTTTGTACCAAACGACGTCATTTAAAACCAATTATTGTTTTTCTGAATATAACTCAAAAAATGTTTCAAATCTATGTTGGTGTCGGTGGCAGTACCAATTTGACTTGACCGTCCATACAACACTATAAGGGGTTAAAAAATGTCATTTTTAAACTAAAATACCTTACAATATTGGCCTACATGGTTTATTCGTCCAATAGTAACAGTTTGCTGTGAACCGTAATCGATCAGGTGACTTCATTTTCAACTTAAATGCCGAACAATATTGACTTACAACGTTCATTTGTCCAATAGCCATGATTTGCTTTAAACCCTAATCAATTTTCACGGTCCATAATTAAATGTATTTCGATAGGGATTAATCGTAACATGATGATTTCCATTCCATCTACTCCGTTGAACTTCATTCCGCGCCTTTATAACCATTTATATTACTCGATTTATCGTTATATCGTTATATTTATATTATACCTTATTTAAACTAAAGATAGACAAATTAAATATCAAAAATAAATTAAAAATTTTTAACGAATATTTATATTTTTAATATTTTATATAATTAATTGAATTGATTCAGTCTTTTTGGATTGTTAATTATGATTTTAATTCATGATTACTTTTGAAATATTCATTAAAAGTTTCGATGGTATCCAAACTTTATTAAGTACTGGAAAATGAGAAGATTATAAGATTATAAAATGTAACTAAGAAGTATCATACAAATATTAGAGTAAAAGCATTGGTGGAATTGAAAAATTCAGTTACGCTAATAACTCAACAAAAAATTTAAACAAAATCTTTTTAATTAACCTTGAAATTTTCTCTATTTCTGACGTAAACATAAGCTGTCAAATATTGTATTAATATTAAAAATCCAATAAACTGTGGGTCAATTCAATTAACAATAAAATAGATATGAACAACCTAAATTTTGATTTTATAGTACATTATTTTTAAATAGTTTTTGGTGTTATTTTTCTGAAACTTTGCTGTGTGTTTTTCAACAATAACATAAATTCATAACATAGTTTGATTGTTTGGCATTTAACAAGTTATCTCTGAAATATGCTACATCCTTTTTACAGAAACTTATTTTCCACAAACTAAAAAAATTCAATTAAAAAAAAATTATATGCAATTTTTTATGTTAAAAGAATGTCTATTTGGATATGCAATCATTCACAGGGAGAAGAACATTTAAACCCAAAAAATAGAATTCTAAGCCATAAATTAAAATAAAGCATTGAATAACTATTGAGTACTTTATCAGGTGTAAACAAACAATATAAACAAACCTACTCGCTACTTTTAAGAGAAAGAATAAACAGGAGAGAATATCGATGGTCTATTCTATTAGAATAAAGAATACTACAACCATATACTTTTGAGTCTGATCAGCATACAGCGATAGATACTTGTATTTTAGTATGTGAACCCATACAACAGCAAGAACAGAGTTTGATTTTCACTGTACTTACCTATCCTTTTTCCAAAATACACAAGCTATTATCATCATTTATATATGTATCTATAAATGTTATGGATAAAATAATTAATGAGAATATTCTTGGATGATATTAATAGTGACAATGTGAAAGGACAATCAATATTTATATGTTTGGCTTGGAAATTTATTGTATTAAGTAACTGGATAAACATGTATTTTGACTTAACCACTATAGTGCTTTGGAATAATTGAGGCGTGCATATCTATGCCATTTGAAGTCTAATAACAATTTTTAAATAAGATAATAATTAGCATTAGAACAAGTGATTATATAAACTGCATTTCTGTTAATTTAAAAAAGTATGTTTTTGCTTTTAGAGTGATATATAAATAATAAATTACTAATAATATTCAAAAAAAGACAACGCGTGCTTTATTCACCTCTGTTTATTCAACTTAGCATCTATAAAGTTTGCAAAGGTTCTTGCTATGTTTCTTTTTTCTTTCTTTTTGCTGTCATGCATACCCAGTCATCAACATAACCCAAAAACGAAATGATTTTGTTGACGTATTATAGACATGAAAAATCAGTTCGTGATTAAGCAAACTTCAATTAGTTGGATCCAATAGATCTATGCCAAAACATTTAAAGGAGATTAAAAAAATTTTTTTTAAACCAAATTTTGTTCTGCGCGTTTTATTATATCAAACAATTATAACTTAATTTATAGTGTATTTTTAATATTAACATTTTGTTATGTATGATTAAAAATACTTTACATGTATACTCAATATGCTTAGTTATCTTTAAAAAATTTAAACAATTAATACACTTAGTTATCTTTACTGGTTTAAGTTAATATTTTTTTTATAGCTCTTATGACTTTGGATCTCTATTTAGATAATAAATTAATTTTATTAAACCTTGTAATTAATCTTATAAATTATATTTTTGCTTCAAATCAAGCCTTATTTTTTAAACGCATATCATTTTATTTAATTATTGATTCAAAAAAATTGTAGATTCATAGTGCTTGGTATTTATTGCTTTATTCGTTTTGGATATTGTACAAATTTTATAATAGCCTATTTATCACTTTGTCCATATCATATATTTTTATGATACCAGGTATGAGTATTAAGGGAAAATATGCGATCTCAGAAGGCTATACAGGTACGAGGGCGTCAAAGGAGGCGGTTTGCGCACACTAGGGGGAGAGACCGACATTCTACGAGGTTAGTGTTTGTTATATATTGTTGTTATTATTGTATTCACTGATAAAATCAATATTTGAGAAACAACACCAAGTGTTTTTCGTTAGTCTTTGAAGTGCGAAAAAGCGGGTTAAATTTGTTGTTAATGTATAAGGTGTATCGGTAATGGATTGCTCATTTTGTTTTCATTAAAAATAAACATTTAGTAATGAAACCAAAAGACCATCAGTCGCCATCAAAATTTTATAATAGAGTCGAGACTTTCCATTGTATTGTTATGTACTTCTTAAGATAAACCCTCTATTAAAAAAATTATATTAAAGAAAGTTTAAACGTTTTGTTTCAACCATAAATAAATTCAATTTTTGATTTGGGCTGAACCTTGTCCAAAAAGTCAAAATTTTCACCACCTGGTTAATATATTGGGGACTAAAATTCTTTCTTAGTTTTCATTTACATTATTATAACAATCATCTGTTCAAATATATAACTTAATATATATAATTTACTGGTATGAGCTGGACTTTGATATATTAATATTTAAACCATCGGGTTAAATCACCTTTAGGGGTTAAATTAGTAAAATTTATTTATAGTTTTCATTTACGTTAGAACATGGATCAGTTATTTACGATTTCAAGCTCTTTGACTCAGCACGAGTCTCAGAACTCAAAATTTTAACTCTCTCCTCACTTCGTTAGGGTTTGAATTTCCAATGTCCTTTTTTCGATCTCGTGTATGATATAACAGGGTTATATGATCTTGATTTAAAGCTTAATTCAGCGGTTCTAGCAGTTTATTGATCGGTATATCAAAATTTCAACATCTTTATCATCCCCTTAGGACATAAATTTCCAAAAATCCCTTCTTATTGTACACATATGTCGCATAAAAAACATTCAAGTAAAATTTCAAACATCTAGGCTTAATAGTTTTGGCTGTGCCTTGATACGTCCGCCAGCCAGTTATCCATTTATATATAACTTGTTTGTTTATAACTTTTTAGCATATTTGTAAGCATTTAATTACTATAATTAAGGGATTATAATTAAAATATGTTTTGCCTTTATGCAAATCACCCATTCGAATATTTTAGTTTAAATAAGATACAAAACATAAGCCTGATACCCTGATACTACATTTACTTACAATACAAAATTTCTCTTTTACTTATATGGAAGTAGACATTTTTGGATTTTGTGTCAACATTTTTTTAAATGTATTTAATAGCATATTTATACTTTGTAATTTGTATGTTGAAACACTTTGTACCCAACTCTGTATAGTTTAATATCGTATCGTTATCTTTATGTTTTTGTTCATTCCTAGCTTAACATCGCATATAACTAAAACGGCATCTCCTCTTCCACTCATGTCACTGTTTTATATATACATGTATTCCTGTATGTATGTGTGCATTGAATGGTAAATTGTGATTATATATATATATATATATATATATATATATATATATATATATATATATATATATATATATATATATATATATATATATATATATATATATATATATATATATATTTATATATTTATATATATAGACAATAATATCCGTATTATGCTCCTACCTTCCCCTTTTCCCCTGAAGCACAGCACATCTGTATAGTTGTGTACTTATTATTAAATAGGTAGAAAATTTGTGATATTTAATTTTTACCTCTATGCATTTGTAAATTTGGAAATAAATTAAATTTATTTTTCTAATATCTTCCACAACTTAATTTTAATCTTATTTAAGAATGTAAAGTATTTCGTTATTTAATATAATTTTTTTAAACTAATTTGAAAAATAATTTGAAGACAATTTTTTCAAACAAATATCATATTTTTAGCAGTTAACTATTTTTAATGCCCGAAATATGTCAGAGTATATTAATTTTAATTTAAAGTTAGTAACGCTACCTAATATTTACCGCACAAACAAAATTTTGGTATAGATGTTCATAGAAACACTTAATGAGTCCATTTCCAACTGTCCGTCGCCCGTCCGCCTGTTTGTCATTACGATAACTCAAAAACAAAAAGAGATGAAATTTTGATGGCGTATCCTAAACGTAAAAAGTGAGTTTAAGTTCGTGAATGAGAAAAATTATAAGAAATCGGTCTATTGGGTCCAATAGATTCTTGATCCCTTGACTTTTAAACTATAAAAGATTTATTTTTTGAAAGAAAAAACTTTATGTTGAAAATATTTTCTCTTAAAACAGAAGAGAAAATATTATTACTAACAACACATACTATTATTATACATGTATACATATATAACTGTATAGAATGGATATTTATAGTATTTTTTATGATTGCAATTAAATATAGTCCAAACAATGAAATTCAATCATATATCAAGAATGAAATTCAATTTTTCTTGATTTTCATGCAAATCAGGCGTTTAGTCTATTGTATATAAAGGACAACTGAGTCACTGACACCAAATCTTTTGTATTTTGTTATAAATAAATAAAAAATAGTAAACAAAAATTTTTTTTTAAATATTAACAGTGGAACATACTCGTATTTGTATTTATCGATATTTACTTCTATATAAAATACCAACAATTTTAATAATTTTGAATGGGTATTGTAAAACAATATGACTGTAGTGTATAGATCAGATATTTATTGTAATTGAAAATAAAATCGAAGTATGTATTTTTTGACGAATTTAAATGAACCTTTTCATAGCGTTTGCACTTGTTTCACATTCTGCAATAATAATCAAGCAATCATAAGTTGTAGTAAACCTTCAATAAGGTTCAATTTTTCATTTGAATCGAACAAAGAAAATTTTATAAATATTATTTAATTTTTGAATAATCATGTCATATTATTTGAAGTATTTAATATGTCAATATTGATTGACTGTCAACATAAAACAAATTCTTTTTTTCTACGCCTTTTTTTGTTTGAAAGCTAGATTTTTTGGTTCCTATTAAATTTTTGGTCTCTACATATAATTTTTTACAATTTTTTACATACGCATTGCAAAGTGAATATTTATTTTTTGATTTTATTTTCACGGAACATAATTCATGTGTCGTGAAATTCTAGAAATACAAACAACAAATATTATTTTCGATGTACTTTTCTACAGAATTTATGGATATTGTGCCACACAACTTTTGATATTGTTAAAAACGTGACGCCGAGAAAAGGTGGATCACCGCAATTGCATCATTTTATAAGGTATTACCCTAGTCCCAAGTATTTTAATATATCCAGAAGAAAGATTTTCGTGAAATATTTTACTACTGCACCACTATTTAATGGATTATTCATAAAGTTTTAAACAATAACTAAACATTATTCTATAGTAGCTATTGTTATTGTTCATTTTTACGACACAGAACGATGTCACCATTTAGCGTCATCATTTATATGATACACCATCATATATTTTGGAGCTGAAAAATGTGATACGGTAATAAAAACATTAAATAAATAATATACGACCTCTCTCATTTTAAATAAAATACTGTATCGTTCACTGCAAAACAAATGTGTATGCATATGACACATAGTTTATGAACCTACATAGAAGTAGAAGGAAAACTTTACTGTTTTACTTTCACACTACGTGTTATAAATCCATACTTGTTTTGGCTAGTTTTAACCCATTCAAATGGAGGTCATTGACCAATATGTTTTACCTTATCTTTAGTAACTTAATACAGCTTTGAAATTTTTTTATAATTTATAATTTTTTTTAATATGGTATTACAGACCTCAAAAAACTGGAATTATTTAAACAAATATAATTATGGCTCTTTTCAATATCAAATTATATTTAATATCTTGAAATAAATGGATTTAAGTGAAACACATATTAGAATAAACATTTTTTGTAAGCATCTATTACAAAAAAAAACCCAAATAAATAATAATAAAAAATAAAAATAATATGTAAACAAAAAGTCATTATTTTCTTAGTTTTTAAAAATTACCTTTATTTAGGGCAATTCAAATGGCATAAAATGAAATCGCAATATTTTAAATTTATAAAACAACAGTGTATTACATTGTAAGTTTTTCATATATGATAGTATAAACAGATGGTACTCTTACGACTGCTGCGAAGCCCGTGATCTATGCACTTAACGCACCTGTATGTTTATTGTTTTAGAATTGTTAAGAGCTTTATGCCGCTAAGGTGTACTTGGAATCAAAACTTCTTCAAATCAAAATAAACTCTTCATAAAAGTTCAAGTAATTTTTCTGTTTCATTAAGGCGTTTCTGAAAATCTCAGCTGGGCTAGATTTTATCCAAATAGGTAACGTAGGTTCTACGTTAGTAATAAGGAGGTAAAGTTTGATAAACTGTACAAATTATCTTTATAAAATGACTACAAGCGAGATATTTACGTATAACAATTTATTTGACAGCAGTTGTTTATAAAATTTTCAGCTTAACAGATAACAACCTAACAAACCTAAAATACTAACTATGTTTAATATTTAAATGAAAAATTTACTAATTAAACTTTCAAATATATGAATGTTTTATTGAAGTTCTATTATGATCCTAACGTGAAATGACGATATAGCAATTCAAATTCTGTCCTCAGTTAGCTGCATAAAAGCTGCATAGAAAGTTAATTTTTTATATCTTCAAAAATTATTGAAAATGGTTGAAGACTGTAAACGATAAAATAATAAACTTAACCAACCTCCTTGATAGGCATTGTAAGTCATCAGAGAATAATTAAACATATCAATGTAAACATAATATGAAATTGCACATGGATGGTATCGAAGGTGACTTACGACAGGTTAATTACAAAAAAAATATAATGAATGTTTTTAATACTACAACATGACCATGGTAGTAGTATTACTTGTATTACTTATTTTTGAAAATGAAATTTGTTTCATAATCTTTGAAAATTTGACTCAAAGTCATTCCATTAATACAATTAATTAGTACAATTATATTTACAACCCAACTACCCCAGCAAACACAAAATCAGAAAGACTTAAAGATGTCTCATTTTGAAATGCTAATTAAAACTACAAGAAGTCTTTTTTCCATATTAAGTCAGATTTATGAGTATCGTAATAAATCGAAATTATTAAATCTCTAAGCTTTCTGGAACTTTATTAGATTTTCCAAAATTTAAACAAGTTTCTTGTTTCGTGGTCTTTTCTTTTTTTTTTTCGAAAATTTATTTTAATAATATATGTCTTAATAACTTTCTGCAGAGATTTAAAACTAAGGCATAATGCTTAACTCAAATTTTTTTTGATTTAGCATTTAAATTTATGATTTTTTCTTGAAAAGTAATTACCGAAAAATTTTATTGTAAATTTATGTAATTACATAGTTGTGTAGTGGGTATGTAGCGCCCAGATGTTGGGAATTTAGCGCCGAGATTTCCCGCGTTCGAAATTAGGTGCTCCAAAACAATATTTTTATTTATTAGAATATGCTTATTTATTAAATTTATGAAGCTTTATTTTTATGAAAAAAATATTATTACGTTACTCAATAAGTGGCGCATCGGATGTATGGAGGATTTAACGGGCAATTTGGATGATAATTTAGTGGTCTAAATCATGAATTAGAATTCATTAGGTATTGTTCAATGGATCATAATAAATATCAACGTATTTGGCGAATTTACTAATGAAAATAACTGCAAGGAACTTACTGGATTGTTACTCAACCATATATATAATATCTAAACAATTATATGTGTTACTATATAATATGTGTTCTTTGTTATCTTCACCCGTAGCAAATATATTTTCAGTTAATTTTTTGGAAAATAAGAAGAAATAAATTAAAAAATAGAAAATTTTATAGTTATATTGTGAATATTCTGTATATAATGCTTTATGAGAGCTTTGTTTATTGAAATGTCGTTCAAGCTAAAAAATCATGACCATTTACAACATAATATTATGATGTTCAAACATCGATTAAATCATAAAAACTTGTAACACAATACTTATATAATACAAATATAAAATTATACACACATTACAAGCCAAAAAACAAACGTATTGTTTAACAGTTAGTTATAGCAAAAAAAAAAAAGAGATGATAAAGCTATAAAAATACAACAAACATGTAATAAAAGTTTAGTAGTATATTCATTTTTATGCTAGAAAATCATTTTTTCAGTACATTGAGCACAACACAATTACTACTAGCTAGGCTGCTACGACTACCAGGAAGGAAATTTCGTAAATGTTTTATGTGGTATCTATAAACAATTACATTATATTTATAAACATTGTCAAATTATATAATGTGTTTTTTTGTCACTGTTATAAAGTTCATTTCAGACGATAAATTCAACGAATCAATGATAACAGAAAAATTTACAAAAAGTGATGAATTTTAATCGAACATCTATCCTAAATACGTATATTGCGATTAAGGCTGGCTAATAGTTAATCAATCCTCTGTGCTTAACTGTCCTGAAGATTTAAAATATTTCTTGTTTATGGACCGTTCAAATAACCACTGTTGGACTATATACGCGTTACGTAAATGTTTCAATTGTTGAACATATTTTGTTACAACTATGTATAGTTGAATGTTAAATACTGATGGTTCACTGTTGGACAGTTTACGCCATACATTTGATGATTTTTCTTCTATTTTCTTCATTGGATTCTTCAGTGTAATTCTCGTTTATCCATTCTCATATTAAGCTTTCTAGTCTAACGCCGTGCTAGCTAATCATTACCTTTGAACTCATAACCATTATCTAAGTTTGTTTTAAAATACAATCCACTAAACTTTTTATTCATCGGGATGGTCTGCTATGTTTCAATCTACTTCCAAGTATTTCGTTGTTATTCAACACTCAAAAGCAAAAAATAAAAATTTAAAAAAAAAAACCGCCTTCCAAAAATGAAGTAAAGAGTAATAAATAATTTTAAATTAAAAACTTCATAATATCACAAATTTCATTGAGCTGGCACCAATCATATCCTTCGCTAAAAATTGATTTGTTGGCTCCGACCGTGCGAGAAAATAGGGAAGATGATGCAATTAAAAAAATTTTATATTTTAACCATCAAAATGTAAAACCAGGCTCAATACCAAACAAAATTCGGGGTAGAGTCTTATAAATTGTTTTCCAAGTTTGTTTTCTATCCCTTTCTTGCAATTAAAGTTTTATGGGTGATTCTACGAAGTGGTCATTTTCTATAGAAAAATCGCACAATAAAATTTTTGAATATTAATGAAATTTATAAAACATTTTTATTCACAATCAACTTATTTATGTATACTAACATTATTTATCTTCAATTTGACAGGGATAGATAGGGCCTCTTACCGTAGAATGACCGTTATGTATTATCACTATGGAGATATATTTTTTTACATTTTTACAAATAACTTTAAATTCACGTTGGAGAAGCAAAGACGCTTCAATTGGAGTGAGAAAAATTTGTGCTTACTTCCTTCCTATTGGTCACAATGATATTATTGGTAGAAGCTTTTAATTTAAAATTATTTTTTACTTTGTAGTTCATTTCTTCAAGGCAATTCTTTTTTTGAAAAATTTTCAACGTTTCTAGTGTTTTATGCAAAAAAACCCAAATATTTATCTATCTCAGTTTTTACATTTGCTACAAGCGATATTAAAGACAGGTAATATGTGGCTCAAATTTAACATGGATTGTATGGGCTTATTAATTAAAAAAATTATTATTCCTCACATTTAATTCAGCTCAATTTAATTAAACCCGAAGGAAGCTTTTGTTAAAATTAAAACTATTTAGTTCAGTAACAAGTAACATTTGATCTTGTGAAATAAACTTTAAATTTATATTTAATAGATATCATATTTTTTACGTATATGATAGTTTTGTAAACTGGTTTTCATCTATTAAACTTGTGTCATTCTGAAACTATGACACAATTACCATGTATTTGAAAAACAAGGCACAACTTCATTTTTATTCGACGAAATAAAAGCTTCAATGATTATACTATAAAATTTTTTTGTTATTCCAATGTTATAAAGGCTATAAATGATTTTTTAAATGATAGTTTGTTTTCTGCTTTCAAGTTTATCTACAGAAAATTGACAAATACTTGGGGTCTTAATAAAAACAAACAAAAAAATATTACATTGAATGATCACTGAACTTTCACGTAATGTATGATTATGATAACTTTAATTGCTATTTGCAATTTTTTTTTTAAAGTTTTTTCTTTAAATCCAGAGGAATCAGTATCAACAAAATTCAAATCCTTTACAGTAAAACTACACCTTGCATGTATGTACAAAATTTCATCAAAATCGGTTGAGTAACTCATGATGTATTGGTGTTTAAGTGAAAATATCCATTATCGAATATAATTATTTAAAAAGCTATATCTGCGAATCAACTTGACTAATTGAATTGAAATTTGGATATAAGATAGAAAAATATATGTTTATCATAAAATTCTGTGCCACAATTAGATTTCTTTTCACGTTGTTTCGTCCCAATGTTTTCTAAAATAACAATTTTCCAGAATAACCGATTTTAACATAACAATAAATCACATAAAACAATAACAAGCATGTACATGTAAAAAATCGCATATTCGCATTTGATTGCAAAACAAAATCAGTTACGAATTCGGTATTTCTCGGAACTATACGCGTTTGTCTGAAGGAGAGTGAAAATCGATAGACCAATAGACAATTGCTCAGGAAATTCCAAAACGGTGACATTTAAATCATTAAAATCGGAGAAAAATTTTTTAAATTTTAAATCAGTAAAACTTTCGATAAGGATAGATATTAATCGGAAGGAAAATATTAAGGTAATACTTAAATAGGAACGTTAATTATTCATATTGAACTTTCTTCTGTATTTAATGATTTTAAAGGAGGGTCATAGGTCAATAGGATTCAATTGACCGAGCTTGATGATTCACGAACTTAAAATTACTTTTAAGTTCAAGAAAACGTTATCAAAAATTCTGCTTCATATCTATTTTAATGACAGGCTGGTGGTAGGAATTGGACTAATTAGATGATTCTAGGAATATATTTTCTAAACATCATCATAAATTTATTTATTCCTCGTATTTTTGGTGTATATCGCGTATTAAAATGAATTTGCTTTAAGAAGCATAAAATTTAATGATTATGGGATGATCTGTTCACAAGATATAGGCATTTAAATGAAAAAATAGATGATGATCAAAAAGACTGTTTCTCCAAAAGTAGTTTAAGTGTTTTGCTAAGTGTATGAATTATTTTGTTCGACACACCAGCTAACAAACTGTTTTCCAGCCCGACCAACAGAATGCCAGATAAATCGATAGACAGACACAAAATTGGCCTGAACCAATAGATTATTTTTGTTGAGGAAGAAAATCGCTGTTGAATAAATTTATTAAAATAACAAGTATCATAAAAATTAATACTATGAACAAATAATTCATCATTTAGGGGGCACTGTAAATAATAATAATGTATTTTAAATATGAACAGTAAATACATATAGGTATATACCGACAAATTTATTTAAAATAATTTAATAAAATTAAATTAAATAAATTAAATGAGCTCTCAATTCATATAATACTATCACTAATTCAATGATAACCATTTTCATATTCATAATAATCAGTAAATATAGGACTGTTTACAATATTTAATTATGTTTATATTATGTGTCCGTCATGATTTTATAACTTACCTCTAATTCATGATGTACCTTTATGTCAAACATTTTATCGTCAAACATTTCAAAATGTAACATTGTTGTATGTATTCAATGATTTATTTTATTTTAAAATACTGCTATTGTTATCCAGTTTCTTAAATATTTTATTATTCATAATATTTTGTGCAAATTGTGGGTTTTTAAGTAAATCTGTTAACAAAGTTTGCATTTTTTACCATTCTCTAGCGACAATTTAAGAGTCCTTCGACGCTCAAACCGCTCAACGGATGAAATTGAAGTTTAACACACGAATATTTTATATGTTGTAGACATACGCTAATAAAAGATTTTTGTAAATTTAACCAGTAAAGGAATGAAACAGGAGTTCAAAATTATTCAATACAGATAGTTATAACGTAGGCACCTTTTCGAAGAAATCATTTTTAACAATTTAACCCCCAAAGGCAGCGTATTGTGTATGAGAAAGATATTCTAGAAGTGTGTCAATTCAAAAATTCAAACGATTACTCCTTTCAACAATTAAATACACAAGTGTCAAGTGTCAATTAAATACACCAGTGTTCGCTTCGAGGGGTTGAAAAAAGATAAATTGTATACATATCAACACAGGTATGATTTTGTTATTAAGTAGGAAATACATATTTCTCTCAAATTATTATTTATTTTAGTTATCATCTTAAAAAAGATGATCATAATAAGATAATAGAGTAATCTATAACCAAAAATGGTAATCGATATACCTTATTCACTAGTGAAAGAAATTTTTTAAGAATTTAATCATCTGCCTATGAATAAACCAATGTAATGTAATAAAATAGTCAAAAATTCGAAAAATTAAATCCTGTTAGATATTATGTTTCAATTGGATTTAAAGTTAACCTAAATTTCCTGATGTTACTTAAAAATTTAATTTTCAAATTATTTTTCCAAAAAACTTATTTTTGATATACAAATTTCCAAAAAATCATTCCCAACAATGTTCCAAAATGGTAACAGAGTTTCCGTTCATATTACTAAATTTAAAATCTATGTTAAAACATCTGACTAAAAGTGTTTCTACATCTCGGACTATTTTCCCAATTAGCGTACAATAAATAAGGTTAACTTTTGTTAATTATAATATTTAGTTTAAGATTTCTCTAAAAATAAATAAAAATTAAATATAAATAAAAATAAATAAAAGTTAATGTAACTAGCAGTAAATCGCCCTTTACCAAAAATGATATGTTAAAATAAAATTAAAAGGATGAATACTTTATAATGTATAAAGTACCTACGCATTAGGTCAAATTGAATACAGACAGAAACGAGGGTTAATTTAAGAATATTTTATGTTGGTGTATACATACAACTAAATTTTATTAATTAATGGTTAACTAATATACAAGGTTGAGTAAACGTCTCATAAAACGATACAAACTTTAGTTAAAATGATTTTTCAAATTTGGTGTTTAATTTTTATTTATTGAAAATTATATTTATGCAAAAATTTGTATTCTCATATACGTACTTTTTTTTATTTAATACATATTTAAGACGGTTACTTTTAAGACATATTCAAAACATATCGTTTGTCACAAATATCAAAACCACAATTACAACAGATTCAAAAATTTTAGTTAGATTGCTGTATTTAATTTGAATCAAATTTGACAAAATTCATAAAATTGTATGCAAAGTGAACACACCCAACACGAATTCGTTTTACCCACCTTTGTGTCACTGATTTAGACTTCTTTTTTAAAGTGAAGGAATTTTTTTTACGCTTTCTACTTTCTATTATTTTTCTGTGTTGATAATTTTCTTATTATAGAAAAAGTCAAACTTACTTTCATTCTGCGAAAAGACTTGATGATAGCCAACCTATTTCTATTTATAGAAACATCTTAAAATTTTGGATTCTTACAACTTAGCCTGGAAAATTTTAGCCTATCGAAAATTTTATATGCTTTTTTGTTTCATAATGGATGGATGATTACTATCTGAAATATCTGGAATAAATATACTTAAAAACTGTATCACAACATATATGGCTTACCCTGTTTATATTTCAGAAACAAATTATTATGATAGTCCCGTAATGAAGCTATTCTTGTGTATACAAGTAGCTTAATATTAATTATTTGTATTTATGTTATATTATGGCTTAAACGTTGGGCTATGGATATATCAACCTTAATTGAAAAATATTGTTCATTCATGAACATAAACTTACTTTTAAGGTCTAAAATACGCGTCATCAAAAATCTCGCCTTTCATTTTTAAGTTATTTTCATATAAAAGTTAACTGATTCTATGATAATCTATACTCAATGTTTGTTAGTACCTTGAGGTTATATTTTCTAGTGTAAAAAACTTAAAACTAAATTTACTATATCCTCAAACATTCTATATATGTCAAGTGTTGTGCTCCATGTATTATTTGTTAGTTAGTTATAGGGATGGATAATTTATTCACATTTTCTAAATGATGTATCAAAAATTGTATTCTCGATATAATAAGTATATAAGATGTATAATATATAAAGCTTAGGCTAGGTGCTATAGTTTTTAAGTTGACTTGTATTATTTATTAGTATGCTAATAAAAACTTATTGACTTAAATAATAAATAAATAAATATTATTTGTGTCATAATATGTAATTGTATAATTATCTATTCTAATTGATATATTAATTTGAGATTGTTTCAAACTAGTTGCAGCCTAGTCTATAACTATGAGAACATTTCAGGGTAAAAGAACTTTGAAATTATTTAGATTTCTAAAAAGTTCTATCATTTGATATAATACCTAGTAAATTTTCGAAATATCTTAGCGTATTTTTAACCTTGTCTATAAATTTATCAACGGGAAGAACAGAGCTACTCAAAACTGCAACGTTCATCTTGGCCAGTAATTAAAAGTTAAATCGATTGTTCTTACTTAAACGGTACATATTATAATATATATTATATTATTATATTATACTTTAAATTATCCAGACGACTGTGTTTGAAAGCATATTATTAATTAAAAGCGTATCCAGTAGAAATGAAAAAAAAAAAACGACTAACTTTTCTATTAATTTCCATACAAGCATAACAATTTTAAACTTTTTCATTATTTAACCATATGATATTTACTTTTTATAGAACATAAAAACATTAATATAGACTGTTACCACTCTTACGAAGTAAACTGTAGTAAACTATTTTATTTACTATAATAACTGAAGTTCTACAGTCTTAAAGTCTATAAGTCTTAAATCGCAAGGCATTAGCTGTGTCTATGACCAGTAAAACTTAAATGTAATAAATTAAATAATTAATAATTTTTAAATCTTTATTATTAATTATACAAGCGTTGGTAATTTTGATACATAAACCAAACAACTCAAATTTCACATTATAAAATTTAATGATGTTCTGTTAATGAACTTTTTCAATTTTGGGTAGATATTATTATCAAACGTAAAAGATATACCTAATGGGGTAATGATAATGTCGATAGAGTTTGCACACAAACGCATTTTTTTCAACTTTGTTTATACTAATGCTTTTCTATAAACTCTTATATTTCTTAAAAAAAAAATGAAGAAAATCAAATCAAAAATATTCCTACCTTTCTAACGCCATTAAGGCCAACCATGGTGGTAACAATCTGTATATAATTTAATAATATACCAACTTATTAAAAAATATTTTCTATATTATAATTAAAATACATTTATAGATTGTAGATTTATATAGCTTTCATCACATTTGAAATGCATTGCCAATAATGGAAACAGAACTTCCTCGTAATATATGAATATATTACAGGTCTAACAGGTTTATGCAATTAAATCAAATTTTCTATGACGGTAAAATGAGTTAAATTTATTGCGTCATAGTGTCGGTATTAAAAATAATGTTCAAAATTTATTGAAACTTGGCATATTGGTTAAATTATGTTAAGATAATAAATCAGTATGTTAAGATAATAAATTTTTGTAAAGCTGTAGAAAAAAAATCTAAAAAATAAAATTAAATAAACTAGATAATTTATTCATTATTATTTATTAATTTAGTATTTATTTTTATTTTATTATTTATTTTATTTTACAAAAAGTACCTTTTATATGTAAATAATAAACATGACAATTTACCATTTAATTATTCTTCAAGAACGATTGCCCTATGGTTATGTAATTCGAGTATGACTTCGTGCAGGTATACCAACCCACAATATTTTTTAGGTATTACAATCCGCAAGTCCCACGTTTCGTAGGGTATTTTAAACATTGTTGAAAGTTATAATAAATGGTTAAACAACACTGTAAAAATTACACAAGGAATGTACGTAACGCTGACCTAAACATCTACGATCATTTTGCATGTCTCGCTTGCAAAACATCAATATATTATTCAGTATTATCATCCTTGAATAGAGTTCAGTTATTCTTGGAGTTATTGTATTACATTCAATTATTCTAAAATCTCAGAATCGTAGAAAAAACACTTTCAGTTTTGCCAAAAATCCTTAAAAATTTTACAATTTATTCTTTCCATAAAAACCTTTTCTAAAGAAGTATGTGAAAAAAAAATTCACCAAATCAGTGCAGCCTTAAGCGAATACAAACCAACATGTATATATATATATATACGTATATATATATATATATATATATATATATATATATATATATATATATATATATATATATATATATATATATATATATATATATATATATATATATATATATATATATATATATATATATATATATATATATATATACATATATATATATATATATATATATATATATATAAATATAAATCAATTGCTGTTCGTTAGTCTCGCTAAAACTTGAGAATGGCTGGACCAATTTGGCTAATTTTGGTCTTGAAATATTTGTGAAAGTTCAGGGAAGGTTTAAACGGAAGGTAGAAACATAAATAATAAGTAAAGAAAAATACTATAAACGACAATTTAATTTTCGAATACAAAATGTTCCTAGCTGTGAAACATATTTTGTCTTTTTTTTCTCACATGTTACAAATCATCATTTCCATAGAAACCAAAATCTAATTTTGAAATTCACAATAAAACTTCTTTATCTCTTCTCACTAGCAGTATGACGAACTTTCAACTATATTGACAGTATGACGAAGTTTCAACTGGGTGCATTTAATGTACCGGATGCACACTAAATACCGGGAATCCGATAAGAAAGGATTTGAAATTCTTCCCCTAAGGATAGAATTACATCCGTATGTAAACGATGTAATATCATTTATTAAAATGTGAAAAATAACACAGCAACGAGGAAACCGGTCGGGTATGTTTCAAAATATAAATTAATATCATAATTTATTCTGAGTAGCCGCAGCTTCATTATTTAGTTATAGGCAGTTGAGAATATGTTATTATATTTAGGAGATATTGATGTTGATTAGAAATAATTTATATAACAAAACAATTTATCTCTTCTTTTCTATATTAGTGGTTCTGGACTTCCTTATACTATTTTTCATCAAGTATATGAGAACCACAGCACAATATACACGAATTGTGGGTGCACGAGGTACCGGGTGTCTCCCCACATCAAACACGAGTGTATATACAAATATTTCGTGTCACGGGTATCCCACACCGAATAGTGGGTTACACATCAAATACCGGGCATCCCATAAGAAAAGATTTTCTGAAATTCTACCCCTAATGGGATGAAAAGCAGAGGCAAAGTTTGTATGGGACAACGGAATTCCTTCGTTCAATCTGCTTCAAATTTTGCATGCAATCGATGTAATATCAATTGTCACCGCAACGTGTCCGGGTATGCTTTAAAATATATATTAATATCATTATTTATTCTAATTTGCACTAACTTTCAGTATTAAGAAATATAGGAAAGTTGTTAAGAATATGTTATTATACTTGAAGTTAATTAGAAATATTTGGCAAAACGACTTTTGCCGGGCCAGCTAGTATATATATACATAAACTGTTGTAAAATTAATAACTTGTTTCAATTTTTTTTCAGGTGAGAACACTGGTGAGATTTACGACAAAAATATTATTAAGCTTTTTTTTATTGTTTTTATGCTTTTTATAATACTTCAATTTGCAATGAAAAGAAAAAACTTCAGTTATTCCCTTTATAGTTTGAATAGTATTCTTGGATGGCAATTACTTTGCCGGTTCTTGACTTTAAAAGTAGTGGATGATGATAATAAAATAAAATTGTAAAATTTGTATGGCCTTTCAAGTGTAAGTTATGCATCGCAGGCAACGATAATTTGTAAATCGTAATTTGTTGTGATTCAACTCTCCCTACCCGCCCTCGTTGTTGTGAAGTCGTTGGTCATATGATGTTTATTTCGAAGATGCCCTCGGCAATGTTCTGATAAAAACACTGTATTAATTTATTAATGGACTAATCTGATGCAAAATATATGTTTACATGTTTTAATGCTCATTAATATGAAACATTGAACAAAAATATTATCTAATTGCTGTTCATTGATCTATGAATCTAATTTTAAATATAAAATGAACTAGTTTTTTTAGTACGTTATATAAGCATATTATGTAAAGAATATCTTCGAGTCTATGTGTCTAACACATTGTTATTTTTATACTCGCTTTATATACAATATGTCAGAGTATATTCATATTTGCTAAAGTTTGCGACGGTAGCAAATATTGGAATCACTATCAAAATTTTGGATCGTGAAATATTATTAGTCCATATTTGTCCGTGTTTCATTCTGGAAAGTATAAAGACACACCGAGCTGAAATTTTGATAATGTATTCTAGATCTACAAAGTGAGTAATGGCGATTGGATTCAATGGGCCCAAGAATCAACTTTTAAATCATAAAAGACACAAGAAAACATACTTTAAATGAAGAAAACAAACAACTTCTGTTTGAAAAATATTAAGATTAGCGATCATTTCAGCTCAAAACGCAAACCCTTACAACTTATATATAAGTATTTATATACAGTTATAATTAATTATATTTCTAAAAATAATACTGTGAATGTTATTTTTGATAAAAATATAATAAATAAAAAATTGATTTTGAAATTGTTATGTATAAAACATTACATTATCGGTCATGGGAACATTAAGTTTTATAGAGCGATGACGTCAAATCAAATAGACACCAATCCATTTGGATATAATTTATTTATAATTATTATTAGATATGTGACATAATTAATTTTGTACTTTAAATACTTAACATATATTGAATATGTAAGAGTATGTTAGTTTTCTTCTAAAGTTTATAACGCTAGCAAATATTAACCTCACATCCAAAATTACGGTATAGGTGTCCAGGATTTTTGTTTAACCGTCTCTCCGTCCGTCTGTCTGTCATCAAAGAACACAAATACAAAAAGAGACTACGATCTGAATTTATTGGTACCATCTTCTTCTAAAAAGTGAGATTGTTTTTGATAAATAAATGATAGTAGATAAAATAAAAAACAAACAAAAAAATGTTTGGTTTTTTTTTTTTTTTTTTTTGTTTTTTAATAAACAACTTATATTTGATAAATTTTCTCGTAAAAAATTTTTATTCATCACAGTTTTAGCTCCAATTTTCCTTATAAATACCTAAATCAATTTTACAGTATTTTAAGAATGATAATGATTAAAAATAGTTGACACTAAACCATATGTTATGAGTATATAAACAAATAGTTAGCTATTATCTTAACTGGATTATTAATGAATCTGAATGTCATTATTAACAAGAAAAAAAAAAATAAAAATAATAATAAATTATTGTTATTCAAATTCGATATTCTTCATTAAATTTACTGTTTTTTTTTTCTCTATTACGTTTTCACTTTATAACTCCTTTGATTATAAATAAAATTTTATATTTTCTGTATCGATAAGTTTGTGTGAAAGTATAAAGTTAAATTTCTTACGATTTCCTATTAAGATCAATCTCGATATCAAACCCGTATATATACCCAGTTATCAAAAACCAACCACGAACCATAATTTTTTTCTGATACTGTATAACAGCACTATCTGTGTATACTGTTTGTGTTGTTTGTATAGGTTAATATACTCTACTACAGTAGCCATATATATTTATTAACACATATACTGTTAACTACTATATTTTGACATATTAATCGGTTAATCGACTTCAAATTTTAATGAAAATTGTATCTTAATTCGCCTAATGAGAATACAAAAATTTAGAATTTTCTAACTCTATGACTTCAGACGTACAATCTTCAATTCAGTATTTTACAATCGTTATTTATATCTTTAAAATGTCCAAAATTATTGGACATATATTCCCTTTTCAATAGTGCCCCCCTATAAGAGCCTTCTTTCAATTATTTAAAAAAAAAAATCGAAATCAAAGAAAAATTTGAAATTTTTTCAAGAATGCTTTATTTTTCCCCAAGAATCCCTTTATTTTATTTCTTTAATATTGCCTTAACTTAACTGGATATTGCCTTTTTCTTCAAATCTGGAAATTAATCAAAATGATATCAGTCGCTTTGCCTAAGACGATCCCTGCTTGATTAATTATTTATGGAAGTGAAAACTAACAGTGACACCAATTCAATGGTTTTTTCCTATCTTAAAAAATGGCAAACATGCCATATATTGCACCTTTTTGCAAGTCAATTACCTACTTTGTTTCAGGGAAAAAAATATTATATTTGAGTTACCTGAACCAATGATAGTCTAATTTTACAAATGCAGACTAAAAAATGTATCCTATTATTATTTCATGAATCTCTCAGCAAATGCAATATTGACCATTTAAATTTCATAATCAATTTCAGCACCCTTATTAAGAAAAAATAAGGACACATCCAATTTGAACCTGCAGCTATTTTAAACAGTTTATACAATCTTAATACTATTATCGCTTATAAAATTCAAATAGGAGTTAGAAATTGAAATTAATTAAAAACACCACCATTCAAAATCTGAAATTGACTTATAGGCTTACTCAAAAAATCTTTAAGTATAATTAATTAAAGAAATTTTTATGCATCAGTAACGACTCAAATTCAAAGAATTTATGAAAAAGCATGCGTCAATATTTTTAGTATTGAATTTCGAAAATAATAACATATATCATTAAAAGTATGACCTTCAATGAAATTTTATGTTTTGTTTTGAAACACTGTATCTAAACAGAACTATTGCCTTACCTATAAACTAATCAATTTTTAAAAATAAACTTCTTTTAATAGTTTTTATTGAGTTGATTTTACAATTTTGATAACGGGACACATACTTACAAACAAGGCCAAGTGCATTGAAATATTTTCATTACCAATATGAAACTGAATAATATTCTAAGAATTTAGTATTTGTTAATTCCTGGTGTTTTTATTTTCTTTTCAACATTGACTTTTTTAATAGATGTGTTTTACTAGAAGTTTTTTTGTGACAGATGACTTCGCTTAAAGAAATTTGCTTAACATCATATACTTCGTCATAATATTATTGTAATTATAAGTGTTGTGTTTAAAAATATTGGTTCGACCATTTCAACAATTTCTTTCTAATTCAGAATTACGTGTGCGGTAAGTGTCAAAATGATTAAAATTGAAAGCGTTTGTTGTTACTGATGACAATCGTAGTTATTATTCTTATATTACATATATATATATATTGGTATACTATATTATTTTTGTTGTTATACGTATATGAGTTTGTGCGTGTGTAAAAAGTTGTCGAAATCATAAGAAAAATGCATTATTGTATTTTGAGTTATACATAGCAAATTTACTCTAAAACTTTACTCTAAGACCCCGGACTGACGATACGTATTGACAGGCCTAAACCAATCAATAAAGTTAAGCAACAGCAGTCACAATCTGTATTTGGATGGGTGACCACCTAGCAGTACTGTGTACTGTTGTGTTAATAATAATAATAATAATAATAATAATAATAATCCCCTTTGGTTAATTGCTATATAGCTGAAAGTAGCTGAAGCCAGAAATTAAAAAAAAAGCTTTACTCTAAAAATTATTTTTTCTAAACACAACATATTAGTGATGTAATACATACACCCAGGGCTATCCTTTGAACATCACTTTGTCTAGTTTTTCAACAAGAATATTTTCTTTTTTTGTATTTTTAAAAGCAACACCGTAATTGGGTCTTAGATGTTTTTAAACGTATTTCTTTTAAATTAATATAATTTGAAATCCAATACGAGCCATCTCTATAAAAAAAATATCCCCCATTTTCGTGTTAATATCCACCATATTGATTTTATTCTTATAGTATTCCCATGTCACGTGGATAGATTAAATTTTTAGTCCTCCCTTTTGACTTAACCACAGTCGGGTAATAAAAACTTATTTTGCACCGGACAAGCAGATATTTGAAAAAGTATATGTTATAAAATAGATATCCTTGACTTAAAACTCTTTCGCTTACAATATGAGCTTAACTTCATTTTATTGCAATAAAAAAGTTAAACTTGATCTTGAAAATTGTGAAAGTTAAACTTGAACTAAAAACTGGAAACTACGAATATACATGACAAAAACTATTATTCATATAATATATAAAAATTATTATTCCGTACCTGCAAAAGTCGTTCTAATAATACCTGGGGAATAACAAAGATAAAGAATAGGAAGACTGAACCATATACGATGATAATTTATCTAAAATAATTTTCACAAAGGAAATTAATACGAACAAAGGTAAAAAGGAAAAAAAATCGTTCTCAACTTTTTAAAATAACATTATTTAATCGTTTTAACTTCTATGTTATGTTAGACGAACAATAATGACCGAGAGAAAAATAATTATTCATGGTAATTTAAAAGGAATTGTTAAGGAATGAGCATATTACTTTTGAGGTGCTTACTGATGTATAAGTGATGTGCTTACTAATAGAACTTTCTATGTATTTGTTTACTTTTATTCTATTCAAAATTCCTTTCAGTGAAGAAACGCTTTTCTCTAACGTCCGGTTTTGTTTTCCGCTATTTGTATAATTAAAAAAAAGTCTTACATAAATACATATTATACATTTTTAAATTATCAAACATTTTCTTCATAAAAAAATATTTACAACCTTGATTGTTTTGACAGTAAACCAATTGAAAAATTTCTCCCATCAGATTCCCAGCTACACTTATTTTAATGATTTAAATGTAAGTTTTGATATCAGCTTTTACCTCAAATTGAAGAAACAAAACCATACAAAATTTTCCACAACTTTTTAGGACTTGCTACTTGTTTTACACTAATAAAATAATTTTAAAACAGTTACATGTATTAATAGTTCTTATATTGAATTTTTCAGTTTTTCCTTGTAATTGTAAAAATAATTTTCCTGAAACCCAACGTATCAAACCAAGAAAGCATTATGTTTATTCAATGTTCAATCGTGTGTATGCATGTTCAATCGTGACTTATGATCTTAAGTTCATTTTAAAATCCTGTGGAATACACATTCATAATTTTTCCAAATTTTCCGAACAATTTTTTTCTTGATGAGATTCCTATCATAGATTTCAACGAATATTTATAAAAAAATATCTCAAATGGTCCAGATGTTTTCGCGTTTTTCACTTAGCGATTCAAGTTTGTTTGCATGTATAGATGGTAGTACCTGGATGACCGAGCTCGGTATTTTTATTTTTTTTTTATAAATTGCGTTTTTTGGAAACTATATTACATCGAGGCGGAAGACGAGTCCAGCACGCTAACACTTAGCCACTTCAATGACTTTAAATATTAAACAAATATATCATTTCATTATAAAAAATTATACAATTATAATAACAAAATCTTATTTGAAAAATATTATTCACTTTATTGTGTTGTTTTGTTGGATTTTTGATTGACTTAGCCACTCCAATGACTTTTGACTAAAATGTAAAAAAGTTATCATTTTTATAAAAAATTATCGGTCGAGCCGGGATTCGAACGCGGGATCTCTGTATAAGATCCTCGCACGCTAACACTTAGCCACTCCAATGACTTTATGATTATAAATATTAAACAAACATATCATAACATTATAAAAAATTATCGATAAAACACGAATAAAATGACATTTTCTAAATCGATTTATCGCCCCCGGAACCCCCTATATACTGAATTTCATGAAAATCGTTGGAGCCGATTCCGAGATTCCAATTGAACTCCTCATTTAAATATATAACATTAAATTAATATCAGAATTGTGATTTTCAATCGATTGCTATGTACAATTTGGGTTGTTTAACCTCAGTTTAATGTAAGGTCCAAAATACACGCAGACCCCAAATACCGTTTGGGTAAATTACCTACAGTGCATTTTTAATAATGTACATTTATAGTACATTTTTAATAATTTACTGTGCAAAAAACACGTAGACCTGTCCTTACTCGACTTGGAATATCACTTGGATAGTTTAATCACAGCTTCGGAGAAATTTCCAGAAACCCGTAGACGCGTTCTTACTCAGGCTCAAGTATTACTTTGTTAGTTTACCAACAGTACATGTTTTTTAATGAGAATGTGTTATTTTATGGAACAGGAAAGTTTTTTTGAAACCCGTGACGAATAGTGTGTAAAAACTTACATACGGACTTAAAACTATCAATAAGAATCTATTATATATAAAATCAAATAGAGTACAAATATTTATATATTATTTTCATTTTAACCGGTTGTGAATATTTTAAGCATAACGACTTAATAGTGGACTCTTTCTTAAATTGAGTCGCTAGTGTTAACCAATTGTTTTGGATTTTGGACCGGTGCCATACTATATAATTTAACAAAAACAATTTTTTTCTCTCATATATTCAATTAATATTTTATCAAATATTAAAGAAACAAAATAATACTTTATCCGAATTAACTGAAACTACGTAGGAGATTGAAAATTTCATCATTGAACTAAATCTTAAAGCCTTCTCTTTACCTTATTGTCTACATAAGAAGCATAAAAAATGAAAATAAAATACGTAACACATTTAAAAGACGGTGGTACTAAACACTGGAGAAATAATGTAATGAGGGAAACGTAAACGACGCATTCAGTGACAGATGGCTTTCAGAACGAGATTTTAATTTGAAGATAGAATGTTGTAAATTATTATTTCAATGGATAATTTTTATTGATTTATAAATTCATCACCTGCCTGTAAAACAGCAAACCCAATTTTTGCTTTTGGTTAATACATTTAACTGTGATTGAAACTGTTATTTAAGTTAGAATTAAGTATGTAATAAATCATTTGTCATGTATTTAAAAACCAACACATTTGAAAATTATATAATTTTAATTTTGCGGGACGGAAGATTTAATCATTTTTTTTTTTAAATAATTCAGTCCAAAGTATATACTCGTCCTTATTCATATAATTTTCGATCAAATTCATGAATTTAAATCATATCGTCATTGTTTTCATCCGAATTCGAGTTGCATTCCTGATAAATATTCTTAACTGAACAGTTTGATTAAAAGTACAAATATATAATAAGCTTTCTAATTTATCTACAAAAAAACAAAGTGATTCTATAACGTATCGCTCCCACGATGATGATACATATACCAGTTTATTTTCAATTAAATCAACAAAAATCAAAAAAGATAAGACACATATCATAAATGAATATTTCTTCTTTAATTAATTAGCACAGTACATCAAATAAAGATATCAGAAAATATCATAGTCGTCAGTGTCACACGCTACATATGACACCATTTTCAAGGTCTTGTTAGAAAAGAAAATTAAAAATATATTCAAAGAGCTAATTAAAGATATCACACTAATGTTTGATATCTTTAAAAGAATAGTCTCAAGTCCACGTAACACACAACCTCTATACGCAGACTATAGTTATATGTTTAGTGCCAGAATAGCAGTTGTTTGGAGATGACTCTTTAAAATCTTTTTGAATATAGAAATTAATGAATTTAATCGATATAATCTCAATATAATAAAATGTTTTGATTATAGTTTCTAATCACTAATCATTACATGTGCATAATATTTGAATCCATTTTGTTTTCATTATAACGTATAGCGATAGTTTTTATTAGTTTTGAAAATTCTGATGTGGCCTTGTTATGGCAGGATTTAAATATTTTTAATCATAATATCTTCTAGTTTTAATTCTATCCAGAACATATTCTAAAAAAAATTTTTGTGAACAAATGAAAAATAGGTTTGAAAGGAAAATTTTTTGTAGAAAACATTGTTTTATTGGTTGGGCGAAGAGAAATAAGTATTGTATACTGATGGGGGAAATTTTCTTGTTATGAAAATAAAGATAAGAAGAAACGGTTATACATTATTTTTAAGTTGATAGAATTTGCATGTACTTTTACGTTTCAGACTGTATAACAAATATTTTTTTTGATATAAGATAACAACGAAATATAATATAATCATATTGTCTGTGATTTATTAAGTTTTTATACTTGACATATATTGAATAAATCAGAGTATGTTCATTTTACTATAATATTTTTAACGTTAGAAAATATTGAAAACTCTAACACAATTTTGGGATATGTATTCCTAATAACCTTATTAGTAATTTTCGTATACCCGTCAGTCAGTCTACTAGTCAGCAGTGTTGGTTGTCCGCAGTCACGTTAAAATAAGTCAAAACCAGAGAAATAAACCGAAAATTTATAATTTTGGAAACAATTGGATCATATTTAAACTCTTACAGAAAATCCATTTTATTCTATTTACTGCAAAATTTCACTAACCACATTTCCGATTCGATTCGTTCAAATTCCTATAATTATAAAATTTTTAATACACACAAAACTGTAGACTTTTTTTTTATAATTTTTGTACCATTTTATAAATTTGACTGTTAATGAAGAAATATTTGTTGTATTTCAATTTTTTCAGCCACTCTTGAACACTTTCTGTATTAAGTCTATATTACAATTAAGGTCTACACATAGAGGTAGCATATGCCCATGATAATTCTTTATTTTTAATGGGATCATGAATATAGATCATACTTCCAACCCACAAACACTAACTTTATATTCTTGACCTACATCTGGTATCTGTATTTCAACATCTTCACAAAATATATGTCGTATTGTTTTTTGTTTTATCTAAATCCTTTCATACCATATGATATGATATGACACCAAGATATTATCACTTAGGAGTTTTAAAAGATCTTCACAGCTTTATATATAGGTATACTTATATACTGGCGTAGGAGATGTATCTTCTAGATAAGAAAATTATTCTATGTATATGACAAATAAAAAAAAAGTGTTGTTATAGAGTAGAAATGTAGCACTTGTATAAAAAAACCTTTCAGATACAGTTTCTTTTTTGATTATTAATCATTAAGTATTACTGCATGTCAAATATCTGGTTACACTTAATATTTAAGAAACGCTCTTCCTAAATTGCTCATAATTCTACGCGATGTGATGATGCGGATATATTTTATACCAAATTCTATCTTTTTAAGTAATCTGGATCCGATCTAAGGAGTCCAAAGTAATTATGGAAATAGAAATGAATAGTACAATGTACAGTTGTGACTGGACCGATTTTGTCATAAACTTTCACTGTTTTATATTACGTTATTTAGTTATAAATCAAATTGATCCCCCATTAATATGATTTTAAATTCTGAAAGTAATAGCGAAAATATTCTGAAAGCACTTATGCAATAAATAAGTTTCACATTTTAAAGAGGTTATACATTTTTAAAGTACTTTATTGCAATTTCTTTGTAGAACGCAATTATATTTTGATAATAGTGATTATCTGTATAATCCATCTAATAATCGACTAGTTATTTGGGAAAATTAGAAGTAAATTGAGAAGTTTATTGAACTCTTAATATATTAAGAAAAATTTTAGTTTTCTTTAACAATTTTAACTTTGTTCGATCGTCGTGTCTTCAGAAATTTTAAACAGTAGAAGAACAGTCCAACTGATATTATATATATATATATATATATATATATATATATATATATATATATATATATATATATATATATATATATATATATATATATATATATATATATATATATATATATATATATATATATATATATATATATATTAATTTTAATATATATGTTATATATAACTATAAAATACCGGGAACTAAATTATATATGTTGAATTCAATTAATATCAAGATTATGCCAGTTAAAGCAGCTATTGGGCGTCAAACAAACGTTTATTTACATGACTGTTTGCATTAGAAGAGTACCCAAGTGATATGTCCAATTATAATAATATTGTCTACATGTTTGTGTGTTATTTTGTATTAACCTCAAAAACGATTAATTCAGATTCGATTCTATTTCTGCAACTTTATTCTTCTAATCATGGATTTAATTTTTGTTCATAATGTTTTTGTCTTGAACTACATGAGTATACAAATGTTAAAAATTGGAAAAAATATTATTAAAACAATAATGAACTTCTTGCAGAAATACTATCTAATCCTGATTAATTATATAGATATATATATATATATATATATATATATATATATATATATATATATATATATATATATATATATATATATATATATATATATATATATATATATATATATATATATATATATATATATATATATATAAATCAATTGCTGTTCGTTAGCCATGCTAAATCTCTAGAATGGCTGGACCGATTTGGGTAATTTTGGTCTTGAAATATTCGTGAAAGTTCAGGGAAGGTTTAAAAGGTGAGAAAACATAAATAATAAGTAGAGAAAAATACTATAAACGACAATTTAATTTTCGAATACAAAATGTTCCTAGCTGTGAAACATATTAAGTCTTTTTTTTTCTCACATGTTACAAATCATCATATCCATAGAAACCAAAATCTAATTTTGAAATTCAAAATAAAACTTTATCTCTTCTCACTAGCAGTATGACAAACTGTCAACTATATAAACTGTGCATATCGCATTGTTCAAGTATTACCAAAATCATTCTTGGTTCAGGATGTCCATATACCTTTCATCAAGTGTATGTGTACCACAGCAAAAATTATCGGGTGAACGCGCTCCCGGGTGTACCCCAGCAAATACCAGGTAAATACCGGGTGCACACTAAATACCGGGAATCCGATAAGAAAGGATTTGAAATTCTTTCCCTAAGGGTAGAATTTCATCCGCATGTAAACGATGTAATTTATATAACAAAACAATGTTTACCCGGGTCAGCTATTCAAAATAGAATTTATTTATCTCTTCTTTTCTATATTAGTGGTTCTGGACTTCGTTTTACTATTTTTCATCAAGTATATGAGAACCACAGCATAATAATATACACGAATTGTGGGTGCCCGAGGTACCGGGTGTCCCACATCAAACACGAGTGTATATATAAATATTTCGTGTCATGGGTATCCCACACCAAATAGTGGGTTACACATCAAATACCGGGCATCCCATAAGAAAAGATTTTCTGAAATTCTACTCCTAATGGGATGAAAAGCAGAGGCAAAGTTTGTATGGGACAACGGAATTCCTTCGTCCAATCTGCTTCAAATTTTGCATGCAATCGATGTAATATCAATTGTCACCGCAACGTGTCCGGGTATGCTTTAAAATATATATTAATATCATTATTTGTTTTAGTTGTTAAGAATATGTTATTATACTTAGAAAATGTTGAAGTTAATTAGAAATATGTGGCAAAACGACGTTTGCCGCGCCAGCTAGTATATATACATATATAGAGAGAGATATAATTTCCCTTTTAAAATTTTCTATTGGTATGGTTTTACGTCTATTTTAAATGATGATTCTTCGGCATAAACACTACTTTTCTTTTAGTAATATCAAAAGTTAAGTCGATTATGAAACTTGGAGAAACAACTACAATAGGTTTTTGTAAATATTATAGTCTATAGTTGCATACTTTAATAATAAGTTGTTTTTTTTTTTTTTTTTTAAAAAGTGGGTATAATTATATCGATAATATGGCTAAAAATAACTTTTAACTACTAAATAACATTTAATAATAAATTTAAATAATAATAAAAATAACCTTGATTAACAATTTTATTCAATGCAATGTGATGAGTTTAAATATTTATGCAATAATTTCATTTTATTATCATGATACAACCAAGTATGTAGTTAAACCTATTACGTTCAGTTTATTATGGTGTCCTGTATTCAAGAATTTAGTCGTGATTCGAGATTGTTTATAATATTTTTCTTAATTAATTTTGGTTAATTTTGTAAGAATTTCACGTAGTACGGATTTCAGTTCAATATTCTGAAGATAAAAACTAAAAATAATCAATTTCCAAATAAAATTTAAAATAATTGATTGAGTTGATTAGAGGAATGCAAAGTCCCAATATATTTGCTGGAAATGTGCATCTTAACCAGTAAAACACTAATGTTTGTACAAAACTTGTCTTTTCGTTTGCTACTTATTTTATGATCATGCATGTACTTGAGGTGAAATTTAAAGTAATCAATGTTAAGTCGAGTGGGTGATGGTTTACAAATATGACTAAGATGTTCTCTGTAACGAGATCTTGAGACCTTAGAATAATCTATATATACAAAAATCAATTATCTGTTCGTTAGTCTCGCTAAAACTCGAGAATAGCTAGATCGAATTTGCTAATTTTGATCTTGATAAATAAGTAACGGAAAATACTATAAATGGAAATTTAATTATCGAATACAAAATGTTCCTAGCTGTGAAACAATTTTTGTCTTTTTTTCTCACATGTTACAAATCCTATTAGCATCATTTCCATAGAAACCAAAATCTGAATTTCAAATTCAAAATAAACTTCTTTATCTCTTCTCACTAGCAGTATGTTAAACTGTCAACTGTAGTAAGTGTGCATATCGCATTGTTCAAATATTACCGGAATCATTGGTGGTTCAGGAGTTCCATATATCTTTCATCAAGTGTATGAGTACCACAGCACAAATTATCGGGTGAACGCGATACCAGGTGTATCCCATCAAATATCGGATACCCACCAAATATCGGGTAAATATTGGATGCATATAATGTACCGGGTGCCCACTAAATACCGGGATTTCGATAAGAAAGGATTTTCTGAAATTCTACCCCTAAGGGTAGAATACTATACATATGAAACATTTCAGATTTTTAACTTTAATTATCACGCAAAAAAAAAAAAAAAAATAAAAACATAGAAACATAGAAACAAGTGACGATAATAATCGAGAATTCTTTCAATTCTGGGCGTATGGCTTAATATCAATATTTGAACTACAGCTATAGGAGTTTCTTATATAATTATATGTGTTATTACTATATGCGTGTCTATTAGATAAATTTGAGCTGAAATTGTGACGAATTTAAAAGTTTACGCAAAAATACTTCAAGCAAAACTTTGTTTTGACGCAATGATTTTATATTCGATATACATAGGTATATACAATATTTCAGAGTATATTAATTTTGGTCTAAAGTGTGTTACGTTACCTAAAATTGAAAGCAATAACAAAATTTAGGTACAAGTGTTATCGTTTTGGCGAGGGGACAACCAGAATCGTACTATAAAGGTGTTTGTTGGAACACTTACGAACAGTATATTATTCTACATTATGTCGAGTATAATAAAAGAGAAAATAAGAAGCTTGTAAGTCTATATCATGGTTTAACTGTATTATTTTTTTCAATACATAAATGTGAACAATTGAATTATTTCAAACATACTTAATTATATCTAAAAATAAAATCTGTATTTTTTGTACTTAAGCTATTTTTATATTATGCATTCACATGTGTTCAGGTAGCGTCAATTATTTCTTATGCTTCTGAATATTATTTCAATATCATTATAAATAAAAATTTTATTTTTTATCATGTTTTAATAAAACAAAAAAGTTAATTTTAAAATTAAAGTTTCTGCTTATTCAATAATATAGTATTCATAATACTAACTGAAAATACAGTGTTTTAATCTTAAAATTTTAAAACAAATTGTATATTTCTCATAATTTTTTCTGTTCATTTTGTAAATTTGCTTTTGATAATAGTCATATTACAAATGAATTCTTCAGGTTATATTAAATTATCTTTAAATTCAACAAATCCTTTTACAAAAATTCAACATTTCCATTTTTAAATCCTAAAAAGCTACAATTTTGAATCTTTGTGAAGGCTACAGGTATGTACAACGGAATTCAGAGAATACACTGTCAGTTAAACAATGCTATAAATTTGGTCATAATCATCAAAATAAAAATTCAAATTTTCGTTTTTTTAAAACTTCCAATACTTTATTAAATCATTTTTAAGTCTGTTTAAATATAACTTTATTTAATGCGGTTAAGTTTACTTACGTATTTAGATGTAAATATATATATATATATATATATATATATATATGTATATATATATATATATATATATATATATATATATATATATATATATATATATATATATATATATATATATATATATATATATATATATATATATATATATATATATATATATATATATATATATATATATATATATATATATATATATATATATATATATATATATATATATATATATATATATATATATATATATATATGTTAGTCCTAGTGATTAAATATGAACATAAGTCATTTCGGATACGAGCTCCAAAATGCACATTATAAAACCGTTTTTAATCAACAACTTTTGTAATATATAATAGCAAATTTCGCTCAAAATGGAACTCAAATTTTCAAATTATCTATGTTAAAGCACTCTTATTCTATCTCTAGTTAACGAGCGTTGATTATTGCATATTTTTCCGAATTACATTTTGTGGAGTCTTCGGTAATTCCGGTTGTTAATATTATCTGGTATTTAGTCTGTTTTGTTTACTTTCAACACATCACATTTTAATAATTGATAATTGGTACCTAAGTTCAAACAAATATAAATAAAATTTAAATTATACTTACACTGTATAATTATAAATTATACAAATATTTTACTAACGATTATAGCGATAATATTATAAATTTCTCATATAATGCAAAATCTACGGAAGCTGTTTCAAACCAAAGGTACTAATTAAATTCTTGAATCCATTATTATTTTTCAGACTATTTCATTCAATAATTTTTGAGTAATTTCTTTTTTGGTGTTGTTTTAATATTCGGCAGTGACGCTATCAGTAAGAAGTAAAATATTTGCCACAAAATAATATTCCTTATATAGAATGATATAACAAAAAATTTTTTCTGTATTCCGGTTTTTATTAAAAAATAAAATAAAATACCCTAAGGTCATTTACATTCCAAAATTCCAGAATGTATATCCTACAAGTGACTAAAGTGAATACTGTGTTAAAGGAATTGGGATAAAGATTGGAAAATAAAAGCAAGCCCAGTTATAAACTTTCTTATATTAAATAAAATTGAGTTTATTATAAAGTATGAGATAATAATCTTTTCTATAGTTACAAAAATATTTTTACGTTGTTATGAAGGGAAAACAAAAGAAAATTTCATATTTTTTAACACATTGAAAAGGAAATAGATAGGAAAGTGATAATTTCGTATAATATTTAAAAAAATTAAAGATGCCGCTTCAATACAAATCCTGTATTATATAGAAAAATGATATCTTCTCGACTGTTAACGCACAGATAGACCTTTGTGAATCAATTATTACTGACATACATGAAAATTATTTAACCATGTGCTTACGTTTTATTAGCAATTTAAGAGCAAATTCAAGTTTAAAAATTTTTTGTAGTCATATTTTATATTTATATATGCTAATACTGTGGTTGACCCCAGAAAATCTAAAAATTTAATATTTGTTTGCCGAACAAAATTTGCTTCGGTATGTAAAAAAAAGTTGTACAAACTTATACTTACCTGTATTATTATAAGGTCTTTAAAATATTCCCTACATATAAAGGTATGAAATTTTAATAAAACTACATTGAAATCTCTCGAGAGAGTGTTGTGGAAGTAACTACCCCATAATAATAAACTACAACAACAATGATCGTAGTCACTCATTCTTAATAATTGGCTGGGTGTCCAAAACTAATCATATCATTTTGATAAACATACTTCTTAAAGTTATGATTAGTTTAGGTGTTTCGCCTATAAAATTTCTGAAATTTGGGTGTTTTGTTTTTTTTTTTTTGGAAACAAACACTTAAGGTTCAAATTGACATATCCTTTTTTTTCTGTAGAATAATCATTCAAATATAAACATAAAAACCATATTGTTAGTTGTACAAAAATCTGAAAATTGTAAAAAGGGCAATTTTGATGTTGTCAAACCAATGAGATTCAATCGAAAACCTCTAAGTGAAAAAGCTACAAATAATACACGACATACATATGGTTTAGTATCAATTTTTTAACTATTTTAAATCATTTAAGTACAGTATACCCTACATGTAACATACAGTAAAATTGTAAAAAAAAAAAGAAAGAAAAACAACATAATCTTTATTTATAATTTGGAATAACAACATCAATGCGCAGAATCGCCCTACATAGTGAGCTTAAGACAGCATTTGCACTCAAAAATGGGTTTAGTTCAACTAGCGCACAAGTAGCATATGAAATTGTATTATGCCGCAAACAACGCCATTTTAAATCACCACCAAGTCAGTTATCTGAAATATGAACAATGTGGTTTATGAATTAAATAAAATGGTAGAATCATATTTTATCTAAATATTGGGGAAATGAACTACGTTTTGATTTGTTTTTCGACGGTGCGACCCCTATAGATATCATTCGTTTTCTTAAAGTGTTAATTCTTCTGATAACTCGATACATAACGCTCAATAAATTAAATTGATTAGAATATCAGTGGTCGTTTATGTTGAATTGAGATTCTCAAATAACGCACCTTAATACCTGGCAGGTCTGTATTATTGATTGAAATATCGACTCCATTAATCAGGAGCCTGATTGATCGCCGGAACGATAACTGTTCGCGAGTAGATTACAATCAGATCTAAACTGAAATTATTTTATTCTAATTACGAAGAACTTTTGTTTGGAAAATTACTATTACCGCTTGACGTTTATTTAAAGTGTTTTTTAAAAACTTATTAAAACAAATATAGTCCAAGAAAATTATGAACTATACATATTTTATTTTAACCTTTTTACATTGTCTAAGGGTAATTTAAATTACAGAGCATTTTGTGCAGACAAACAATCTCACAATTAACATTGTACATATTTTAAAGATCAAACCTTCTTTCTATTAATTACGAATCATCTGTTTATCCATATTGTAATATTTTTTTTTTTTAATATTTGAATAATTTAATAAATTAATTAATTATTAGATTATTACATTATTTTTAGTCAAATTGAAATCGAAATAAATGATACATAAACGGCTTTAATAAAACAATTAATTAATATAGTTTTCATTATGTTACTTGATAGTTAGATTTTATTAATTACCTTCCGCCTTACTCAATATCCTCATTGTATTGATTACTTCTATATATGGATACCGCCTTCGAAAGATTACGAAAAAAACCCGGCTCTGTTTTACAACAACCGTTCCACTAAAATCATATTAGCTGTGTTTAATGGTATATAGAAGGTTGGTGAAGTTTCTTGTTAAGTGAAGGTGTACCGCCTTCACTTAATTCGGAGAACGATGTGATTCCACTCGTTCGCCATGGCGTAACTTGTGTTGTGCTTTCATCTATTTTAATCGTTCTGAATGATACTGGATTTTGTATTGTGTATTTGATGCTATATATGGATCACCGATCCTCATACTTTGGAAAACGTTATACTCTAAATCAACAGTCTATAAAGTTGTAAATTCATACATAATATTAGTATGTATTATAATTATATGTGTTCATTAGCAAAATGTGATCTGAATCTGTACTAATCTAAACAGTTTGCAAAAAAATTTTTCAAACTAAAACTTTTTTATGGTTTCAAAATCGCCTTTTATGGTTTCAAAGTTGGATAATGATTTTTTTCATTCCCTATCTTAAATTTACCACTAAAAGTTTAGGTCGCTATCTATTTTCGTTTTTGGTTTATTCTGTTGCAGGGCATATTGATTTTCGTAAGAATGGGCTGACATATGAAAATAGATTAATTAGGGGTTTCTATGAACTCATATTTCAAAATTTTGTTAGAGGCTTCAATATTTGCTAGCGTTAATAAAACTATTCTGACTAAATATAATATTCTCTGACCAATTTCATATACGTCGAGTATAAAAATTGCCACATATATTAACTAACTTAAAAAACATTTACAATTTTTAAACATCTAAAATATTAAAAGATGGAAGCTGTTTTCATTTTCGAAAATTTCCGAAATTTTGATTCAATTCATGGCACAAGACATTAGTGCAGGTTACTATTTTCTGAATTATCAAGCACTAAAATACAAATTTACTATAGTTATAACCTTGTGCTACACCTATTATTGAAATCGAAAGACATGATTTTTATTACATAAATTCTTACCTAGGATCTAAAGCTATATTATAAAATAAAAATATCAATTAACTGTATCATTTTAATGATATATTTCATACCACTGTTAGAATTTCGGTTTCATATGTTTGTAGTTTCGTGGCTTGTTTTAAGCTTTTGTTGCGGCATCATTAAAAATACATTGTAATCTAAACATTTAACAAACATGAATTTGTATTTCATAAACAGAAAATAAAATAACACCATGCTGTAATACTTCGTACGCTTGTATGTTATGTACTTACACAAAAATAGTCCGGCAGCCGTAAGTTATGTTTTATTGTTAGTTTGAACTTGGATATTCGGAAGAAAATAGAATATCACATAAATAAAAAATATTTATAAAATTTTTTTAGCTAGCTAATTATGTATTATAATAAGCTAATTACACACATATACTCATATATATGTATATGTATATATATATATATATATATATATATATATATATATATATATATATATATATATATATATATATATATATATATATATATATATATATATATATATATATATATATATAACCTAAGCAAGGCCATCAAAGAGAGTAAACTGCAGTGTGTGAAATCACTTCTACGTGAAGTCGATCAAGACACTTGGGGACGACCGTACAAGTTGGTCATGGCAAAGTTGCGAGGACGAGGCTCCGAGATGCCAGCGAATCCGGAGTTCCTGGAGAGGATAGTGAGAACTCTGTTTCCCCAAAAATCAGCGGATCATATGGCTATGGCTATTCTGACTGATCCGGACGTCCACGAGGTGCCACCTGTGAGAAATGAAGAGCTGCAGAAGACTACCCGAAGATCGGAGACACAAAAGCTCCCGGACCGGATGCTATCCCAAACATAGCTCTGAAAGCCGCCATTAGAAAGAGGCCAGGCATCTTTCTCTTTGTTTACAACGCCTGCATCATAGAAGGTAACTTCCCGGACTACTAGAAGCGACAATACTTAGTCCTTTTGCCAAAGGGCGACAAACCACCGAACGAGCCTTCATCCTATCGCCCAATTTGCCTTCTTGACACGGCCGGCAAAGAATGGGAAAGGATCGTAGCCAACCGCCTAGCGGTTTTTAGTGAGAGTGACCAGGGGTTCTCTAAAAACCAGTTCGGTTTCCGCAAAGCCAGGTCCACAGTCAATGCCGTGGAAAAAGTCGTTGGTATCGCCAGGGAAGCGATCGCCGGAAAAAGATGGACAACATGTACAAAGAAATACTGCGCAATTGTAACTCTAGACGTCAAAAATGCATTCAACTCAGCAAGGTGGAGTTGCATTCTGAACGCTCTTCGATTAATGCAGGTTCCAGAATACCTGCTGAAGATCATCAGCAGTTATTTTTCGAACCGTGTCCTTTCATATGACACGGAATCGGGAATTCGGTCGTACAACGTCACCGGCGGTGTTCCATAGGGTTCAGTTCTTGGACCGTTCCTGTGGAATATCATGTACGACGCCGTGCTGAACCTGACGATGCCTGAAGACTGTACATCAGTGCGATTTGCCGACGACGTGGCAGTGATAGTAGTCGGCAAGTATTTGGAAGAGGTCACATTTAAGGCAAATAAAGCAGTATCCTGGCTCTACCTCTGCAGATTCGGGTTGGACTTCGGAGGGCTAGTCGAAAAGTTTTTTTCGCAAAACACTGAATAAATAATAAAATTGTGATTTCTACTTTAGAATCCTTAGTCACGAAAAACTCCACACGCCCTCGTTTTTCATGTCAAGATTGTACATTCCAAATTTATAACTTTTATAAATAATAATAAATAACTTTTGAATAAATTGTTTAGCGAAAATTGGAAAGTAATACCATGTATATTATATTAGAGATTGCCGTTATTATACAGATTTCTATCACTGAAATAACTTACCTCAAAAACATAACACTGCCGTAGTTATTTTATGGTAATTTAAACTGAAGATTTATCATTACAAGAAATATGTCCAAAAATCCAAATAAGTATATACTTTATCGTATCTACATATTTAACACATAGATGCCCGTTTTTATGATTATCCAAAGTTGCTCGAAGATACTCGATGATTACTCGTCATTTGAAAATTCTATATAAATCTTTTGCAAGAAGAAACCACTAACTACGAAATAAAATTGAAAAAAATTCGTTTGTCTGTCAGACTATACATTTTATACTACAACGATGATTATAAATTCCAATTAGATAAATATGAGAACAGGTATTACATAACGACTCCTTTTTTACATTTCCATTCTCACTGCTCACTGTGAATATCTTTGTATTATATCGTCTTTTCTTTGAAGTACATGTTTTACAAATGTTTCTTCATACAATTTATATTAAAATTGTTAGGTGAGATTTATACTTGTGATTCTAAAACAATGGCTTTTGTAGATACTATTCGATAATTCAATGAATTGAATTTATCACTTTGTCTCTATTTAAATAAGTAAATAGAAATTTAATAATGAAAAGATTTCCTAGAATGGAATTAGCAAAAATGAACATCAACAAATCGCGCTCAGTTAAATAAGTTCTTATTTTGTTGCCATTCCAATATTGTATTAGAGATAAAATAATATGTCTCGAACCCTTTTCAGGTTAGCATGCCCACTTTTACGAAGAACAAAATATACAATAAAGCAATAAAACAATGAAACATAATAATTTACAGAGAAACGATGTGACCCGGGATTCATTTTATTACAAATTTTAAGGTGCCACTCAAAATGTACCGATGGTCATGCCAACTACAAAAAGCATGACTATATGCTTTTATGTTTCGTGATTTTTACTTAACACGTACAATTTACGGCAAATTTGAAGCAAATTTCCGATTCCAGAAAAATTTCTACATTATATTGATATTCTGAATAACTTTAAATTTTCAGCCCGCATAATGCTTTGTTAATGTAGTTTATTAGATACGGCAATGATCTTACAAACTTTACCAACGCAATTTTCCGTTACTAATTTAGGCAGCAAATATTTGCGTTTCAAGTATGAATAAGAGGTGTATATGCTCACACGAAACTTATTTCATCAATACAAAAATCGTCAGTCTGCGCTAGGACGATTCGTTTCAAATTTTTCTTTTAAACATACTATTTATGGATACATAGTGAATTCAAAGCCCACATATTAGATCTTATTATTTAAAGGCGTTGTCTTTCCCGAGGTACACCGACGACAATGTAGCTAAGCAAAATAAGTAAATATGCGTTAGTCATTTAAGGATAGCAGAACACGAAATTTTGCTTGGCATAGATTCACTGCAAATTTTGCATTTTACGCATATGTAAAAGTAAACATGCTAACTATAAAAGTTGTTTATGGAATTTACCTAATGTTTTGAGGTCTAATACAGTGTAATTATAACTATAGTGCAGTCGTTATAGAAATACCTGCTGATTAAATATTTACTTAAAACTTAATCTTAATATATATTAAAACTGAACACTAAACTGTAAATTGTAGACTAAGTTTTGGCTGGAATTCGCCTGGCATTTTTTACAAAGGAAAAATATTTTTTGTTCTTTGTGTAATTCACATGTATATATTTATAAATTCAAATTGAATAAATTTGTATAAAATTTAAGACTGTATAATTCTGTTATTTTTAGAAATGACAAAACAAGATTCTTTTCATCTTAAATTTTATGCTCAACAATTTTTATTTGGAACTTTATCTACCTCTTGTCCCTTTAAAATATATGAAAGCGTATGACCGATATATGAATACCGTTATTTTCTTCGCTTTTAGAGCTCTTAGTCAATTACTTTGTAATGAGTACAAGAAAAATAGTAACCTTGACAAAAAGAGAATCTTTTGATATTAACATCCAAATTTTCTTACGTACGACTATTTAATTTTTTATATTTATTTTTCTTTAAATCATGAAATTTTAAATAAATATTATACATAAAAATAAAATATATCCACATAGGCAGGTATATCGCATAGGTTGATAGCGTGAATGTGAAGAAGGAACCAATAAGATGTTATAAAAAAAGTTACTATAATTGTAGAGCACGTAATTTATAAATCGCCGTGTGTATATTTTCTCAATATTCTTTCCACATTATTCCTTTTTTTTCTTTATTTGGCTAATTTATTAAAAAAATATATTTTTTATTTCTAGAGGAATATGAAATTTAGGCAAGAAGAAACTGCCTATGAGGAAAATTGGTATCAGTGATTTTTAAACAATGTGAAAAAACAGATGGTTATAGAAACTATTTACCCATAAATTACGAAAGTTTATTCTACGATTAGATGCTTTTTCGAAACTCTCGTTATCTCTGAAACTGAATATATATAACATTTTTATGTCATACGTTACCAATGTCCGTTGATCATGTCGAAAGTATAAATAAGTGGATGGTCATTCAAATTTCATGCCATCATCATTATTGTATATTAAAATATTTTCATCATATTTGGATGACCATCGCGATTTTAGTTTTTAAATTTTATCACTTATAAAGTGTTTATAATTAATTTTTAATCGTTTTTTTCCATTTTATCAATATTGCATATTTTAAAATTCATTTAAAAATAAGTTTTTAGTTTTTGAAAGCTCAGTTGATAAATCTTTTTCCAACCTCTTAAAATTTATAATTGATTAGAGGTTTGTTAGGAAAGGAAAAGAAGGTAATTGGTAAAAATTTATCAATGATGTATTTGCATTGGATGATTTGTTTTCTTCTACACGTATCAAATGTATCAAAATAATGAGATCTACGATTTCTTTTACCTTTGTTAATAACTGAGTCATTCCATTTCAAATCATCATTGGCATTGACACATTTGCGATTTAGATGAATATGAGTATACATATTGGCTTTCTCGTCAATAGAAAGCAAATATTTTTTATTGTACGGTATATAATAGTGGCGCACCCTGCAATACAATTTTTTCAAAGTTAAAATTGGTTAAAATGTTTCTATTTCTTTCCAGATTTTGTAAATGGAATATTTTTCATAATTAAATGAAAGTTTCATAATTTTGGCGATTAATTTTTAACCATTTTTTTATTTCTGGATCTTTATCTTCAACTCGAAAAAATTAACATAATTTAAAAAATTTCATAAAATATCCTTTTTTGTGGAAAATGAAAAAGGTATAAACATACCAAATAAAAAATACATAGAAAGCTTACATATCTCACATGGTGTATGAAAATTCGTTGAAAAGTCAATTAACACAAATTAAGATTTTATATCGTATTTAAAAATATCAAACATGCAAAAAAATCAAAATTGAATAATTCATGTTCAAAATTTTTTTGAACGGTTTGAAATCGATTAAAAAAGTTACGTCTTTTTATTCTCCAAAGATTTTATAACTTTTAAAAATAATTTTTAAATTTCAGTCCCAGATTTTAAAAAAATTTTGTATACCCCCACTTTGATAATGTTTGCTGATTTTGCTAGCTTTCATAATCCGCTAAAACACTTATCTTACCCCCGTTTAGATTTAATAGCGTTTTTTTTTTAGGTATTTTTAGAGAGTGGTCTGGATTATATTTTCACCAAAATCTGAGTATTCAACACCAACAAGTGACGATTTACTATAGAATGTCACTCTTATGTTTTTTACTAACTTTTGTCCAAGCATTCAACAGTAACTTACTTCGATATTCTATGCCGGTTCAACTTGCGAGCATCATTCGAAGTACTCTTGTTGTTTTGGTTTTGAATTTCAGATCTGATTCGCCAGGAATATACACCGTTACTACACTTTAGTTTTTCAAATCAATTACTCTTTGGTTTGTGTGATCTTTGACGTTTACAAATTTTAACAAAATATAATGAAATAATATTATCATTGGTCGCTTTAAGCTACGAGTTTAGGGCATTTATATTGTTTTTCTTTTAATTGGTCTTTATACTTTCAGCAAAACACATAAAATAATTGTATCGTCACAAATAAAAGTGCCTGTATTACGTGTTTGGATCAATGCCTTCATAAATAGACTATTGTGTTTTTTTTCTCTTTGTCAATATAATTTATAAGAATAATAAATATTATTATTTAGTGACAGATAATACGCTCATTCTCTTGAGAAAGCACATAATAAGAAAATTATAATCGAAATATCTTACGGTGTATAAATATTCTAAAGAAAAATTTATAAATTTTCCAATTATCTTTCACATTTTATTATTGTTGGAAAATACGTTTTGGCAATTTTTAAAATTGATGAAGTTTATCATATATTTTGATAAAATTATTTATATGCTTCTTACTTCAATGTTTATTGAAGGTATTTTAACAATATTACTAGTATTATTAGTTTTTGATCAAAAATTTTAAATCTTGAGACTATATAAAAATATGTAGGCCGCCTTCAATGTACGCCCAATCAAAAAACTGCGAAATAATTTCTATGTTGATTTGTATGAAAGTCTTATTATGTCTTTATTCTAAACGTTCTTTGCATGAAGCTGTAAATCAGTTATAGAAACATTATAAGATGGGTAAATATAAAAACAAACACAGTTAGTTGTAATATAACAACGGAGTTAATTGTTTATATATATTTGACATATGGGTTTATTGTCTAAGCTATTTTTAATCATTAGCATTAATAAAATACTGTAATATACAGTCTGTACAGTTAAATACATATATAATAATGTGTATTGAAATTATATATGTAAATTAGCAAAATTGCAGATGAAATAACGCATGTATTTAAAATTTCTATTAAAAGGCAACATTTGTACCTCAGTGATGCCATTTTGTCGAATTTTTATACTCGATATACATGGTATATATACATGACAGAGTACATTAATTTTACTTTAAAGTTTGTAACGCTTGTAAATATTGACCTCACAAATAATATTTTTGTACCATGGAATCATCTAATTAGTCCATTTACGCCTGTTCGGTCATCCGTCTTGTTTGACTATGTGTCCGTCATTAGGATAATTCGAAGCAGCTCTCTGAAATTTTGGTAGCGTATTCCGGACTTAAAAACTTCCCGTATGAGCAAAATTGGTTTATTGTATTAAATACCTTGAACTTTTAGCGCAATGTGCAGATGGTGTTGACTGAGTTCATTTTAGACAAACTGCGCAATTCCTCGGCAGTCACAAATCAAATGACGCAAGTTTTCAATTGCATTGCTAACGACGCACACCGGTGTTCTGGTCTAAGATTAATTAATGGTTATAATTGTAGTATGCGAGTAATGTTTTCAATAGATCCAGCTCTGTTTTAATCACAAGGATATATTTTTTCATACAGACATTTTAGACAAACGTTTGAAAATGTCAAATTCATTGAACGAATTAATAAATTTAATATTTATATTCTTAACAAAATTAATTCCAAATAATAAACTGAATTTTATATGCATGACTAAAACAAAGGGACACGTAAAATCGACACCAGAAACATACAATTTTCATTGACGTTTGAAACGTGAATGGAGCTGGATGTGTGTGGTGGTTTTTCAAATAAATTGGGGTTTGGTTTATTAATTTATTTCAATTTCAAAACATATCACGTATATTTTATTTATGATTGACTGACATAAAACAATTTTAATCTCACAACTTTCAATAAATTATGATTATTCTTATAAAAACAAAATGAAATTGCTGTTATATTAAATAATTTAACTGGTTGGCAAAGGGTGTTGGGTAAAAAGATGAAGTTTCTATGGACTGGGTTGACTAGTACTGACTATGCAAAAATTGTACAAGGTATATGCGAATTATTTTTATAATTTTACAAAACAAGCCATAAAATCCATCTATTCCATTAGATGGTAATCTAAATAAAATAATCTATTAAAAAGTTGCTTGTTTGTTCAAATTATATATTTAATATTAAAATTATACATATTTATTAGTAAAATTATAAATTAGATAAATTATTTAATATTTTGTTATAATGTTATACAAGTGTATACTTATGATAGTATATAAAGTAATATATTCAAATTTATGGATTATATTTCCAAATCAAATGTGTGTTTAATTTAATATTTTCATAAATTGTTTCTGATTTTTAAAACATCAGCGTCATTTTTATCAGCCCATACAATAAAATTTGATGCTGAGGTTGCACAAACAATGATAAAACTTATGTAAAAATACGTTAATATTACAACTAACTGAGGTAATTTTTAAATATTCGGCAGGTGGTTCAGTATCAATGATTTTAAACTATTTGTAACTATGAAAAATCCAATGAGTAACAAATATATATCGTTATATGATAATTATAAAAAACAATGCCAATTTTAGTTGTAATTTTATAACTCAAGAACGGGCTCACCTATCCAAACCAAATTTTTAGGCTTTGTTCGGACTATTAAGTAGATGGTTTATGTGAAGTTTTCACAAAATCGGTCCAGCGGTTTTTCATTTATCACATTTTTTATAAGAAATTAATTCAATAAATGGCGGATCATTTTGTTACTGGGGATTTTGCTGTCAAATTTAAACTTTTTTTAAGATCGGGATTGTGCTGTAAAATTGAAATTTTTTTCAATGTTGTTATGTCATTCATGCGGTCATTTCATTTTGGACGCGGTTCGATTAAAGTCAATTGTCAGCGATAATTATTGCTTTGTGTTTATATTTTTAAACATATTGTTGAGTGCATTCATACAAACGGTTAGTCTTGAATTGTTCAAATGTACTATGTATATGTGTGCGTGTACTTGTCTCAGTTTTTTAGCGAGTCGTCGGTGTTTGAAAGAAACATTATATGGCAAAAGATATTTTAATTCGTATGCGTCATCATACAATAAATCCTAATTTGTTGATTACCTTGGAAATGTACAACGAAGCTTTGATAATAATTGAAGATATGTGTCTAACGATCGTAAGTAAAGCATTAGTATAATAGGGTATGACCGCACCAAATCGTGAGATGCATGATTTGTTTGACCGTGAATTGCAACGTGAGTAGGAATTCAATTCTAATGATTTGCGTTTATTTGTACAATCGAATATAATCAAATTGAATATTCAGCATATCCATGTATATGAAATATTCCAATAATGCAGATGGATTATATTTCTTGGATGCACCTGGTGGTACAGGCAAAACGTTCGTTATATCATTGATTTTAGCGACTATTCGATCGGAACAGAAAATTGCATTGGCACTTGCATCTTCGGGAATTGCTGCTACATTATTAGAAGGTGGTCGGACCGCACACTCTGCATTAAAATTGAATGTACAGGTGATTGAAATTCCAACTTTCAATATTTCGAGAAATTCTGCTATGGTAAAAGTTCTGCGATTAACGTCAATTATTTTATGGGACGAGTGTACAATGGCGAATAAAAATTCACTAGAAGCATTTAATCGAACAATGCAAGATTTACGTGGTAATCAACAGCTTTTTGGCGGTGCTTTGATATTACTGTCAGGGGACAAACTTTTCGACAAACATTGCCTGTCATTCCTCGATCAACTCCTGCTGATGAAATAAATGCCTGTTTGAAGTCATCAGTTATTTGGTATGTAGATGAATTAACACAGTAAATAAATAATTTTTTTGTTAATAAATTAACAAAAATTGACACTGAACAATAATATGCGTATTCACCTACAAAATGATCCAGCTGCCCATGGGTTTTCAAAACAATTGTTAGAAATTGGTGATGGCAAAATACAAATCGACGGATTGATCGTTGTACCGAACAATTTTTGTACAATTGCGCAATCGATAGATTAATTGATTGAATGTGTTTTTCCGAATATTCTTCAGAATCACATAAATCATGATTGGTTGAGAGAACGTACCATTTTAGCAGCGAAGTACATTCATATCAATGCGATTAATTTTCAAATTCAAGAGAAACTGCCAAGTATAGTCACGACATATAAATCAATTGACAGTGTTATGAATCTAAATGAGGCAATGAATTATTCAATTGAATTTTTAAATTCATTGGAACCGAATGGTATGTTACCGCATTGCTTGAATCTGAAAGTTGGTTCATTGATTATATTATTGCGAAATATTAATCCACCAAAACTGTGTAATGTGCACCAGATTGGCAGTGAAAAAGCTATTGCCAAATTTGATTAAAGTTACGATCTTAACTGCTAAATCCAAAGGAGAACTTTGTTTGATACCGCGTATCCCTATGATTCCAACAGATATGCCATTTGAGTTCAAACGATTACAATATCCTGTGTGTTTATCATTTGTGATGTCCATCAACTAGTCCCAAGGGCAAACACTTCACGTTTGTGGTGTGAATTTGGAGGAATCATGTTCACATGGTCAACTTTATGTTGCCTGTTCCAGAGTCGGTACCCCCAGCCGTTTGTTTATTGATGCTCAAAATGGAAAAACAAAATATATTGTTTATCCAAATGTTTTGGATTAAGTTTAAAAATAGCTAGCGATTAATAAAATATTTTTTTGTTTGAATAAATGAATTTGATGTTCCAATTAAATTTTTTTTATTATTTCACTTAATACGTAGCGAAGCACGTACCGGGCCGCTAGTATTGTATATATCATACTTTTATGTGTTAATTACATGAATTTGAGGTGTAATTTTGACTAATCTATTATAAACAAAAAAAAAATACTGTTTCAAGCAAAGGTGTTTATTAAAATAGGAAACATTTCTTGTTTAGAATATGTTACGAAGATTTTTTCTCGCTATTATATAAAAATTTAATAATTAACAGATTTCATACCACCCACACAAAATTTTGTTAATGGTATTAACATTTTTTAGCGGTTCAATTTTTGGAATAAAGTAAATATATTGTCATATTTTATATAGGTTTCTTATTTTTATGTGTGTTATTTGTGGCTTTTTATTAAATAATTAAATAGTGGTTTAAAAAAATTTTATTTTAAGAACAATAAAATGATCTACGAAATTTGGACTACCATTTAAATATTTTATGATAATACAATAATTTTGGGCAACTAGCTTATAATAACGTTACGGAAAATCTTAATTTTAAACATTAAGATTAATTTTTTTGAAATCAACACGGCTTGTATTTTCTTTGTTAAAGTTTTAAAAACGATTTAGGGATCTGTTTTAAACATTGTATAAGGGTAATCCATAAACAACAGAATACGTTTATCGTACTTTGTTAACATGTCCCTCCCTACCATGTAATGTCATGTTGACATTTAGTCAGCCACCCTTATACTACGTGTTTGTACCGTTTAATGTTATAAAAGAATTAAATTACCCGAATGGTAAAAATAAATGAAAACAGTTTTTAATTAATTATACTTCTTTAAATAAATTGTAACTAATTATACTCAAAATAAAAAATAATAAATAAGTAAACGTTTGGCCATTTGGGAATCAATATTGGAAGGAGTACTATAGCAGAAGCTCTCTCGTCGAGTAAGAACACATAACACGATCACATACCTCTTCACTCTATAAACAATGTTACGTTATTAAAAAATGGCTCCATAGAATTAAAACGTAAAAATAATAATATTACATCAAAATAAATTAAAATGTATTGGAATTAATCCGTAACAGCTATATTCGGTGGAAATTCAATTGAGCGTAAAAATCGTTTCACATATTATTTTTGACGATCGTTGAATACTTGACCTACATTTCAAAGTGTTGATTTACAACGTTTTTAGAGAGATGCCTATGATTGTGTATTCACGTAGATGCGTTCTTAATAGTTTTTTTTTTGCCTCGATTATCTCGAGCCCAAAAAATGATATCGAAATGGTCTTGATTTCAACATTTAAGCTATCTTTATATTCGTCTTAGAAACCCCAGTTTTCATAAATAGGTGTTTATAAAACAAAAATCAAAATGGGCTAATTTTTTAAGCGAAATAGTAAGAAAGTAATTAACAAAATAGAAAACAAAACTAAAAAGTAATTAAAAAATTAAAAAATTAGTATGAAAATAAAGAAAATAAAAAGGGAATAACAAAAATATATAGCTTTACAAAAGTGCCACGTTTGTTTAATATGTAAATATTTGGATCAGGACCCAAAATTGAAAATTACAAACCAAAAGCAAAAAAAAATAATAAAGGGTTGCGGCTACCAACTTAATACGGGTATTTAACCCAGGCTTTTAAAGTTTAAATTTTCTTTTTTGATTTAAGCTTTTTTAATCAGTTATTTTATTAATTCTTTGTCCTATACTTAAATGGTTTTGCCTTACAAACGATCCGGTAGTTCTAAATTTTTGATCTGTTGTCTAGAAGTAAGTTTTAAAAATTAAAAATGCAGTTTCCTCCGTCCATGCTAATAAACAATCGAAAAGATCGTCGCTTTCTTTAGTCTTTCGCTTATATCTTAATTTCGGAGCATTTTAATTTAAAAAAAATGTTCTTCCCAATTTTATTGAAAAATTTTAAAATTTCATGTTACTTACATTTTAAATTTTGTTTCTAAGACTTGCACTTTTTAAAAAAATTAAAAAAATCCTATTATCCGAAAACTTATCTAACTTCTAACGTTAAGACCGCTTTAATTCAATTTTGGTTTTTATCTAGGATAACAATACCAATACAAACAAAAAAATAAAAATAATAATAAACAAAAAACAAAGAAAAAACAGTAGTGAATTAAATTACCTACGGAGGAAGGTTTCTACAACATTGAATAATACACTTAAATGCACTGAAACGCAAATGAAAAGAAAAATGGAGAAATATATGAAATTTAGGCCAATTTCCGGAAAAAGCGAGTTTTTTTAATTTTTTGTTTTGCTGTTAAAATCAGTCTTAAAAACAAAATATGAAATGTAAATTAAAGGAAATTTAATCATCGCGAAAAACTCTTTTGTTAGCTAAAATGCACCGAAACGAAGATAAAAGCGAAAGTTGATTAGTAAGTACGGATTTTTTGGTGTTTCAATAAGGTGGCGTGTGCCGGAACAAAGGAAGGGTTGTAATTGTGTATTTTGTATTTTAAACAATTGTTAACCATCCTAGACAACATATCTACAATTTAGAAATCTCAATCTCAATTAATTGGACAGTTTCCTCATTGGGAAATTCATCGGGTGGACCTTGCGAATCGCACCTAAGCAACTTATTTATATATGACATTCACTTAACATACGAATTTACGTCATTAAATAATTATACATTGATTAATTATTTTGTGGATCAATAGTTAAATGTTCGATCTCTATTGGTCTGTAAAATAATACATAAAATGACTTCCTACTATTCCATGCTCTCAAACATGAGAATGTATACAAAATATTGAATAGAATAACAACAGAGTAGATGTATTTAGAGTACAAAATGTTCATTGTAGCTGTAATAACGATTGACTAGGTATACAACGAATAGAGAGTTGGCTACTGCATGATGGAACACATTACATTCATTGGTAAAGTCTACTGCATGACACAGAAGTTACCAATTATTTATAAGAATTTAGGTCTCTAAAAGAAATTATTAAAAACTGTTAATTATTAAGGAAGTACGAGCACCAAGGCAACTGTTGATAAAAGGCTTGATTTTTTTTTTTTAATACAAAGTTTAAATATGTCTAAACAAATTCCAAAAATTTGAAGGAGATTGCCCGATCATTTAAATAAATAATTAACTTTAAAGTTGAGCAATTTAACATTGGTGTTATGGGGTAACCTTCAAACATTGATACATTTCTGTATTTTTCTCGTAAAACTGTCGGTGAATATTTTTAAAAAATTTATGGATGAAAGTAAATATATTAGTGATAAATTTAATTCAAAAACATTTACACTTGACCGACTAATTAAAGTGTATTAATTAAAAGAAAAATAAATGCCGCCACTAGCCAATGTTAAATGTATATCTATATATTGAAAAAAATCATATGGTTACTGCGTTCCCCTTACCGCGCTAGAGTTGATACCTATCCCCACACCGCCTGGCGCTCGTACTTCCTTAATATACAAGATATTTCAAAATTATCAATGCATTTACAAAATTTGTATAGGACAAGTGAATATATCAACTTACAGAACTAATTGAATGTAAAATTTGGAGTATAAAAGAGCTACTAGGAAATATAATTTTTTGAATTTGTTGCTAGTGTGTGATTCGGCTTGTATTCACTATCAATTTTACGACCTGTATTGATAAAATGAATGGAAAAGTTACAGGAAGTTTTATGGTTGTTTATGTGAACTTTGTACCTGTTTAAAAATAATCTATCTGACTGACAAGTTACAGTCAGTATTTATTTTTAAATATTTTTGAAAAACAATTACAGTTTTATGTGGCGAGACTAAATATATTAGTCTTTACTTCATGAACATATAGATCTGAAGTTATTTTTTAAAAATCTTTGGCTTCAACTGTTAGTATATCCATATAAATTACATGTTAAACATGAGAAAGAAACGTAATAAATCTTTGATAGCTCATATATTGTTTATTCTTAAATCAATTTTTGAAGTTATACTTCTTTAAGGGCGTTTGGATTAGAGTGAATTTGTAATCTGCGCACGCACGATCCCATAAAAACGACATGATGAAGTTGACTACAGAATAGAATTCATAATATATATTTATTAAAATGACTAAGTTAACTTAAAAAAAACATACATACACACATAAGATACACTCGTATGTACACACAGTGTATGATGACGTTCAGTTTTCAGTTTTCAGACTAAATAAATTTTACGATTAATGAGATGAAATGTTTTACAATGGTTATGTATTTTGACTATATATCTATTTTTACTGAAATAAAACCTTTTTGATTAATTTTTTATATTTTTCTTCGATCTTTACTGCAGTTTAGTTTTTAGAAATTTTTTTTTCAGGCGACATAAAAGTATAGCTTCTTGCGCGTGTACATAAGTACTTAAACACACTTTTTTTTGTAATGGAATTGAGTTTAGTTTCAAATTTTAATGTGAATTAGAAATGAATTAGTTTCAAATTTTAATGTTTTCCGTTTCAATAAAATAATCCTTGGCTACAAATAAGATTTCGAATAACGGTCTTCTATTTCTTAACGGAACTAATAAATTTAATGATGAAAACATTATATGAACTACGACTACTTTTGCTGTTTAAGAAGTAATGAAACATGCTTAAATTTGATGAGTTGCTAATATGAACGTTGAATTTACAGAATTCTTTTAGGCACGCTTTTTTACAATAAAATCATTTTTTCTTACACTATTTTTATTTCAATTTATTAAGATTTATTTTTTATTTTTAAGTGGGATTTTCTATAAAAGCGTATTTTTTTAGTTTTTTTAAACTATTATTTATTTAAATTGTGCCTTGTTGAATTATAAAAAGCATTCGCGTTTATTATCTAAATTTGATCCATCGTTCATTTATGAAATCGAAAAACCAACACGATTTTGATACGTATAAATAAAAATGGAAAAAATTATTTTTAAAAAATTTCAAATTTAATATTTCTTCTACTTTAAATGAAATTCTTTTTATCAATAAAAAATTGATGATTTAGTGCGTGACTTATGAAACATAGCGTATAATAATACTAGCGATGTAGAGCAATGTAGTGGTTTTGTTATTGGTTTGACATTTTGAATTGATGTGCTCTTGAATTATATCATTCCTCCTCTATAGAATCTTTTATATGTGATAGATATTATAACTGAACGTACGTGACTTAGTCTGGACTAAATAGTTACACATAAAACTATTATAGCTAACTAACCATTCATTGTACATTATCAAACAATATAAACATCGAGATCTCTTACTGTTTGTAATCTATGTACAGAGAGTTAGTAAAATGGCAAAGGGTTAACTTATGTTACAGTACAAACTATAGAAAAAAATTTACTTAAAAGATCAAATGAATAAGAAATTACAACTGATGACGGACACTAATATTGATAAAATTTTACGAAATACATGCAAGTAACATTTACTTTTACGCATACTAGAAAATAATATACTGTCCGTAAGTTAATGAAGATATTTTGGCTTTAAATTAATCCAAATGTATACGGGCAAATTCAAAGAGTGATAAATATATTTTCCATTGTAGGTAAATCAAATTTTATTTGGTAACTTTTAACAATATGAAGCCGTGAAATGATTAGTCGTGGAAAACGATTGCAATTCATATAAATTTTTAACCGTATGTAGGTTCACTCTATTTTAATTTTGAGCAAAGTCGTTGAATTGTGTGTTATAGGATTCATAACTTTTTCATAATTCCAGCTCATTACAGCTAATTTATACTTTCATTACCATAAATTTATATTATTAATAATATGCATTGTTATACTTTTACAATTTTTGGTAAATGACAGATGCTGAATTTGCTCTTTTACTTATTAAAATGTGAAACTATACTCAATGCCCTAAAAGAATTCATAAACTGAATTAAAATTGATTCAAAAACGATTATTCCCATCCCTCTCTGATAAAAACAAGATTGATATATATTACTAAACTTATGGATTTCTTAATAATTCTTTAAAAAGCTTAACTTTACCTTTTCTTGAAAAAGCTAGCTGTATAATCGCATCCAGTGTATGCATTCTCTTTTTACTACAAAATAGTCAAAACTTGGCTAGCCTTGCTATATGACTAGCAATAGTATAGGGCTTGAAGGAATATAAAGTATCATGCCAGGCATTTGTCACTAAAATAGAAGTGGCACTAATTTATTTTCTTATTAAGAAATTTTTAAACTTCAATTTGATTACAGTTTGAAGCGGTTACTCGATAGATACTCAAACACAAAAAAAAAATTAAAATTAAAAATGTGTCGTGCCAAGGGGTTAGCACCAGATTTAGCGAGGCACTTGTTCATAATTATTTTCTAATCACTCAAAACTGAAAATCAGTTTCAACCGGTTAGTCGATTGGTACAGTTTATGTCCAAAAAATTTTTGGCGCGACTTTGTAGGCTCACATCCATCACAGCTTGTTTATATTTAAAATCTTTTATGTTTATCAGACGACATTTGTAAATAAAAAACTACATCCAATGATTGATAAATTTAAAATTTTTTGAAAAAGCCTGTTTAAATTTATACAAATGATATATGTTATCGCACAGAAACATGCTATGTCAGCTGTACACGAAATATTTGATTATCACTAGTTATCACTTCGCGTACTTATCAACTCAGAAAATGGAAGGCACAAAACTTTATTTTCCATGCAACTTAATTTTTATTATCAAATGAATGTTCATTCCCAAGTTTATTAGTTATAATCAAACCCCATATAAGTTTTTATAATCGTTTTACTCAATAATGACTTATCGAATTTCTGTCAAAGTTAATTTTAAATTCAAATGACAAATTGTTTTCTATTTTATGTAATGACTATATATTCTATTTTATCTGTATGATATATTGATGTACCAATTATTTCTTTGAGTATAGCCAATATAACTAAAAATATTCAACTTAATCATTCCAATACACAAGGTATACAATGTCTCGAAACCCTGATGGTGTTACTGGACGACAGTAAGGTATGACGTTATCAAATATGTAATTTTATATTGCTAATATTGATGACATCATACCTTACTTCCCAGTAACACCATCATGTTTCGAAATATACACTTTTTGAAAAAAATCTTGTATATTGAATAAACCATGGTGGATAGGCCATTTTAGGATAACCAATTTACTATCAGATATTACACATTTTTGACTCAAAATATGTAAAAAAGTATAAGCAATTCAAATTTTTATTTTTTTCTGGTATAAAGCCGCTATTTAGCATATAAGATGGTCAGCCATTTTAAATTACAATGATACATAAAACGAAAAAAAATGAAACCTACATGAGCTTCTTGACCGTAAAAATTCCTATAAAATAATTTTTTTATTCACGATTTAAAAAAGAGTTAATTATTAAAAAAAGAGTAAAAAGAGTGAGTATCGAAAAACCAGACTTGTGTTTTTTCCAATTCTGAGCAGTTAAATTTTGGATCGAAGCAAACTATGTAAAAATATGTAATTTTGTTGAACCTGAGCGTATTTTGATCAAACATGCTTAATTTTTTTTGTATTCAAAAAAATAAAAAAATACAACCTCTTGAAATTTTAAAGAAAATTGAAGATGGTGCCCATAGAATGCATAAGTTCTCTATTTCAGTCTCAAAAATAGAAAAACCTACAGTTGTAACATATAATGAATAATAATGATATCCGATATGGTCTTCAGGTTGCAAATCAGATGTTAAAAATTGAGAAAATTCAACTTTACGCCTGTTTAATTGGAAAAACTTGTCTAATTTTAGCCTAAAAAAATAAAGAAAATCAAAGTTAAAACAAAAAGTATAATAATTAAAATTTTTTTTTTCAACCTTTAATGTAGAAATTTATCGATTTTATTGGCGCCATTTTCTCAAATTCAGTGACTATTTTAATTGTTATTTTGTTTTTATTTTTTAAGGGTTATAATTAGGCAAGTTTTTTCATTTTATTGGAAGCCATGTTGAATTTTCTTTATTTTTAATGTTAGGTTCGGTTCAGGGAAGGGCATGATTGATTTGTACAAATTTGCATAAAATTGTTTTTTTCTCCGGCTAATAAATTGATTTCTATTTTCATAGATTTTTGTTTTAAAATAAATAAAATATGTAACGTTGTTCAATCTAGACAGTTGTTTGTACATTATAAAACTGATTATTGTTAGTTCTAAGAAGATTGCAACATAATACAATGTACCTAGGCTATAAAAATTATTAAATAGAATCACATTTTAGATCCATATAAGACTTTTTTCGATGTGTACATTATTATACTCGAAAACTTTTGAATCGATTATTCATAATAAAATAGTCGGTGAGTTCGTATTTTTTAACTTTCGAAGTTTTACAATTTGAATATAATCTGCAGTTTATTTATTTTGTACAATAAACAATAATTTTTGGTAAGTGATGCTTTATTACATAGAAAAGTGGTTCATGCAAATGTAAACGGTTTTATTTTTATAAAAGTTATCTGGCCTAGCCAAATCAACCCGCAGAATTCAAATCTTCTGATCAAAAGTAATGATAGTTTTATAGCAAAGATAACTCAAACAATTTATTTTATATCCAAAAATGCTTTTAAAATTCATGTTTAAAAAATTTTCGTTTTATAAAAGACTAACTGTTACTCACCCGCTTAGCAGGGCAGTTTAAACTTTTTTCAAAAACTCTCGTCATTATCGCATTTTAAAAAAAACTTCCTCCTAAGCCTAACGACTAAAGCCAAACAAAGATTTTAGAGCCAATTTTATAGATTTTTATTGTTTAAATTATCAAATTAAATTGGGTATCAAATATAACAATGCATTAAATTATGTATTTTCTTTTACAAGCCTTTTGTTCGTTCGATAATAATACGGAGTTTTGATCTACTATAAAAACGATTAAAGGAATAAATTAAAATTCTAATGAATACAAAACAGAACCCTACAACTAGCATTGGGCCTTAGAAATATCTCACCGAGCAACGTGGTTCTTGCAGAACCAAAGACTTTCAATATTGAACACATTATTTTGTTTTAATGTCTATATGAAAACATACTCGAACCAATGTACCATTTCTTTTGACACAATGTCACAATTTTTCAAAAATTGCCTAACTGATCGTAAAAAATGTATGAAGTTAATGAAATATTGTGGAAAAACAGATCTGCGTTTGGAAAATAATATAAAAACAGACCCTACTTATCCCATTTATCATGATCCTTTAAAAGAATAGTGTTGAAATTCATCTTAGTTCCCGAAAAGGAATTCTGAGCAATGTTAATCCAATCCAATGGTGGCAAGGAAATTTTATTTAGAAGTTCAAAATTATTTTTTACTTTTTAATTCATATCTTTGAGAGTTTTACTATTTTTGAAATTTTTTTATTTTAATCCCAACTAATGTAATGAAAAACAGAACAATATAATTAAAAATTCGATGAAAATGAATGAAATATGACTTACACATATACACGATGAAATAAATCAAGGTGTTTATTATTAAACCACATTCGTTTGATAATCCATTTGACACATTTCATCCATCGATCCACCTCCCAATTTTGATAAATCTCTACTGTAAATATAATATGCATGTAATTCTATGTCTATTGGGATTGTTGTATAATCGAGTATTGTATTTGTTATAGAGAAATGGGATTTAGAGCCCGAATTCCATGCATGTTCCTAGTTCCATTTTAATATAGCAAAAAATTTTTTTAACAATAAGTAGAAATATTTGTTAACACTTTTTTTGAAAAACTAATACCTGAATTGTATAGAAATTCACATAAAGCATATAAAGTGATATTTCTTATTATTATTATATTTTTTTATTTAAGAATGTTCGTAGCTTTTGAGTTTGTTAAAACGAAAATTTTGTTAAAAAGTGAGAATGAGTGATGAAATTTTTGCTTACGAACTTAATTAACAGCACAAACTTATTTTAGTAGATTTAGTTCGTTGTATACAGCTTAAGATATTGGAAATCTTGTTAACTCGGTTTTATAAGCTAAATTCTCCAAACCTTATTATTTAAAAATGTTTTAAAATTTTTTTCGAAAAGTAAATATGTTTTGCGCTATCTACAAGTGCCACATTGAATGAAAGTGGATATTATCATTATTTGTTGTCGAGATAATCGAGATAAAAAATAAAAGAACAAACATACAAACAAACATGCATATACTCATAGATATTTCTCTAAAAATGTTGAATTTGGGTTTAACTGATCTTTCAAAGATATGTTAAATTTGAGAATTCTCAAAATCTGCTCCATTATCCCACTGGGAAGTTAAATCGACCTTTGAAAGATTTTTTATGTATAACTCAGATTTACAACGAAAAATATATCTTCTTGGTATAAGTTTTATTTATTTTTACTTACACAATTTTTAATTAATAACTGGAATTTTTAACCATGAATCACTAAAAAAAAAATTATTATTTATAAGATCATTATGGAATTGTGCTCAACATTTGTTGCTTTATAGATTTCTATTATTATTTTTGTTTCAAATTTCATCACCCAAATTGGGCGGGGTGGATGTTTTGAAGGAAGCAAATAAATTAAAAGACGTAAACATTCAATATTCAGCATATACATTTAAATACAGAATATTCGATACCAATACATGCACTTTAATAGAATTTCTACGTGAAAACCTTGTATCCTACAATCGTTGTATTTTTGGGGAGACTTAGTAGCAAACATATTTGATGGCATACCGTGACAAAATATTCGAAGAAATTATGCTTCATCCAAAATAAACAAAAAATAATATGATATAGTTATAAATGAATTTTCCGCAACAAAAACATTTCTATTATAATTCCCCGAAAATAACATTCCAGTAATAAATACACGGTTTTTAATTTACAAAAAAAAAACAAATTCATTTTTTCATTAAAATTGCTTTAACTTTTAGCTTTTGAATTATTCATGTAATGGATTCGACATAACACGTGCCTGTACATATTAATATTGAAGCAATTTTATGTTTTTATTGTTTTTACGTTGGCCTTTGGTTAAAGGCATTCAATTGATATTTAATGCCTGAGTAGCTTTTATGGATATGGTGGATATTCTTACTATAAGATATTTCCAAAAATCTTGTTAGAAATATTTACTAGCAACATTCGCTGATAGATAACAGAAAATTGAATGAAGATGATGATTCGTATAGATGGTTATATAACAACATTTCTGGGACCCTATTAGAAATTTATTGATATTTAATTCGTGCATATAAATCCTGAGTATATTGATTAAAATACAACAATGGAAGTAATTCTAGTTGTGTATAGATTGGTTGTTCGAGTTTGCTCGGTGTACATAAACGAATAGTAGTATCATCATTTATTCGATACTAGACTTGACCACAAATAATAGGAAGAAAAGGGGAATGGTATAATATAACTATGTATGAAGTCTCTATTAAATAATGTTGAATTGGTCGTTAAAATACAACAATAGAGAGAAATGTTGAAACCACATCACGAAACATAATGGTATTATTTCTTTTCTTCCACATAACTTTTTTTTTCTGGTAAAGTAGAAATTTCATTAAAGAGGAATCAAGTAAGATCAGACATATCCTAGTGCAAAACACAATAAGATATAAAGTAATTGAGGAAAGTTGAAGGTTACTTTAGTGTAAGATAATGTACAAGCTCTGATATCATACTTATATAAGTAAAAAAGGCAAAATCTTTTATAATTTGTAAGCTATGAAAATTCAGGTATTGATATTGTAGTGAGGTTTGGATAGTTTGGCCGTACCGAAAACATAGAGAGACATTTGTATTAATCAAAGTTGTAAATAATTATATTTTGTTTTTCTCTTAAGAGAGATTTGTATTAATCATGGTCGTAAATAATTATGTTTGGGTGTATAATAAAGTTATATATGGAATATGAAGCTATATCAATTTATTAAATACGATTTTTATATTCGATATTTATAGTATATATGAGGGTATAATAATTTTAGTCTTAGGTTTGAAACGCTAGAAAATATTCACCGTATAAACAAAATTTTGGCAATAATGATCCAAGATTTATGATATCAATTTCCATCTCCTTTCAAGGAAGAAAACGAGCTAAAATTTTGACAGTGTATTCTAGAGTTAAAAAGTAAGATTTTGTTCATGAATGATCGAAATCAGTCCATTGGGTCCGATTCATGACCCAACTTTTGAATCATAAAACATAGAAGCAAAATGTAACAACAAACACTTTTTGTTTGAAATATTTATTCGAAAAATCAGATTTATTTATACATTTTTAAATAGAATACTAAGGAATCTGTGAGTAGCCATACATATAATAAAGTGGAAGGGAACTAATAAGCCTACTTGTGTACAAAAAATGTTATCGAAATTTTTATAATTTTTAGTTTATTTTTCTTTGCTAAATTTTTCTGTCAATAAAAGAGTTCGTCGTCTACAATAAATTATATTTATACATAAAATCGCATTAAAGTTGAATTGTTTTTGAAAATAAAATGGCGTGAAAATACACCCAAATTTTAAAAACTGAATAAAATACATACAATTTTCGGTGAACAGAGAATGGCTATGGTGAAGTTGATTAAAATCGTTGTTAAATTAACCGAATATAACTAATGAGTGAAGTGTTTTCTATATGAAAATTTAGCGTTAATGTTTGTGAGCAACAATTTAAAAATAATTTTTCAATTTTTCAAGTATATTCTATGCGTTAACTAAAGGAGTAATTTCTTAATATTAAAAAATATAAAATAATTTAAAAGAAAATAATTTTATTATCCTGAAAAATTCCTGTAAGCTTCGAAAATTGTAATTTTCGACACTGAAATCATCACAATTATATTTGCAAGTCCAAAAAAATATGTTAAAAATTCGATTTTAGGGCTAGTTAAGGGAAACAATATATATTAATTTGACAATATGAATAAATTTTAATAATTTCTCATATTTTACAATCATTCGCGTTTTAACTAAGCTTTTGTTCAATTTGCAAAATATTTAATTATGCATATATATATATATATATATATATAGAAGCCCATGGTTGGAATGAATTGTGATGCCAGATCCATCAATTTTGTTATTCAGTAATTAATATTTGTTCAATTCAATTGGTTGCAAATGATTTTCATTGTTTTTGGTAAATTTTTTCATTATATACCCACTAAAAAATAAAAATGTAAATGTTTGTTGTTTATACTCTACATAAAAAATTAAGATATAATATTTCAATTTATTTACACGCTTTTATACCGGACATGAATAAATGAGGGTACAATTAATTTAGTTTAAAGTAAGTTAAGCTTACAAATTTTGAAGCCAATAATAAAATAGGTTTTTATAGAATAATTTTATTTCTCCATTTTCGTCTACTTTTGTATGAAAACTATGTTTGTAAATCTTATACTGTAAAATTCTCGTAAAAAGATTATCCAAAACCTAGGCAGGGTCTGCTAGTATTTGTATAAATTTTAAATTTATCAGAAAATCAGAAAATATATATTTAAAAGGTTGGTTGAAGATGTTTTCAATAGTTTCGACTTCAGATTTAATTTGAAAGATTAATTATAATTGCTACAAGTCACGCTGTGTACGGTACATATTAGCTGTCACTATAACCTACTTAGAGCTACTGATATACAGTAGTATTTAGTAACAGAATCACAGAATTAATTACACATTTTTCCTTCTTTTACTACTTGTGGTAAATGGAGTATAAAGAAGTGTAGTGAATTCAAAAAAACGGGTCCTTGAAATCTGTTAGTCTGTGTTTCGTTGTTAGCAGACTCAGTTAATTAATATTAGTTAATTAATACCCAATCACGTGTTACTGTGACAATTTTCAGCGAAAAAGTTTCATAAAAACAAATTTCCACATTTTATCAAACGATATTATATCGATTACATGCAAAATTTGAAGTACATTGGACCAAGAAATCACGCTCATACAAACTTCAACACCATTTTTCACTCTTGGAGGTAATTTTTGAAAATTATTGCATATCAGACGCCCGGTATTTGATGGGTGCTTGAGATATTTGGTGTATTTGATGAATATATATGTGAATGTGTGTGTGTATGGTAATCATAATAAAAAAATATATTTATTGATAAAAAAAATATTTATTTACTAATTATTTGCAATTAATATTTCATATTGTTTATTTAAAAATTAAATTAAATAGTTTTAATGAATTAAAAGGTAAAATAGAAATATAAAACCGAATAATTATGTATACAAATATCTATTTTAATTTTCATTCCCTCATATATATCTAATATTATCGTAAAATCCTGTAAATGATATTTTTATGACAATATGAGAGTTTCCGAAAAAATCCGGCATTTGCCTAAATCAACTGTTTTACACGATCTTACTGATTTTCACGCCTTAATTCTGGCGAAACGTGAATTGAATCTCGCGAATACTCCAGTTTCCTTTTTTCGTAGTTTCACAGGCGTATTTAGACTACTAAGTAATAAACTCTACAAAGTAATCATTAAATTGATTACTAGGTCAACCAGTCAGCTTCGATCGCGTGTTTAGTGTTCGGCCAATGATATTTAAGTATAAGACCAGGAAATTTTGACCGTTAAAAATCTCAAAAATATAGATTAAACTTACAAAACTAAAAATTAATTATTAAATTAAATTCAAATTTCTTTTTAATTCGAATAATTTCACAAAAAATTCATTATTTTCTTGCCAAGTTTTTGAATGCAGATGCTTTCATATGTGTCATGTTCGGTATAATTGGGTACCGATTTAAAAAGTTTTTGATTAAATTTGTCAATTTGAGACTACATACGATTTATCAATTCTTCCTTATTTTATATGTGCCATGTTTTCTTTGAATCTTATACCAATTTGTCTTCTACTTTGTTCTATATATTTTTTTCGAGCAACTTTTACATCCAATTTAATTCGTTTTTAATAACAAAAATTACTTTATACAGTAGACAGGTCGCAATATTTAACGGCTTTGTTCCAAATTAAATTGACAATTTAATTCGAAAATCTTAATTAGTAATACAACGCCATAGATGCAAGAACTGGACGACACCGATACTAAGAAATGTTGCAAATAACCTTAATTTTGACGATTTAAACAGCAAAAGAACTTGGAGTACATAATTTGAAAATAGTTTTTGACCAGAAGATCCAAATTGGAACACTTAATTAGATATATGAAGGACAAATTAACAACGAAAACATTAGAGAATTTATTGCATTGTATGACAAAATAGCTTCAAGAAATATATAGGACAAAGTAGAATACAAATTGATATAAAATGCAAACATTCATTACACACATAAAATTTGGAAGAATTGATAATTCATGTGTAGCCTAGTAAAAGTAACATCTCTTCGGAAAATTGTTACGATAAGCTAATTCATACTGTTGATGACTACTTTTTGATCGAAATACGTATTTTTAAATACAAAAATGTTTGAACTTGGAAATTGGGCAATCAATCGAAATTAATTAAAATGTTCATTTTGTGATTAAAATTCCTAGGTCAAGGATAGATTTCTGCGACTTTTAGTCTTACCTTCTCCTAGTCATTAAAGTATCCAGCCAATATCTGAGTTTGAGTTGTTATGGGTCTGTGTATGTTAGGTTGCGCAATCTCTGTAGATTTCAGCATCCGTACGTTGATAATATGAATAAACTAGAAATATTTGCATTCGTCTGCATATTTGGATTTTTGGACAGACCTTCTCGCACAACTACCTCACTCGGAGTGTATGTGCTAATTCGATCTCAAATATGGGAATGTGTATTTCTATCACAAAATTAATGCCAGGGTCAAAAGTCCGCTGACCCGTGTTGCATTTATTCCAAATTCGCTGTATTTGGAAAAAATTTAATGTTATTTACTGTAAATAAAGCCTGGATTTTTTATATGCTTTAAAAAATTATGTTCCATTTTGGGAAAGAATTACTTTGTTATTTGTGAAAAAAATACAGTAGACTCAAAAATGCATATCTCCGATTTCATATGCATTTGCATCATATAGTCACTTAAATGTTGTTAAAATAACGATTAAAATGTTGAAAATCACCTTTTTATCATATCCAAATATCCAATTTTACACTCACTCTTTGACTCAATCTGATTTCTTTATAGCTGAACTATATTCATATCACTAGTTACAAGAGTAACTTCTGTCCCCATTATTGACAGTGTATGTTTCTATTATTAGAATACATTACAACTTATAATAATTAATGTTTTCTTGAAAAAATATTCAAAATATTTGTACATGAGAAAGTTCACACATATTATGAATACAATTAGAATTTTTTTTAAAATATTTTTATAATATTTATTAAATTAATTAAAATATCATAAAATTAATATTATTATTTATTACCGCATTCCGGATAATTCAAGTGGTGTTGTTTATTCACAATTATCTGTCATGTCAATCATTATGCGCATTCTGTTAACGTAAGCAATGTATTGCAGAAATTATTATTATTAGTTTTTAGTCTGAGTGCATATATTGTAAGCGATATAAACCTATACAGAAATTGGCCAGCTGATTACCTCAATAACTCTCTCTTTTGTAGTTCTCGTTATGACGTTGGTCATGAGCGAAAAGTAGAAATGGTTAGAAACTTCTCCATGATAGTCTTTTGTGAAAAATTATGCAAAAGATTGGAATATGCCATTGGAAGCTAAAGTGAATCTCCACATCAAAAGCTTGTTACTTCGGCCTCCATATGCAACCCAATTTTTTGACAATTACAATTGACAAACAGCCGGTGGCGAATTTTGAATTTATATTCATTTATCGAAGAAGTCTCGTCTAACACTTAGACGAGAACGTCTTAGCTTGCTTGGCCATTTATATGCTTATTTTATAGAAACTTCCGAACGATTGAACCCTATCACGCATATATATTCTTCATTGTAGTTGTAAAATGATATGTAAGTCTTACATAGAATCTGATTAAATTTAAGTAGAGTTGCTTTTTTATTCATCTTTATTTTTGAAAACGTCTAACATTTAACGAAGCATTTAAATAGGAAATTGTTTAAAATATGAAAATGTCCAAATAATTCAATCCACTTATAACACAATCGGCCTCGTGTAATATCTTGAGAATTATAATGTTTAGGTAGGTAAATTAACAAAACGTTTCGCGAAAGTCGGGTAGTCGCATCTTGCGTATGTTATTTAATGATCTAGAAATATAAATTTTTTCTCAGAGAATATTCAACAATTTTCGGAAAAATCTCATATAAAATATATTTATTGGCGATGATTGCAAATATTTTTTAAGTATTGTAGCTACAGGCCTCAATGTCAAAATCAGCACCTAGACTAATTTTTTCTAATGCATTTTTGTATAATGATAATGTTTGTAAATATCATAATAAATGACCTTCATACTTCAATAAAATTATTGCAAAAAATATGGTTAGTAATATTGAAATAAACTATTCCAAGAATTGTTGCACACAATTGCAAATTTTTATATTTTTATATGCCATTGTTGAGTAGTGTATTATGGCAGGGTCAAGGTTCTTTAAAGGTTCCTTGAAAAGATTGTCATTAAATCTGCTAGAAAAACATTGTACTATTCCAATTTAACAAAATTCAATAATTTATCTGCAATTAAGGTCGTTCTTCTTATTGGCGATACTTTAAGGAATAGTGTATAAATAAAACGATAGGCATCAAAATCTATTTAGATTAGCTACAATTCTGGCTACAATTGACACATTTGTTATAAAAAATGTCAATTATTTAATATGTATTTATGCATTTTACTAAAAATGCTTTCATTTCATATTTAAAATTAATAACCACTTTTTATGAAAATTAAAAAATTTTTGGAATCTGAACATAAGTTCTAAAACTTTATGAAGCCAATATGACTTTTTTCCATCTTTTTGAATCCTTTAAAAAAATTCCTGTAGTACAAATTTTAGTTTTATTTATATTATTTTTTCAAACAATACATATTAAATAATTGATATGTATTATATTAAATGTCTTAATATGAGCCAGAACATTAAAACGAAAAATGTCGAGCATATATAACACATATCTGTAAGAACTGTATGGAATGAATATAAAACCGCTTAATGAAAAAACTGAACAAATCAAAATGATTTTTTACGTTAAATAGTTCATTTCATAAAAAGAAGTGTCTCTAAATAGGAACCTCGTGAACGTATTCGAAAATTTTACGGATTTCCAAAATCAAACGCCACCAATTTTAAGAATTTTCATAAAAGAATAAGTTATTACACTAATCATGTATGGCTTATTATTCGTAAAATGCCCATACGTTCTGTTCATATTGAAATAATCAAGTAAAAGTATTTTTATTTTAAAAATTATATTATTTTATTATTTTATATTATAAAACAAATGGTATATCACAAATTTTACTTGATTTAATTGTTTTAAGTTAATAATTTAAAAAGTTTATACGAATAGTACGAATCAATTTGACGGAGAACATTCCTAATTTGCTAAGCATACCGATCGCTCTTGTTCTTGTATTTATATTTTTGATATAATTGTACGAATTTAACTACTAGTATCATATTCTGCATAATAAATATTATTTATTAAACATTTAATAGTATTTTTATTTTTATTATATTTTTTCTATTATTACCTCGTCACGCAACCAATATAATTTACATAAACAAACAGTATTTGATTTGGTATATAACTTGTATACAACAAATTTCTTTTTTTGATAATCAAATAAATTTTGTTGTACCATAATTATTACGTGTGATTAGGTTTAATAAACTAATTTGTTTACTTTTTTTTTTTTTATTTAACTATTAATATTTTAGTTATAGTCCGATTTTAATCTTTGATGTAAATTAGAATTTTATAAACACCCTACTAAGGTAAATAATTTTCACCCCAGAAAACAAAATCGATAATTTTAGAAATTTTAAATATGTTTTCAAATACACAAAATATATGCACCCGTACAGATTATTTGAATAGGATCAATTCGTCTGCAGTATTTAAGAGTAATTTGCATTTTCACTCCAATTATATTTATGTAACCACACATATATAAAAAGATACTATCAGGTATCATTAATTTTTAAAGATTTTAAATCGATACGTGAATGTACAAAGAGATAGCAAATCTACATTTAAAAGTATTAATAGAAGGCTATACAAATTAAAGGGTGGTCATACGAATTTTATATTATAAGCTTCTAATTTAATTGAAATATTTAATTATAAGTTTTGTGATTAATTATTTATTTGATGAAATTTCTTCGAACGAATTATGCTGTCGAATAATTCTTATACATTTCTCTACAATCAAAAAAATTATTAAAAATATTTATCATTTCTTCGGCGTGCTTAAAAAAAAAACTTCTTATCTCTGTCACTTCTGAGGATGGTTTTAATGGAGTTGCTACTATCTTTACTTCCTTTTAAACCTTGGATTTATATGTTAAGCAGCGACCCCGAGAACAAATCATTTGATCAAAATTTTAAAACTTAAAATCCTTTACAACGCCTTAAATTTATTAAACTTCAAAAATTAAAAATATGATTTCAAAAGAGTGATTGGGACCTTAAGACGCTACATTAAAATGTAAACCTTCTTTTCACTTCTTAAAATAGTTATTATTAATAACCCTCTTCACCCTTTTCAAAATATCCATTATTTGGCCTTGTTTATGTTATAATGGTACCATCTGGTTTTATTTTGACATAATCGTTTATGGACTACAGTGAACCATCTATAGATATATCTTAAATAAACATAAAATTTCATCCGATCTTCGAATGAAATTGTATTTATTTTCGAAAAAAACTTTTTACTCCACCTCTTAAGAGTGAGATAAAACATATATCGAAAAATTGCCCTCTGTTCTGAATAAACTTCAAATGTAATGTAAAATGAAAAAATATTATAAGGAAATATCTTCATTAAAATTGATTATAAATTGTATAGAAGGTTATATGAAATAATTTTTGACCTTCTCCAATTTTTTTTTTGCATGCAACAAATTATCTTAGATGAAATATAATTGTATTGACTAATTTAAACAGCAGCTTCACACAATGTGACTTTCAAATAATTGTTTGAATTCATTTACTTACTTTCTTGATTTCTTGAAGTAATTATAATGACTCTCAATATTTATCAATTTGATACAAATATTTACGTAGTGCAGGATACTATTTTATATTCCACCAATATGCAAAAATTAAAACAGGAGGAATTTTAAAACATTTTTCATCATAGAAATCAATTATATTTTTTTCGTTTATATTTACAGCTAATTCATTGATTTTTTATTGTTTCAGAATCTTTTTAAAACAAATCAAAAAAGAAACATCCTACCAGTTTCAATTTTGAAAGTATCGGGCTATATTGAAAATGTCGGAGTATTTAATTAAATTTTATTGTCAAAAATTTGTGAAGACATTATCAAGTTTAGTTAATGGTGCTGTTTTGGGACAAAATGATTGTCAGGTGAGTTTATTAACTAATTCATAAATATCTTTAGAAATTATATGTAATAAAAATCCTTGTTAAATATATTGACGAGAAGGTGTGGAATGTTTTCTATGTGTATTATTTTCGAAATAAACACCAACAAGTATATTAACGTCTACATGTTTCGTTATTATGAATCCAACTTTCCAAGTTTAAAAAAAATATTGACGACATTTACTGTAAAAAATAAAAACATATTAAATTAAAAATGAAGCCGAAATAAAATATATTAAATCAAAAGAGTTTTAGTTGTAAAGTGTATTATTTATTAAATACTAGCTGGCCCGGCAAACGTCGTTTTGCCACATATTTCTAATTAACTTCAACATTTTATAAGTATAATAACATATTCTTGACAACTTTCCTCTATTTCTTAATACTGAAAGCTAAGGCAAATTAGAATAAATAATGATATTAATATATATTTTAAAGCATACCCGGACACGTTGCGGTGACAGTTGATATTACATCGATTGCATAATTTGAAGCAGATTGGACGAAGGAATTCCGTTGTCCCATACAAACTTTGCCTCTGCTTTTCATCCCATTAGGGGTAGAATTTCAGAAAATCTTTTCTCATGGGATGCCCGGTATTTGATGTGTAACCCACTATTTGGTGTGGGATACCCGTGACACGAAATATTTATATATACACTCGTGTTTGATGTGGAACACCCGGTACCTCGTGCACCCACAATTCGTGTATATTGTGCCGTGGTTCTAATATACTTGATGAAAAATAGTAAAAGGAAGTCCAGAACCACTAATATAGAAAAGAAGAGATAAATAAATTCTTTTTTGAATAGCTGACCCGGGTAAACATTGTTTTGAATATAAATTATTTCTAATCAACATCAATGTCTCCTAAATATAATAACATATTCTCAACTGTCTATAACTTAATAATGAAGCTGCGGCAAATCATAATTAATTATGATTTTAATTTATATTTTGAAGCATACCCACTCGGTTAACGCGTTGCTGTGTTTTTTTTCATAAATTTTAATAAATGATATTACATCGTTTACATGCGGATGCAATTCTACCCTTAGGGGAAGAATTTCAAATCCTTTCTTATCGGATTCCCGGTATTTAGTGTGCACCCGGTACATTATATGCACCCGGTATTTACCTGGTATTTGCTGGGGTACACTCGGGACCGCGTTCACCCGATAATTTTTGCTGTGGTACACATACACTTGATGAAAGGTATATGGACCTCCTGAACCAAGAATGATTCCGGTAATACTTGAACAATGCGATATGCACACTTTATATAGTTGACAGTTCGTCATACTGCTAGTGATAAGAGATAAAGAAGTTTTATTTTGAATTTCAAAATTAGATTTTGGTTTCTATGGAAATGATGATTTGTAACATGTGAGAAAAAAAAGCAAAATATGTTTCACTGCTAGGAACATTTTGTATTCGAAAATTAAATTGTCGTTTATAGTATTTTCCTTTACTTATTATTTATGTTTCTCACCGTTTCTAAACCTTTCCTGAACTTTCACGAATATTTCAAGACCAAAATTAGCCAAATCGGTCCAGCCATTCTCGAGTTTTAGCGTGACTAACGAACAGCAATTGATTTTTATATATATAGATTATCTTATATCTGCAGTTTAATATTTTTGCCACAATTTTGTGTGTTAAACTCACTTGTATTATGGAAGCAGTAAATTTGTTTTAAAATACACAATAAAATATACTAATATTATCATATTGAAAACACGTATTAGAAAATTCGAACTCTTTAGGTCTTTTAATGCTTATTAAAAAAACATATGAAAATTTTATAAAAACCGGTTACCTGTGTACAAAGTTTTTCACTTTAATAAAAACTTGTAACATGACCATGATAATAAAGGGATAGGGTAAGTTTGTTTGCATTAAGCTAGGATATAGGTCATATGTCTATGTCAAGTGCGCATATGATCAAATACTAAGATACACTATTTCCATAAACAGTTGACTCTACCGAGCACTCGCCAGAGTATTTTTCTAGAGTTCGTATCCATAATATTTATATTTTTTTCAACAACAAAAAGTAGTAATAATTAACTACACCTTTATACTAATATAAAAATAAATTTTATTCTATATTGCACGATTCTATTCTAGCTCAATAAACAGTAAACAACATTCAATGACGCCATAGCATACCTATCGATACTCATAATTAAATCAATTCCCGTTTGTATCATAATTTATATTACTAATTTTTTCACTAATTAATTAGTTTTTTTTTTTTATTACAAAATTATTGGTATTTTTCTGTTTTTATTTTATGGGTAATTATTAATTGTTATTATGTGAGTGAGGCTGAACAGATACAATAATGAGGCGGGATGGATTATGTTTGATAATCAAATTTAAATATAACCTTTTTTCTGTTACATTTTCATGGTTGAAAAAGTTGTTAAATTTGAAAATAATTATTAGTTCGATTTTATGTTTTTTTGTTTAAAAATCATCAATGTAAACAATACATTCATACCATTCTATATTCACAAGGACAGCATTCGCTCGTTTATGTCGTTTGTACTACAATGGAAAATTTGTGTATTCGATTTGTAAAAATCTGAGTATATACATCGTATAACCTCTATAATAGGCTACCTTTTAAAATGTTTCGTAAAAACCGAATATACTCAGATGTTATATACTTACTCCGAAAAAAAGCTTTTTTCGCTTTTTTTAACAACAAGCGGGCGGACACTGCTTTTGAAATTTACAAATTAAGTTCTTTACTGCGAAAGGTTACCAAGTATTGTCTTTGCATTTATCCAAAGGAAAAATAAAACCAGAATTTCGATTCTTTGAAAACAAATTTTATAAAGTTGTAATTGAAGAAAGATTTCTAGAAAATATCGGACCAACATGTTCTTATATCCAATGATAGATAGCTAGAGCATAGGTATAATCGACTCGTATGTCCATTCATCTCACTTTTTGACTCCCTTTATATACATTTTAATTTTTTCCTCCAATCAAATACTATTTGTCATAAATTACATGTGTGGTATTTATTAACCACGTAGATATATCTGAAACTTTATTCATCGAATATTTGATTCCTTACAGAAAAAGCTTAAAACAAAAAGTGTAAGAATGTTTTTAGAACTTAGCATCGAGTTTCAATTTTTTTTCAAGAACTCTCAATCAAAATTTTTACAAAATAATTAATATCTTGCTATACCGGTTTGGAAAAATACCAAAATATTTATATACACTACTGTAAAGAAAATAAAATATAGAAAAAATAAATAAATTGAGATTCATATTGAAAAAAAAAAATAAACTCAGTAGAAGTAATAAAATGTTAATAGTTCTGTGGTACTTATAAAGCTGTAAAAGAGATGTTATAACACAAATTGATAATAGGTCAAATAAATTGAATAAGTCAAAGTGAAATATAAAAAAATATTAGAACCAGAAGTTAAAACTTTTAGTATTAAAATTTGAAATTTCATAATGTTTAAATTAAATTTATCAACATCAATCTGGTTTACACATCTATTGACGCTCTAACCAACAATAATATACATGTTTATATGGTTTTTTTATTATTCAAATTTATTACAGGTACAACATTATGACAAAACAATTTTATTCATAAGATATACACAGCACTAATGTTGCACAATACGCCGTCTGTATAGCTACAGATATACTGCTATAAGCATGTCGGTGACGCGAACTTAGGACATTTCACCCATCTTATAAGCTGTGTTTGCGCTAGTCTTGAGCATGTAGTTGAAGCGAATCGATAAGATTTTCTCACATCAAAAAGAGCCCAACGCGGCTAAAGAAGTTTTCACTTCAAAAATCAAAAACTTAATTTAACTTAAGCTAAAATAATTAATATTATGAAAAGTTAACTGGCAATGGGACTGTCGATAGAAATGAAAACGCAAAACAATAAAAAACACTAGTTTGTTCGAATATTAAATTAATTATTGCACACTACGACACCCTGTCATCCATATAGCTAAAAATATGTTGGTATATATGGCAGTATGTTGTTAATTTGAGGTGACACAACTGTGCATTGTGTTGGTGTATACGTGGTCAAGGAACATAGCTATTAAAGATAGCATGTTGGTAACGATGAAAAGGCTTTTATGAAAACGCGTTAGTAATGCGAACTCATAAGTTAATCCCCTACTAAAAAGCGTGTAAAGAAGTTTTTACTTAGAAAACGAAATTAAATATAAGTTTACCAAAATAAATGCTGACACCTGAAACAGAAAATTTATAACTTTCATCACAAACAAAAAAAAATTAAATGCAATAAAAACTTACCAGAAATGAAATGAAATTGTGGTCACAGTTGACTAAGGCAAGTATTACGTATATAGAGGTGAAAATGTACATACAATTACTAGTACATATTGACGGCCACTTTGGTAAATATTTTTTTAAAGAATGAAGTTCGTGCATGGGGATTTTCATTTTTGTGATGATTAATGTTTATTCAGCCTTGAAAATTTTAATTAAAATTATTTCCACTTATTATTGACCCATTGCTTACATGATTTAATTGTTTCGAAAGACCATTCGAATATATATTGTAAGGGTTATTTACACAAAATGACTTTATCAGACAGTTCTGGATTTTTATATTGTTTTATATTGATGAAAATTTTTTTGGTAACGTTGCTTCTTTCGTATTTTTCTCCGACAATAGAACTGACTTGAAAAAACTAAAAATTAAAATAAAAAGTAAAAAAATAGTTTTAAAATAAAAGCTTAAATAATTTAAAAATTTTTGTTACTTTCTACTGAATTTTTACCGGCGTGAAGATTCTATATTTTGCGAAAAATTTTCATTCGTTGTTTTGTTATACAACCAAAGAAAATCTCTTTGGGGTGATAAACAGAAAAAATTTGTTTTGCGTCCCCTATTCCTTAAGACTAGAATGGTTTTTTTCAATTTCAATTTAAATTGGAGAAATTTCGTTGAATATCATGTCGACTCGAAATTTTTTTGTAAAAGTGTTGAAAAAATATATATCGAATGTTAACTCTTCAATGATAAATCAAATTTTCGCTTAAGAAAAGTAAGCTTCAATGATAAAAGCTTAAGAATAGCATAAGTTTTCAAAAATTTTTAATTACATGATAGAAATCGTAGTTTAAAAAGAAATGGAATATAAAAAACTTGGTTTTTATGAGTGAGTTTTTTAATTCTTTATTATTATTATTATTATTATAACTAATGCATTTGATAATATTAGAAACACTAATAAATTGTTTGTTAATTTTGAACAACGTTGTAATGAATAATAATAATAATAACATAAAAAATGTTAGAATTTTTATATTTCCAATGATGGAAGAAATGCATTTAATTTTAACGTCATGTTGTTATCAATGGCACACTGTTAAAGATGTATGTAATCTGAGTTTAATAAGATTTGTTTCCAATTTACGAAAATTGCATCTTCTTATTTATCAGCGTATTACATGCATTGAAAAGCAAAGTATGCGAGCTTTTTTTTAGAAGAAAATATAACGTATATTATTTTCATTTAAACTTATAATACTCTAAAGCATTTTTAACACGATTTCAATTAGTATATTTGTGATTTTAAACATCTGAAAATAAATGTTTTTTTTTTCATTGTTTTCTAAAAAACAACATGGGATGATCTTCAATTTGACGTGAACCCTAAGTGTATTTTAAGTAAGAATAAGTATAGATCGGGCAAACAAGAAAAAAACAAAAAATGAAACTTATGCGTTTTTGGTGTGTTTCAATGTTTATAATCGTAAGCTTAGCAGTAGTCTTACGCCTTCTACATTGATAGTGGAGCAGGTGAAAAAACAATACTTTTGTATTATTAGTAGCCAATAAGTATTAACTTGGAATCGGACGGTTTTAAACCACTTATCTTGTAAATCGTTATAAGTGTACCCATTTGAGTTTGAGTAAAATTTATATAATGTACAAGAGTCTAGTGGCGATAATCCTTCGACTTTTTCGCAATGCTTATTATTAAGAGAGTTGCTAAAATTCTAGAGCCAAATTGAGTACAAACTTAATAATAAGTCAGTCAGTATTTACAAGAAATCCTATTTTTGCCGAAATAGTTTGAGCAAAAAAAAAGTGATATCGTGTAATTCAGAATAACCTTGAAATGAAAGCTATATTCTTGAGCATTTCTATATTCTTGAGCATTTCTATATTCTTGAGCATTTCTATTATTAGTTTCGAAGTTTTGTATGAACTTCGAAATTAATATTATGTACTTTTTTGCATTTAATGTACATTATATTTTATTTATCAAAATATTTTCACAATTATTTGTTTTTATCGAGTCTATGACATTGAAAAAATTCTGTGTTAATTAACTATCTTTGAGATGGAATCTAAGTATTTAATAAATTGTTATTCTTTAAATTATCAATTTTAGACTCACTATGACGTACAAAATTAAAAAATAATATTTATAACAGAGAATTGAATATTGCACCCACATGACGAAATCATGTTTTTACGATATAAAAAAATTTGGTGGATTTACCAATTAGATCGTTATAACTAACATTTTTGTATAAAATAAGATTGACGTACACTCAAAGAAGTTAAGAGAAGTGTTTGTTTGTGTATTATTTGTCGACGTAATTTCAGTGAAAAGCTTTTTTTAGTTACAAGATAGTTTATATTTAGTTTACTCTCTACCCATATCGTACAAAGAAAACATTATTCCTATTTATACACAATTTCACTATTTATACAGTGAGTTTGAGAAGTATTCAAAGGAAATACTAATGCAATCTTATTAAGACAAGAACATGAATTGTTGTTCACAAGAACATTGTTCACTTAATTATCTACATTGTATTTGTACTTATTTTTTTTAATTTATTTATTTATTATTATTATTTTTGTTGTTGTTGTTGTTGTTGTTAAATCCGGTATATATAAAGTATGTGATGTAAAAACTCATCTAATTTTCAGCTATAATAAAGCTAACAAATATATAATTTCAAATACATATTATTATATAAGAAACTCTTATTTATAACCGTATGACCGGATAATGATGGAATCGAATGTTTGTATTTGTGATATAGGAAGGTATGTGATATAGCTTATTAGATATTTGTATCATTATTACTGATATACACTCAAAATACCTTGAAGTCAAAATTGGAATTGAATTCTAATAACGCTTGGCGTACATGATAACAATCAATAACAATACAAATTTGTATTTTCAATATAGTCAATATTATAATTTTAAACATTAGTTTTATCTGTTTTATTTCATTATAAAAACAGCCTTAAAAAACAAAAGTCGTTAACACATACATTTTTTACTTTTGAACTTTCATACAACAGGATCATCTCTTAAGTAGGTGGTATTAATTTTATGGGAATATTTGAAGTTGGGAATAAATCATGAAAGAAGCACAAATAAATTTTAGACTGAGTCAAACTTCTTCTGTACTCGTATCCAGTGTCTTTTATTTAGCTTGAAAAAATTTGTTTTGGGGAATTAAGGAATTACGGTGAGTCACTAAAATAATCAACGTAATTGAGCAAAGTGAATTTTTGGCCGAACTTATAAGCATACTGTCTATAGTAATCGTAATTTTGCAACTGAATTTTATTGCAATTTTAAAAATTGCACATTTTATTTTAACAAATACATTTTTCTTACATTACTTACTCATAATCCTCTCCTACACATATTATTCTCGAAAAGAATACACTTCAAATATTATTTACACCAGTTATATCTAAAAGTGTTTCTGCGAAAATGTTGAAAAGGTCAAAAGAATGTACTATTAGTATTTGAATTACGTGTTATGATTAATTTGAGATATCTAAAGTAAAAATTTTGGAAATGTATACAGTTCGAAATGTCCTATTACTATTTATCCCAAAAAATCTAAGTCAAAATAAATTATAATTACTTAATGTTACACTATTTTAGAAAATCATGTCTTCTTTTAATTTTCTAAATATATTAAAATTATAGACATTTGCCTTTTTCTCAATTCTGTGTTCAACTGTATTTTATTAATTATATTAAATAAATGCTGAAAGGTTCATGAAACGCATAATTCGGTATGTATTTAAGATCAAAATATTCGAATGTTATGGAATTTGGTGTGTACAATCTTGACATTAAAACGGAAGGCGTGTGGCTTGGAACTATTTATAAATGCGGCCTGCTTAGGTGTAACCGTTTTAATTTTTGACTTTAATCATTTCGATTTAATTCCCCCGTTTTTATTATAGATATAATTTTAATAATCGCGGAAACATTATTTAACATTTCTGTTTGTATAAAAGAAATTAGTTGTATAGAATGTTTTACAAATTCTCCATATATACTAATTCATCTTCTTCGTAATTCGTCGACGTTGTTCTATTTATAATGTCATCTTTATCTAATGTCAGCTGTTCTACTCTTTGAATTACTATTTTAAATCAATGACGGAAAGATGTTGACATAATAAACGACAACTGCTACAAATATTATGTGGTTGGTATTACGTCGCTCGTCGATCGTCTTATAATAATTATAATTCTGTGTACAATTATATTTGTATATGTAGGTTTTTGAAAAATTGTCTACGACAGAATAATTTATTATCAGTCAAATTATTAACAAAATGTATTGTGTAGATTTTAGAATTTGTTTTGAATTATTGTTTTATGTAATTATTATTTTTGGTTTTAAAAAATCGATTTTAATAAATCAAAATGACTTTTTTTAAGGAGGGGATTTCAATGAAAATGTTGAAAATAGGTTATGATGTTTATGTTTGTTTATAACGGATTGTAAATTTAGATATTAGATTTATATGTGTTTTATCAAAAATACTTGTAATGATGATGGGATAAAATGATTAAAACAAAAATCGAAAATATTTACATATCGAAAAGTGGTCAAGTTTAATTATTACTGAACATTCTTTTCAATCTTGTTTTTCTAGTTCACATCTTTCCTTAGATGTTTTGTCTGACCTTAATTCCTTGCGTAGTATAAGTTTTTTATTCTTATGATTTTATTTTATGGTTACATTAATTCATCGGTATAATGATAAAGAATAATAGACTAGCAAGGCTAGCTTAAGTGTATGACTGACTTGGTGACAGTTTTTTTTTTTTTTTAAATGTTGGCTAATTTTATTACATTATTACATGTATCAAACTAATGTATCCAAATTAAATTAATAATTCCTAATTTCATAACGAAAACCAAACAAATTCAAACCTCGGTATATCCACGGTTTTACTTACTTAAAAATTTGCTGGGACTGATCCTAATAATTATTTTCAACACCTCTAATGATCTGATATTTTCAGCATTAACCTAACCTTTTAAGGAATGAACTATGTATTAAAATGCATACAAAAAATACATAATGAATTAAAATTGGTCCTAATTTTAATATATATGAAGTGATCTAAGTACGACCCGCAAGGTCCAAACAACTAAATTCCGTGTGAGGAGAAGAAAAAAAAAATTGATTTAATATTTCAATGAATTTGAATTTGTGTTGTTGTTGTTGTTTTTGTTTTTTTTTAGTTTTTTAACCGCTACAAAAATGGCCTGGACTGTTTTGCTGAAAAGTCATTAATTTTAGTTAAGAGTTAAGTAATTACCCGTCTAATGAAAGGTTTATCGCCGGTATTATCATTTGTTCTGTAGATAATCGGGATGCAAAAACAATTCGGACGCACATGTTATGTATTCATACACACACATACATAATTTGGTTGTTAAATAAAATATAATTAATTATTAGTTTGTGTGTTTTCTATCTTTATCATAAATAATATCGACATGAATCAAAAAACACATTTACAGGCTACAAATAGTTTACATGGCACATTGTTTCACATTTGCACAAACATGTAATAATATTTTACAAACAACGCGGGGTATTTCATACTCCAATCGTTAGTATAATTAATAGAATTCAGTCATATTATAATAATTGCGTGATGATTATTACATAATATGTGTTAAAAAGGGTTTGTAAAATGTTAAATTACAAACTCCAAATATTTTTTTATCTTCTTTCAGGTTTATTTAAGTTTATATAGCGTTTTAAAGTAATTTTCTAACAAAGATGTTATTTATGATTTATAAATAAATAATTATGTTTTATTCAACACTCCTGTTAAACCTTTAATCTGTTATTGGTGGTGTACGGACCAATATTTACTGTGTGAGAAGCTTTTTAATCACGGGTCTTTGATTATTTATAATGTAAAATAATCAAAGTCTATTCCTCGGTTATGAATAGCCAGCATGTCGCAATTTTTCAGCATGACGAAATTTTTTTTCTGCAAGTATTTAACAACTGATTTCAAAAATTATCATAATGTTATACATATCTTGTGTATATGCCTTCAAGAGATTGTGTAATATTTCTTCTAGTGAAAATATTCACACCCATATCCTTCTGTTTAAACTATATCGTTGTTAAATTACTGTTGGTATAGTAAAGTTTTAACACACAATGCATTCAAAAGGAAGAAGGGATTTTATGTCGTGTAAAGTGAATTAAATAACTAACAGAAACTTAAAAAAGAGCGGATACTTATATAATTGCCAATCAAGTTTAAAAGGAATTATAAAGTATGCCATTTTAGGTATAAATTCAATTTTTTATACTCGATATGTATATATAATATGGCAGAGTTATTGGTATGGAATTACCTAATTAGTCCATTTCGTTTCGCCCGCTTGTCCTTTCGACTTTCCGTTCTGCAGATTACTGAAAAACAATAGAGATAAAGAACTGAAATTTCGGTGGCATATTCTGGACCTAAACAGAGGGTTTATAAGCAAAATTGAACGATAGATGAACAATTGTCAACTAAACATGTTAATTTTTTATTTTAGCAATTAACTTTTATTTTAAACAATGTTTCGTAAAATGTTTGAATACGGCACAATTTTAATAACTTAAAAGTTAATAACAACTTATTATTATCATATATTTATAATAGTGTGGATTTCACATCTAAAATATTTTATGAATGTATAATGATTAAAAACAGTTCAAATATTGATAGTCAATCAGATATTGAGTATCTACATAATTAACTCTGATATTTGTTATCTTCACTTGTTAATTTATATATTTGGTTCTCAGTACATATTTTTATTGGATTCGTTTATAACAGTATCTCATATTAACTTCAATTTTATCTGGTGTCTATTATAAAGTAGTATCATAAACGTACGTAACTTTAACGTCCATTTTTGTTGTAATCATAGTAAAATTAAAACAAACTGGATCTTTTTGTTGTCATTGGATTTTGAAAAGCCATTGTTGAAACAAAAAACGTTATTCAATTTATTTTGAGCAATATTTATCTTTAGGCTCATAACTTCTTCGATTTTGAATAATTTTTAATTATATTTTCCAGTTTTGTTTTAGCATTGAGTCTAATTTCACAATGTAATGTGAAATTAAACAAATTATGAATCAATCAAATTGCCTATTAACCTATATAATTTTTAAAATGATATAGATTTGTCTTCTTGCTATTAACAGCCCCTGAAGTGATATAAAAGTTATCCGATCCAATCTTAAGTTATTATTTCCCATCTCTCATACAAATATATCCACATTGAAACAAAACATAAAATGGTATTTTATAGTTGTAAAATATCGTTTAAACTTTCAGCAATAACAATAATAATGAAGTTTATTATATTTATCAAAAACAAATCATTAATAATATTTTAATATTATAAATGACTTTGAATGATTTGAACACAGAAGAGGAACATTTTGTTAAACTTACAAAACAATCACAACATGAGAATATAAGAAAGACACAATTTGAAAATTATCAAATGTGTATACTGTTCTGTCATATAGAAAATTGGTGTGAGAATATCACCACTCATTGTTTAAATAATTAGTAATAACTGATTAAACTTTTCAACACTGTCATGTGTATTTATGTGTAAATGTGAGTTTATATTATATGAAAAGCCGTTAAAAGATACAAATATAGTTCTAAAAGTCATAAAGGTGAATTTTCTCCAGAGTAGAATGGAGACTGAAATTTTTATTTGGGATTATAAATTGTGGTATAAGGACGAATAATCCTTAGCTAAATTAATCATTAAAAATAATTATATAAACGAGATATACCATATGTCATCCAATGGATCTGTGACCAAATTTTTGCATCGTAAATAATAGAGGAAAATAGTAATAGCCTAAGAGCCCACGACGGTCAGACCTTCGTTATTTTATAAAAGTTGAATGTTTCTCTGTACATGTGTCCTATACAGGTAAGAACGACCAGCGATTATAGAGTTTAGGTTGTGGTTACCTGGACAGGTAACAGGTAGTAAAGGTGTCAAAAATAGTACTTAAAATTTGTTCGAGTATAAAGCTCAATTTTTTTATTCGAGATAACTTCAGAAATCTCGTCATCCATTGCCGGACACTTATGACAGTTGCTACCCGTTTCTATAACGAAAGTATAATTATAATTTATTAAAGTTTAGGGGTGTCTGGCAGGGGGTAGAAACTGTCATAAGTGTCCGTCAATGGATGGCGAGATTTCTAAAGTTACTTGAATAAAAAAATTTTGCTTTTTACTCGAACAAATTTTAAGTACTATTTTCGACATCTTTACTACCTGTTACTTGTCCAGGTAACCACAACCTAAACTCTATGATCGCTGGTCGTTCTTACCTTTATAGGACACATGTACAGAGAAACTTTCAACTTTTATAAAATAACGAAGGTCTGACCGTCGTGGGCTCTTAGGCTATTACTATTATCTTCTATTTTTTACGATGCAAAAGTTTGGTCACAAACAAATTTTATTAGAAATTGTTTTCCGTTGAGTGTTAAGATGCGTCTCAATAATTTTATCTAAAAACGCATATATATACATATATATATATATATATATTTAGTACACGAATGTGAAGTATAACTATTAGTTCTGTCAGTTGTTGTCTTCACTTGTAATAAATAGATATTGAAAGTGAAGCCTTTTAAATGAGAAACTTGTTTTAGATACATACATGGGTGAAGTGGATCAACGATTTTATGCTCTAAGTGCCGGTTTTTCGTAACATAATAAACTAAAAAATTGCGCTGTTCCCATATGTAAAAGGCGAAACGCTTAATCGATATTATGTAAGAAATTGAAATTATAGTTTTGTATGTATAAAAAAAACCGCAAGCTTTTATAGATAGTTATTTATGTTTGCCCATTAATAATATTGTCTATTTTAGTACATCCAGGGTTTTTGCTCCAATGTTATGATGGCTAAGGTTTTTTATTTTATTGTATTGAGTCTAGATGTGAAATGTTACAAACTCAGAATCATTTATCTACCCTATTATTCGATTATATATGGTACACGATACTCAATTATGGATGCAGGAAGCTGCTGAATGTTTGGTGGTATTTCACAAATAAAAATGTTAATGAGCTGGTTGTTGTTCTATAATTTTATCTTGATTAATTTAAATTATGTCAAAATAAGTTTTTCCAAATATCACAAAACAAATATGAAAATGATTTTAATTAAATTAATATTAATATGCTTCTATTTTTGTTTATTTAATTATTAAAATAAGTTAATATTGGATATTTTAATTAAATATATCTTTTTAAATAATTGAAGTTATTATTTATAATTTCTTAGTAGAATTTTTAAGAATAATTATATTTTTTGCTATGAAACAGGCGATTTCGATGTTGAAATATGTTTTCCGCAAGTTTTCGGAACAGGGGGTCTCCCCTTGCCTGTTTTCTATGCACTTTTTGGGATTTTTATTTTAAACAATGTAAAGATAGAGCTATGAGTTTTTTATCATTTATTTATTACTATTCCAAGATTATGTAAAACAAGTTTCAAATAAAAATTAGAACGGAAAATATCCGATTCAAAAAATAAGATTTCGACTGATAAGCTTAAGTGAAAGAAAAGTAAAACATAATTTAAATCTAGAAGTCTAAATGTATGGAATGACCTAGAACCAGTTGAAAATATTACTAATTGGATTTCTTACAGAATTTAGAAAATAAAAATTATTTCATAATATTTTTATACATTTTTCGTTACGAAATAAATAGAAATACTCAAAATTTTAGGTCATTCCGTGCGTTCACATGTGCTGAGTCTACCTTATATATTTCAAGTTAACCGGTTTACCGTTCTCGAGCTATAATGATGGAAAGCTTGAAAACACAGAATTACGCGTTTAAAGTTTCAATTAGTACGCTTAAAACGATGAAAATTTTTTAATTATCATTAATCTGCGATACCTGGCCCATAAAGTATTTCTACTTCTTCCTCTTGAAAATTTATATTTCTCTACTTTAGCTTAAAAATTTTTTTTTACTACATAACTCTGAAAATAAACAAGATCTATTAATCTTGCCAGAAAATCACATAGACAATCAAATCGGCAGCCCGGGTCGCTGCTTTTGAGTTGCTGAAGCAAATGTGGCTCGTCTAATATATCTGAAAGTTTAGTTTATCACTTTTTATATATCTATATTTAGCAACAATATTTTCAAACAAGAGTTACGGTAGAATATCTTTCCTTTATTTTACATACATTACATTTTGGCTGATTTTGGATGATTACTCTCAATTGTGTGGGGTATCAAAATAATTGTGTCATATCAAATAAATGTGTTTTTCGGTGTTTATTTTAGTTGACAGAAACCATTATATTTATCAAATTTCATTTTTCGTATTCGCAATTTTGTAGATTGTGTTTCGTAGGTACTATCTTTTCTTCTGTACATGCTAGGATATTGCGGTTTTTGTGATCGATATAAAGTAGTGAGGGAAGATTGAGAAACTGTTTTTGAACCACTCTTCCCGTTTTTAAAAACTGTTAAAAATACCAAGCTTTTTTCAAGCTTCACTGACAGGGTATCCTAATGATTAAAAATAGTCAAATATAATAGAATTATGCAATCAATTTGAAATAAAGTGATACAAATAGGTAAATGTTCTATTTTAAACACACCGTCTCTTACAATCAAGAAAGATGAAATTGTTTGGTTTATTACACCTGAGCAATTGTTAGTTAGTTTTTGTTATAATAAAGTAGATCAGGCGGTAAGAAGTGTGTGATTAAATGTAAAGTAATATCCTCGGCATTGAAAAAAAGACCTGAACAAAAAATTGTATATAGGTACAATGTATTTGGGTCAAATATGAATATTTATTTGAACCATATAGAATAATAGTAATGACATAATTATTAAGCATTTTTTCATACTCCGTGTCGATTACTGTAGATAATTTTTGATATCAGTAAACAGACTTTTATAAAATTGTTAAATTAATTAATTTTAAAGAACGAAAATTACTAGTACGTCTAATTAAATTTCAACTTGACCGAATACACAAAAATAAAATATATTATGTCTTGTGCCAATTTTGAAATAATAAAACAGATTATTGAAAATGTAATTGAAGTCAAGTTCAACTTGTGAGATATAAAATTAGAAGTGTAGTAGCAAACAAAATTCGGATACGATAAAAAAACACACAAATATCTAATTTGAACGCCACACAACCTGCACTTTCAATTCAAATTTACATTATACAAATAATTACTATTATTATTATTAATTTTTCTATCAAAAACATATCTCACACTTTCTTCAACAAAACGTTTCTTTCTCTATAATGAAAACAGCTATACAACTGAGTGTATCCTGTTAATAATTGTGAGTGAAAGATGTATAATTTTGTTCGATTCCAATCATCGCTCAGTTTTTGTGTTTATACTAAATTAGAAACAATTTGAGCCGTTAATTTCGTTAAAACATAACTAAGCAAACTACTTGTTAGAAATTTTAGATAAAGCATTTTTATTCAAATATCAACGCACATTATGATAACAAAAATGCTCCCGCGCAAGCTATTTTGTATAAATGTTATTTTATATTCATTTGCTGCAAAACGTTAAAAAAACGATTGATCAGTGTGCATTAAAACTGTTGTTCTGCGAAAACTATATGGAACACGTAAGGTTAATGACATATAATAATAATAATTTCAAAATAATTTATAATAATTTATTTCATATTGGTAATGTTGCAGTTGTATGGAAAAGCACGATAGAAATTTATTAACGATAATATTTTGTGAGAATCCTCTAAATGTTTCGGAACATTATAGATTAGGCTCTTGAAGTCTAGACTAAAACACTGTATAAAAATACAATAAACCATTCATTTTTGGTACGTTTTGTGAGAAAAATGAACATTGAAAGTAGACCATTTAAAAAATATCACATAACAGAACATTTGGAAAATTTTGCGACCACAGCGAACTATCAATCAAGTTTTGCCTCAAAACGTTTTTCAACATTATTGTTAAATTTAGAATAATCTCCAGCACATTTTATATATAGAGGATAAAAATGAAAATTATTACGATCGTTTTTCAATCTTCATACATAAGTATTATAGGTTAGTAGTAATAGATAATCTTGTCTTGTCTTCTCCATGTAGTGTCAAACACATACTACCAAATAGTTTTTGGCATTAATCCAATTTCCTTTTGCTATAAATATGAAAAACTGTATAATATCATATATCATATATTGATTTGATAAAAACCATGTAATAAGTTCGATTTTTTTTTTCATTCATTTTGAAAACATATTATCGAGTGGTTTTCTTTTATAAATATTTTATCTATACTTTAATAGATAACAATTTTCTCGTTTAATTTTTCCCTTCTATGAACACAAATATTTTATGATGTAACATTAAGACGTCTTGTCTTTTAATTAAAGCATTTTTCTGTTATTGGAGATGAAACGAAATAGATAATAAATTGTAAATTACGTTTCAATACTTAGACTTAGCTATTTTTTAAATTTTATAACTCCGTTTTTAATGATAAATTAATTAATTTTAACTATTCGAAGATAATCTCAAATAAACAGTGATTATAATTATTACTTTTTCAATAAATAAAATTTAAAATTAGTTTCTTCTTTTTTTTTTTCGTTAAAAATGCCTTTTTATTTACGATTTGTTCTCATGAAAGATTATTAAATAGGTAATTATTCAATACTGCTCATTGCCTCAGGTGGCTAAATTGGCTAAAACAGTTGCCTGACGGGCTAATTAGCGTTCGTTATTATCTGAATTCCGAATTGAATTCTAGATTTGGTAACAGAAATTTATTAACACAATGATGATCGGTTGATGTGAAAAAGTTTTGTTTTTAATAAAGGCATAATTAGAAGGGGGAAATACGCACCGAATAAATTTGAACAAAGCATACATTTCCCATTTAGATAATCAATACACTCGACTCTATTTTATGCTCTATTTTTTTACTGTTTTTAATTTATTTAAATAATTAATGCGTGGTTCCTTCCTTGCCGAAAATGTTGTTTGTACAGTACATATTAAAAGTAGCAGGTGGCGTGTGACCAACGCTATCCTCTGAACATCATTTTATGTGATTTCGGAGTTCTTTTAAACTTATTTTTTTTTTTTATAAATATTCGGAGGCTGAGCTGATGCTATAAATGTATATATTTTTTGAAAGTAATAACTGAGCTATTTCATTTTATACCAAACAGGACATATTTCAGTAAAAAACAAATTGTGATCCCTACTTTTTGGGATGGAATCTGTCTGGTTGATACTGTTCTCATAAAATGTAACCTACGTCGCTCGAATTTAAACGAATACGAACAATACATACATATACTAAAAAAAACAAAAATTGCGACATCGAGTTTTTATATCTATTTAAAAACATTAAATATCCGTTTGTTATGTTGTGTTGAGTTGTTTGTCAGAATTAATTAAAAAATTTCATTTGGTATTGAAAAAAATTATGAAATACACCATATAATTGGTGTTTTTCACAATTTTAAGAATGATTCAGGTTGTTACTTTTTTTGTTTACTGGAGTATACATACAAACACTGATAAAATCATAATCCCTATTTTTAGCTTTTCCGTTGTTATTATAGTTATATTATAGGTACATTTATTTGAAATCAATGAGTACTTCAAAAATGAATTAATGCGAGTAACATATAATTGAGAAATTAATAATTTTATGATTGTGTATTACATTTTGAAACATTGGTTTTGGTTTTGATGAAAATGATGTTAAATGAAAACTTGATAGAGTTCTAAAACTGATGTAGATTGACGATCACGTGAGTTTTGAATTACCTAAGGGTTATACTCTTTCCAACTCTCGCATTAGTGCCTAACGTACCAACAAGTTTTAATTTCAAAAATTCTCTTCGTTACCTCCTTTGTTAATATTTGGTAAATAGTTTAGACGTTATGTGGGAACACATTAACATACCTTTATTTTTAACTTTAAATTTTCATAACAATTTTTGAAAGTAATTAAATACTATCTATTAATATGTTTATTAAAATGAACATATTGAGCTCTTTCATTTGATGCCTAACAAGACACGTATTTCTAAGAAAAAATTTGTAACCTACACTTTTTTTGTTCTTACTTCCATCGCATTTATTTTATACTTAATAAATTTAATCAATAACAGCCAGTTATATCAAATCGATGTATAACTCATTCATTCAAATCGGTTAAGCAGTTTAGCTGCTATGGTGGAACACCCTTTCACACCCACATCCATATATAGTAGACTGGTAAAATCATAGCCCAGTTTTTTGGTTTGCTGTAATCAGGATATAAAATCTACCGTATTGAAAAACATTATGAAAACGGAAATTTAAGCCGGAATTTTATACAAAGTAAAAAGTTATCACCACTTAAAAACGATTAGAAAAATTTTCTCATTATTGTTCCTCTAAATGATGCTGGTAATCACTTCTCCAATATTAATTGAATTTTATGGATACTATTATATGCAAAAGCAATCTTTATCAGAGAATCCACTTAACAAAAATCGAAACAATGTTTATTATACTATCAAACAAATAATTTTGTTGAGATAAAAATTTTACTCAATGTATACACATACCTACATAGATATATATTATACGGTTTTACGAAACGATAGGTAAGCATTAACTTACAAACACGCACTCACATTGAAACGAACGAATAGTATATAAATATAGAATCTATTTTATAGTCGGAACACGATACACAAAACGTAAACGAATTTTAAGAATAATCCATCTCTAAACGATGTGGTATTCTTAAAGAGTGGCTTTCCTTTCTTGTTAGTGATTGGAATTTTAACTTAGAAAATCGAATTTATATGTTTTTAAAAATATAAAATAAAAATAATATAATATCAAATAAATTTCTATAGAAAACCATGTACGTAAGGAATTCACGAATACAAAAGATTTCATTTGGTCCTGCTAAAAATATGAGAAATATTCAATTGACCTCTTACAAATTTAAACATAAAAGATATTTCATAGCAAAGCTAGGTAAGGATGGCCCGTATCATTCTGAACTCTCAGCTATCTTATAACTAATCTTGTTGAAACGCTTTCCAACGTACATCACTCTATAGTCATCTCTATTTCTTTCTTTTCAAATTTCAAATTAATAATTCTTTATTTTCATCAAAAATATATACAAAATACAAATCGGCTTATAACTATAGCACCTAGCCTAAGCTTTATCTATAATACATCATCTTATATACTAGTTACATCGAGATTACAATTTTTCATTACATCGTTTTAATAAAATGGAAAATTTAAAAAAAAACCATTTGAAAATACTTAACCTATGTGGATGGATAGGCCATCCCTAAAACTAGCTTAACCTGTAAGTTTCTTTCTTTGTTTTGAAACTCCATTTTTAAGTTCGTCTTAACATCACGTTTATTGCTTCTGTTTTATTTGGAATATGAATTACTTTTAATAACTTGAATTCGGAAATATTCTTTTCCTAATTAAAAAAATGAATTTTTTTGCTCGAGTTTTAAAATTTTGTATACAAAATTTCTGTTTTGGCCTAAGAACTATGCTATCCTAGTAGATGCAGATCTTCATTCAAGGAAATACGTAATTCTTAACGCGGAATAATTTACAATATTATTTAAGCAGTAAAATGTTGAAAGAAGATAATGTATCATGATTAACAATTTAATAGAACGTAAGATTTTTCCTGCTAGAAGTTTTGTCTAACTTCTTGTCAGAAATTTGTCACATAAAAAACTGCCCTATATTACAATCAGAATCATGTTTAAAAAATCTTATTCAATGATTATTTACGATTTCGTTAATGAAGTTTGACTAGGATTGGATACATATAATTTTTGTATAATTGAATTAAGCTCATCTATGACTAACTGTGTTTTATGCTCACCATCAGATTTTCTGATTAGAATTTCTGATCAGAAAATCTGATGTAATATGTTCGCATAGCATCGGAATTTCTTAAAAGATGTTATCTGAAGTAGGCCGTCTGTTCTGAAAATATTACGGTGTGCACTGGCCCTAGTAGTTTTCTATACAAAAATCAGCATTTTCGTATTTAAAACTGAACAATAAGTGCGACGTTTAAAAATTACTGTGATAATGGGGTGAAGAAAATTAATATAATATGGATTTGTACCTGTTCACTTGGCCGAATATCGATATCAGTTATGCAAAATTTTTCTTGCCATATAATTATATTGGTATATAATTATAATTTTAAGGTATAAACGGTGAAAAATATTCCATTTTCTACCCATAACAGGGTAAAACGGGGGAAATTTTTTATCTGCACTTGTTGTATGTTACAAATTCTATTAGCATCGTTGCACCGGGTATCAAAGTGTTCGACGTACAAGGTGGCCGTAACCTAATACCAGGTGTATTTATAAAAATTTCGTGTCACAGGTTTCCTACACTAAATAAGAAATACCTAAGGGAGTGAAAGGGTGGAAGCAGCAGTGGTACAATTTACTTCAAATTTCACATGCAATCGATGTAATATCGTTTGATGACATTGTCGAAGTTTGCTTTAAGATTTAATTGAATATCACTATTTATTCTGATTTGCCTCAGCTTTGTTATTTAGAAATAGATAGTTGTCAAAAATAAGTTATTATATTTAGAAAATGTTAATGTTCATTAGAAATAATTTATATGGTAAAACAACGTTTGTCGGGTAAGCTAGTACCACATATTTTCTTTGCATTTTTTTTTTTTAAATGCTACTTGCTTATTTCGTCCTCTCTTCCCCTTCTAAAGGAGTATTAATTTGCGTTTTGAATAAAATTTGTTAAAATTTAATGATAAGATTTCAAACTTATCAAGACATTAAAAACATAATATGATAAAACACACTGTAGCATTATCAATGTATAAATATTATAGATAATTATTAGATGTTTGAGAGATGGTCGAATTTCGACCACAATTTCAAAAAACTTTATTTATCAGTATACTATAATTATTATCCTGCATTTCTCGTATACGGTTATCAATGATTTTTTTTCCACGAAGATTCTAAAGAAACGCAAAATATGATCATAACTACCTAGTTAGTATTTACTTATTTGCCTTAGGTAATATAAGCTTCACATCAGGATAACGATATTGCAAAGAAATTATTTGGTCAGGTTTTTTATCAGATCATCACTAGTAAATGTCCAGAAAACAATTTTTTCCATAGGCATCGCTTTAATTCTTATTAAAACTCCCGAAAGAAATAATAATTATTTGTAATCGGGCTTCACAGAAAATGGGAAAGCGGATGCATATTTATTTCAATACACCAAGAAAAACTTAGAATGGCTCAATTTGTTTTTAAAAATCTGTATCTAAATTACAAAAGAAGACATACTAATGGCAGGTGTACCGTTGATTTTTCTATGCGTTTCATCCAGTATAGAATATAAAAACTAAAAAATTAAATTATCACAAAGCCGGTTTGGAAAACGAATGAGCTGCTTCCTTGTTACCATCCATATCTTCATCTAAAAGATACGTACAACACATCTCTTTCGAAAATAATTCAACTACATCAATAAAAATAAATTTTTCATATTTTTTTATTATTTTTTTATTTATTTATAAGAAAAGATGTATTTTATATATCTATATTTTATTTTTATTATTGATAAATTTTCACACGCACTGCAATAAAATAGAAAAATTTATTTTATATTTTTATATATTTGTATTTGATTTTTTTATTGGTATCGTAGTAGTGGCAGAGTTTTTCTTAGATTTTTATTTTTGGCTTTCTTTGTACAAGAGTGCCTACACATCACGATTTTCAAATGATTGGTTCAAACATGAGATCCAACAGTCTGCACAATAATCATGTTCTTGCATTAAACTAATTCAGTTTTGAAAAGCCTTTGCTTTGTAACTTATGAAAATTGAAATTGATATGATGTTTACAAAAATAGATGAAACGTGTATGTTTATAGAAGAGTACGTAAGATTTCGTTCAAATACATATTTTATGAACGTTGGAATTTTCAAACACAAATTTTTCTACGAATATCGAACTGTTTGAATTAGTTTCATTCAACGTATAATCATAAATTTTCAAACTGCAGACACTATGCCCTTATGGTAAATTTTTTGTTTGTTTTATTATTGTGAAGAATTGGTAATGCAAATAGAAAACACATTCTTTGCAGGAAAGGTAAAGTATATTTTTTATTGGCATGAAAGTTTCATTTTTAAGAGATTATATATTACGAAAACTTATTTCATCTACTTATAGGAAAGTAAAAATACAATAGTTTCGAATTTATCTCTAAATAGTAACGGAAAATGATTTTCTTTCAAATTCTCATTTTATAAAATTGAAATTATATTGGGTTTTATAGAAATGTAATTCAAAATGTTTTGAAATATTCTTGAGAATAATGTGTGTTGGTAACATCCTTTATTGATACAATTGCGATGGTAACGAAAAATCGCATAAAATTTAAATCAATATAACAGCATTTTTATTAATATGAAAATTCATAAAATAATATAAAAATGATATTTTATTAAACCAGGATTTATCCACATAACTGTTCAATGGTGGTATAATTTACACATTTTTATATTTATGCTTTTACAAGGAAGAATTAATGATCATGAGACTTTTTCAATTTTTAATTCATTTATTTTAAGAAAATATTGCATTATTTTATTTCAAAATAATATTAAAATTATGCGTTCAACAATTTTATTAAAATTTTATAAATAAATTTTACGTAAAGATATGTTGAAAAGCGAAATTTTCGTTCAAATCATGTCATTCAACTTTTTGTATCACACTAGAACTGAAAATTGTCAACACAACATTAAAATTTATTTTGTTATTAAATGAAATTTATGGTTAAATGTATCAGATTTATACAAAAATATTTTTACGCAGTCATTTTTTTTTTTTATTTTGCGAAATTGCAACATTTATTTTTAGATTTTTCAATGCAACATTTTAAAGTTTATGATGTTTTCAAAAATTTTGTTTACACTTTTAAGCACAAGAAAGTTAAATAAATTCGTAACTTATGACTAATTCACTATGCTATTTTTAAATTAACTACTAAAATCAATTGTATAAATAAATTCATAATATACAAGTTTTTAATCTGGAAAATAATATGTTTAAATACAAATATTTAAAGTAAGACGTAAAAGTTAAAATTACAAAAAACAAACTTCTTGATTCAACATACACAGAGTATTTCAGAGTGTGAGTTCATTCCACTCTTTAATTTGTAACCCTGGAAAATATTGAAGCCATCAAAAAAATTTTTGTATAGGTATACATAGATTCCTTCTCCATGTCATCAAGATCTCAACAACGAAAAGAGATAGCGAGCTGAAATTTTTTTGACGTAGGTATTCAAGACATAAAAAAAAGTTTTGGTGAATGAGCAAAATTATTTTATTCGGGCAATGGTTTCATGATCCAAGCTTTAAACATAAAAAATCAAATAAAATGTTTATTTTTTGAAAACAACTCTTATTTAAAACATTTTTTTCATACACTATTGAGATGGGCACAATTTCAGCACCAATTTTTCTAATAAACAAATATATAACTGCAATTTATATGATTGCAATAACAACGCTAAACGCAGATTTGTGGTACCTCTACCTGAAAAAGATCAAAATTCCACAGGCTGTATATACAAATTAATGTACAAAAATAATATGTACAAAATATTAAATGAGTTGCAATTATTATATATATATATATATATATATATATATATATATATATATATATATATATATATATATATATATATATATATATATATATATATATATATATATATATATATATATATATATATATATATATATATATATATATATATAATAATTGCAACTCATTCAATATTTTGTACATATTATTTTTGTACATTATTATTATTATTTGTATATACAGCCTGTGGAATTTTGATCTTTTTCAGGTAGAGGTACCACAAATCTGCGTTTAGCGTTGTTATTGCAATCATATAAATTGCAGTTATATATTTGTTTATTAGAAAAATTGGCGCTGAAATTGTGCCAATCTAAACAGTGTATGAAAAAAATTATTTAAATAAGAGTTGTTTTCAAAAAATAAACATTTTTTTATTTGATTTTTTATGTTTAAAGCTTGGATCATGAAACCATTGCCCGAATAACATAATTTGCTCATTCACCAAAACTTTTTTTTATGTTTTGAATACCTACGTCAAAAAAATTTCAGCTCGCTATCTCTTTTCGTTGTTGAGATCTTGATGACATGGAGAAGGAATCTATGTATACCTATACAAAAATTTTTTTGATGGCTCCAATATTTTCCAGGGTTTATATATATATATATATAAATTAAAATTAACCAAAACAAATGGTGAGACCTGAAACAGAAGAAGGAAAATTTAATACCTTGAGACAGAAAACTAATACAGTAATACAAGTTTTAAACATTTAAGAATGTAATAAAATTAACCAAAAAATGAGAAAATAATCTAAAACAGAATAACAAAAACTAAAAAAAAAAAATTTAAATCATTAAAATTAGAAAATACCTAAAACAAGGAGAAAGTTACAAAAATTTCAAAAAATACCAAGTTTCAAAACATAAAAATGAAGCAATAAAATGAATCAAAAATCTTCTTTAGTTTAACATAAAGGAGAAATTGGGTAAAATACTGTCCCCCAATTGTGAACAAGATTAGGTATTTTTTAATTATAACCAAATGTTTTGCTTTTTTTTCATTTTGGTTTCTGTGTTTCATATATTTATTTTTCCATTTTTTTATAAATTTTTATTTATTTTTTGTCATTTTATTTTTATCGTTATTTAAACATATCTTTTAATTTTAATTAAAATAATAAAAGTTTATATGGTTTTCAACAAAAATTAGTAAATACATTTATAATGCCTCCCCCACCCCACTAACTGATGGAGCATTACAAATGCATACACAGCGTGTATACGTTCAATAACACATTTAATCTGATAAAAATGTAGATTTTCACCTATATGGATGCAAAAAAAGGAGACACCATCTTGGGATCATAATTCGAATATGCCCTGCTCTAGTACCCGAGAAACTATTAAAAAAATTACAATATTCTTGCAAATTTCGTTGTACAGCCATATGTTCGTGAAAATCACGACGCCATAATTGCAATAAGTTTTCCTAGACATGTGAAGGACAGAATTTCGTGTATAAAGAACAACTAGACATGTTATCCGAGATCATCGATGGATGAAACAAATATTGCAGAATTTCAAATTGTTCCCGAAATCTATTGCAGTTCAAGTAGCGTAAGCAAATTAATATCATCAACGAGATCAAAATGCTTTTTGGCTACTTTTTGAAGTGACTTTTTATATTAATTATTTAGAACAATAACATTATTGAAAAAAAAATTAATTATTTTTTAGCAGCATAAAATTGAATAAAGTTATTGTACTTACCTTTTGAACTTTTTGTGTCTGTTTTAAGCTTTTATACCAGAAATTATTAGTTGCATAGTCGTCCATCGCAGCAGATTATATGTCAAACTATCATCGGGCAACATTTTCTCTACTCTCGATGCAATGACAAAGAACTGTTTGTATAGAAAAATATATCGTTGCTGTAAGACCTAATGTTTATGAAGTTTCAAATTAGTTTCTTCTTTGACGTTTAAAACAAGTTAGACTGTGTTCAAGAACTAGATGAAAAATTTAACGCTAATGTCATAATTATTTTTCCAAAAAATGTCTCCAATCCTACTTAAAGATCTGTGGCATATGATTTAAGATAGGAGTTTTGCTAAAAGATTTATTAACACACTTATTGAATAATTATTTATACATGCAATTAAAAATAACTTCGATGATCATTAAATTTTACAACTCAATATCTATTTATTAATTGTCATTTTTTGTAATTTTTCCATACATTTTTGTAGTTACTTTTTAACTGCTAAGGTCTTCGGTGACTACAGTATTTAACACGTAATAACAGAACACATCATTTCAAGGCGACCATATATACAAGTGCGTACTGTTGTTTCCTAGCTTTAAATATTGGTTTGGTATTAACATTACGTTATCGGGAGGATGGGTCAATAATTTTTATTTGATATTTGCTATACAATTTTCATGCAAACAATTGAACAATTATATTTTTTAGATTGCGAAAGTTTTATTACAAATTTTAGGTACTTGAAGCGTATCTATCGAATGGGAAGTGCCTTCCACAAAATATGCGCAGTTTCGGATATTAATAAACTGTAGATACAGGATAAATAAATAGGATTATTTTCATGTAGTGACCTTAAAATAAAAATCAAGGCTTGTTCTAGTTGCTTTTGGATAAAAACTAGATAAATAAAATCAAAATTATAACGAATGGTGTAATATTATATGTAATAGTGTAATAAATAATTTTGTACCCAATTAATTAAATAGGACAATAGAGAGATATATGTTATGATGGTGTCGTCTTCTGCACATCATAAATAAAATAGTTTTTAAAGTATATTCTGGGTCAGAAACAGAACTGTGAACTGTGCATTAAGTGCTATGTGTGTGTGTGTGTGTGTGTGTGAGTATCTCATTTCTCCTCTTCGCTGTTTAGCCCACCCACAATTCTCTTTCCCTATCATAATATTTCACAACGTATAAAATGTAATCATTATTATTTATTATTAGACATCATAAACTATAAAACTACAACTTTAATTTAATGAATAACTAACTATTCAACTTTTACAGAAGAATTACTTTGTTTAAATACAATAACTTTGCCATAGTTTTTTGTCTTTATAAAAGAAGGACACTAAATAAATCTTCTGTTGAACTTGAAACCTAGGAATATAATACACTGTGTTTTTGTGACAACATCTCAATCAATCACTTCTAGTTTATCACATCAGTTCTGTCAATGTAGACACATTTTAAACTGATATATCTAAAACCAACGAAATATCTAATATTCGAAATGTATTTTGTTCAATCGTAACAATCTGTTTTGACTTTAATCTTATGCCATTTTTAATGAAATTCATCGAAAGTTAACAATCGGTTTCGGATATCTTGAAATAATTAGTTTTGCAGTTGAAATAGGTTATCTTTACTGAATATCACCTTTGAAAGTCAGTCATATTCTTGACTTTATGTTTATGATGTTATAAACAGGAGCGTACTGAGTAAATGCAATGTTTGGAATATACTTCTAGGTACGGTTATGAATGCTAGAAAACGATATTATTGTTCTGACCTACACAGACGTATTCGGTTTGGTTTTTCCTTAGGGTTCATAGAAAATTTTTTATTTTAAAACAAAAATCTAAATTACTTTTAACCAAAAAAAAAAAAAAATTTTTATATCAGGGCGACCCGCCAACTATAATCTCACTTCACTTAAATTAAAATCTTATAATATAAAAATGAATCGCAAAATGTGTTGGTAAGCGCATAACTCGAGAATGGCTGGACCGATTTGGCTAATTTTGGTCTTGAAATATTCGTGAAAGTTCAGGGAAGGTTTTTATCTTTGAGAAACATAAATAATAAGTGAAGGAAAATACTATAAACGACAATTTAATTTTCGAATACAAAATGTTCCTAGCTGTGAAACATATTTTGTCTTTTTTTCTCACATGTTACAAATCATCATTTCCATAGAAACCAAAATCTAATTTTGAAATTCAAAATAAAACTTGTTTATCTCTTCTCACTAGCAGTATGACGAACTGTCAACTATATAAAGTGTGCATATCGCATTGTTCAAGTATTACCGGAATCATTCTTGGTTCAGGAGGTCCATATACCTTTCATCAAGTGTATGTGTACCACAGCAAAAATTATCGGGTGAACGCGGTTCCGGGTGTACCCCAGCAAATACCAGGTAAATACCGGGTGCATATAATGTACCGTGTGCACAATAAATACCGGGATTCCGATTAGAAAGGATTTGAAATTCTTCCCCTAAGGGTAGAATTGCATCCGCATGTAAACGATGTAATATCATTTATTAAAATGTGAAAAATAACACAGCAACGCGTAAACCGGGTGGGTATGCTTCAAAATATAAATTAATATCATAAATATTCTGATTAGCCGCAGCTTCATTATTTAGTTATAGACAGTTAAGAATATGTTATTATATTTAGGAGATATTGATGTTGATTAGAAATAATTTATATAACAAAACAATGTTTAGCCGGGTCAGCTATTCAAAATAGAATTTATTTATCTCTTCTTTTCTATATTAGTGTTTGTGGACTTCCTTATACTATTTTTCATCAAGTATATGAGAACCACAGCACAATATACACGAATTGTTGTGGGTGCACGAGGTACCGGGTGTCTCCCCACATCAAACGCGAGTGTATATACAAATATTTCGTATCACGAGTATCGTACACCAAATAGTGTGTTACACATCAAATACCGGGCATCCCATAAGAAAAGATTTTCTGAAATTCTACCCCTAATGGGATGAAAAGCAAAGACAAAGTTTGTATGGGACAACGGAATTCCTACGTCCAATTTGCTTCAAATTTTGCATGCAATCGATGTAATATCAATTGTCACCGCAACATGCCCGGGTATGCTTTAAAATATATATTAATATCATTATTTATTCTAATTTGCCTTAGCTTTCAGTATTAAGAAATAGAGGAAAGTTGTTAAAAATATGTTATTATACTTAGAAAATGTTGAAGTTAATTAGAAATATGTGGCAAAACGACGTTTTGCCGGGCCAGCTAGTAATCTAATATTTTTCATTCGAGGCAATGTACTAATATAAACCCATCCATTCGGAATGAAGCACACAAAACAAAAATTTTTGAAATTAAACTAAAATACCTAGAACAAGTCTTCTAAACCTCTTTAAATTTTTATTTTAGTATTAGGTAATTCAGAAAATAAGAACCTAGTGAATGTCGGATTTAAGCATAATTACTGTGTAAATGTTCTATACCGTAAAAAAAGATAAAAGTAACATGCGTTTTTAATATATATCTGCTTGAATATAAAAGGAAATTAGCTAACAACATTTTTTTAATGCAAACTCCCGTTTGTTGCAATATATATTGTCACCAGCTTGAACAAATCAGTGTTTTTTAATGATTTTAACGAAGAAAGTCGTTTAACATTAATGTATGTACCTGTCGGTACGTTTATCCGTCTATTCACATATCCATCATTAGCGTAGTTGCTTCTAAAGACCGAGACGGAAGAACCGATTTTGACTGTTTAAAATTTGCTTAACTATTTGAAGATCATAGGCACAAACTTTTAATAAGAACAATTTAAAAAAATTAAAGTTAAATAAATGTACTTGCTTGCCATCAAGGAATTTTTAGTTGAAAAATATTTTCTGTAAATTACTGCAAAAAAAAAAAAAAATAATAACCAAATAAAAAGAATAATAATAAAAATTATAATTAAAATACACACAATTAAAAAGAAAATATTTAATTTTGATCAAAAAAATTTTTTGAACGATTTTAATAACTTAAAATAACAATCCAGGTACTTTTTGGCGGTACATGAAGAAGAAAATGAAAAGGAGATAAAAACAAAATATTTTTGGCACAAAAATAATGTATCATAACTTTTAAATGTTTAAAATATCTTTTTTGTAAATACCTTTTTGGCCAATAACCTGGAAAAATTTAATTATTTTATAACAATAATTCTTGTTGATTTATTAGAATATTCTCAAGGTAATCATAATTCTTATAGCCAAATATTGTGCCATGATCGACTATAAATAAAAATGCAAAATGTTTCTGTATATCAATAATAAATATTGCATGAAGTATCATAGCTTATGAATAGATAAAATGGTACTGCGAGAACCACCATTCTTGAGAGTGTTTTGAATTTAGGAACAAAATAATTTTGGTATGTATAAGTGAAGTGTGTTGTAAATAGCGAATATCCACAGCTTTTATGGACATATATGAGTGTGCTTCTAACAACTAATGACTTAAAATTCACGTAATATGCATCGTATTTCTTTCAATTTTGGCGCCCAATTAACTCATGAAATCGGAGTGATTGTCGAAAAGTTCTTCTCGAAAAAAAGTGTCTAAGGTAATAATAAAAATTTGATGTGCACACAAAATCTTAAAACAATTGGATAATTATTTTTATTTGAAGGGTGCTTCAGCATTATGATTCAATCCTTAACGTCTGAAGCAAAACGGTGGTGTCATATTACAATAGAAACTGAAACATATTATCATCGATACCATTTATACTATGTAGCATATTATAAAAAAAAAACAGAAACATATTATCATCGATATCATTTATACTAAATATACGAGCGTAGTGCGGATATGTCATATTTCCTATAAAATATTAGATATTAATGTGCACAATATATTGATACCCTTAGGGTAGTAATTAGGTTGAACAATATGAACAAAATAATTACATTTTATCGTAAAATACAATGTTTAAGGTTTTGATTTGACAAACTTTTTTTTTTTCGTGCAAATGAAATTAGTGTATAAATTGCGATATAGAATTAAAAATAGTACTAAATTATTCAAAATTCATCTGTACTAAGATATGATCTTTACCCAACTACAGAAAACCCAAACGGAAGGGTTAAGATTGTAGTAGTCAGTGTAAGTATATGTATAAATGTAGGAATGTTTATAAATACGTATGTTTTACCGTAGTAGCGAACCAATGTTGATAATTAGCGTTTCAATGGAATCTGTATAATGATTTGGGTAATATATTACAAGAGTCATAGCTTCAGGCTTATCAAGTTAAGATGCTTAACCTCCCTGTGAGAAGTTTTTATAATAGTCTGATATAGTGAATCACGAATTTTGAAAAACTTTAAGTTCTAGAAATCAAATTCACCATTTTAGAGAGATGGCTGTGGATGTGTATGTACGTGAGTATGTATGCTGGTTCGGAACACTTATCTCGAAAACAAATAATGATATCGACGTGAAATCAATTTCATTCTAAAAATACCCATATTTGTAATAATAAACAAAGTATTTATTGTGTTTTAATCATCCTCATTGAAAAGTTCGTCGATTGAACCTTGCGAGACGCATCTTGACCACTTTTTGGTGCATACATTATCGATTAGACAACGGTCTTCAAAAACTCTTGTAAAAAGATATATAGAGGTTATTTGAGTCATTATATTGTTCAAATTTATAAATAAAATTTTAATGAAATTACAATTTCATCCCAATGGCGAGAATGTCAATCAACTGTAATGCACCACCCTACTTACACTCTTGATGTCACTCCACGCTGTGTGTTGTTTTAATTTCCAAAACAAAAATAATGTCATATTTTATTATTAAATGAATACACGTCTATTTTTAAGTTGTCATGAATGTTCGTTATTCGCATGTTATTGTCTATGTTGTTTTAAGGTGTTGTTTAGCACCAAACATTATCATTATCTAGCACCAAGGTGCTAGATAATGATAATGTTCACGAAACTAATTTTCCATCTTATGAATATGAATTAAGTGATTGTGATCAACACCTTCCAAAGGCAGACACTTGAAGGTTGGACGTATCGTATGGCTGATACACGACCTAAATAAATGTTGAATTTCATGCGTCCAACATTTGTGTTTGACGACCTTAGAGTTTATGTTAGTATTTTTTTCATATTAAAGTGTTTTTATTGGACTTAAATATAAATTTGACAAATATTTGACACGCGTCTAATAAACGAAGCTCAATTTTGACTTATTTCCTTTTATTGCGTTTTATTATTATTTTTATTATTTGGTTTTTTTAAATATTTACCCTCCAATTTAATTTTTTATAATGTATTGTAATATATTAATGTTATAATCAATATTAACCAAATTTAAAAATTTTTTTTGTCCAAACGCGCCAAAAGAAGTATAACTTTAAAAAACGTTAAATATATTTTGAAGTATATTTAAATCTACAGTTATCAAAATGAAATTTTATATTGTAAAGCTCTCTCTCTATTAAATAGACAGGATGAATTAAGGCTTTTAAAGCACGGATAAAATCATATTCAGTTGCATCTTCTCTGAAATTCTCAACACGTTTGACAGATAAATTCATTTTGTTCTTTGCGAACAAATTGATAGACTAACTTTGCCATTTTACAAAATTTGTATTGTCCATAAAGCACAATTTTTTTAAATGTTGAATAAAAAAGAAATGTTTTTAATTTTACTGCCTTCATTTTGTCATGTTTTTTCCAAAAACCAATTCCAGTGTTTGTTTTTGATGTGATTTCTTTATATTTTTTGATATATGCACTTGTACTTATTACAATACAAGTCTATTTTCACAAATTTTGATAATGTATTGTTACACTAACAACCTTTATATGAATGCCTTCACATCTATTTTTAATTTGTCATGAATGCTGTTCGTTATATCGTTTTATCCATGTCCTGTTAAATATGAAAATTTATCATCAATTTATTTGTACCTAAACGAAAAAAACAGACGAACAAAACTGTGTTTTTTATTTAAAAAATTGTTTATGTTGACCGTGTTTTATTTATTATGTTTTCAACAAAAAAGAAAAACACAATAAATTGAAAAAAAATTCAATTAACATTAATCTTTTTAGATATTTACACTTATGGACAATGGACCCAGATATTTTCAAAATTGTTTGAATTGAAAATTTTATTTTAGTCTGTAAGTTTCATTTTTTTTCATGTTTATTGTAAGAAATTCATAAACTTATATTCAGCCTAAATAGTCACTTAAAATAGTAAAATTAACAGCGTGTACATCATCGATCAAATAATTAAAAGGCCAATATTCATTAGGTTCGTTTTGTTTAAAGAATGTCCATTGAAGATTGAAGTTGAATGGGAAGAGCATCGTAATTAAAATGTCTTCTATAAACTTTTTCATGGTAACATTGGGAGATTACCACACGTTTATGTACATGCCATTCCTATCGAGACAACAGAGGAGGGATACTTTTACGTATATCGGATCCATGTTATCTATAGGTATGGCCAAGTTAACACAAGAGTGTGATTTACGAGTGTGGTATATATGGTTACGGGGTCTGTGTATGTTATCATCATAAGATCACCAATGATTAAACTACTCATTAGTGTAACTTGAGTTGATTTAGCATGCGGGTATCAATTTGGAATCGCGCCAGCATAGATTTGCTAACATGAGTTAGTGATTTTTTTGCATTGTGCAGACTTAAACTCAAATGATTTTCCAATCAATTTCTCTACCGAAACATAAAATTTTGATTGAAAAACCTGCAATAACATACTCTTTACGTATACTAAATAATTTGATTCTACTGGGTAGCTACAGGTTAGATGACTGCTTTAAATTTATATAGAATGTAATATATCACTCTTAGCCTGTAATAGTCTGGCGTAATTGCTCTTTCAAAAATTGTCTTCGTTGATCTATATAACGTTTTTCGAAATACCGGAATGAATATTTTTTGAAACACAACTATCAAATGCCTCATTATTTAGAAGAGAATTATCACTTCGTTCTATTTTATCCGAAATATTTTTTGTCAAATTTTATATTATAGTTTTTATTCTTTGAAGACTTCTATAGTTTTAAAAAACATAAATGGCTTCTGCATTATTCCGAGGCGAGCTTCGAGGTTTTCAAGAATTTTCAAAATTAAAACAAGTCTGGAAGGCGTGCCTTCGCCGAGTTAAATTTTCATTTATTTCCACATCGTAGGCCTTTAGCCGAGGACACAAGAGGCATTAAGAAAGTGAAGTAAATAAAACATGAATGGTAGCATTAATCTTAGTTATCGGTATTTCGGTAACAATACTGTTTTTTTATAAAAATTTATTTATTTAATTTTTTTTTTGAAGCTTGCAACTTGAAAAAAGAAAATTATTCAGCTAAAATACTAAAGTATATAGTTATAATACATTTTTACAAACAAATTGTTTGGTTTTATTAACAAATTTAATTTTATTTACTACAATTTTGTACATTTTCAATAAAAAGAATTCTGAAAATATGAATCCGAAAAGCTGAATAAAAACAACATTATACATATGTATTATATCTATTAGAAAAGCAAAGTGATATCGCTTTGCCTCCAGCCTAACAGCTGGAATATGGATACATTGTTATATCGAATCAAAATATACATAATTATATTGTCAAATACAGAAAAATTCATATCTCTTATATGAAAATTGAATCAACATATGAATAAAAAAATAGTTTGATAACAAAAACTATTGATTGGAAAGGCAAAAGACTCTTTCTGTATTTTAGTCCATTACAATAAACATGAATGAATGCTTTTATATATATTGCAAAATAAAGAACCTACATAAATATCTAAATTTATTGTTAACGGAGCATTTAATTGGAACAATTTCAGTGTCTTATGAAACTACTTTTTCATATACAATTACACAGATTTTTTATGTAAGAAAATTAGAGATTTTATAAAAATACGTAAACGAAACACATTTTTAACATAAAACATGGTAATTAGTCTCATAAGCAACGTTTTTTTATAACTATAGAAATGAGACGTTTTTCTTTGACAATTTTATCTTGAAATTATCATAAATGTATACTCTCAAAAGTTAAATAATTTATTTTTTAATAATTCAGAAAATATTATTAAAAAGAAAAAATCGCGATACAGATTTACGAATTTATATTGCTTACGATGTTTTCATTAGATTTTAATATAAACAAAGAGTATGATACTTACCATTAGGTAAAATGGAATATATAGAAAATAAAAGAGGTCTCTAAAATTAAATGCGTCTTTCACTAAATTTAAGTTGAACGAATGTATTTCTAGCTAACGATATGATTGGATTGAGTATACAAGATGACTAACAAGGAAATAATATAAGTATTTAATTTGAAATTATTTTGATACTGATTTAGAAAACAAACAAAATAAATTGACTGAATTTCTACATCACATAAGAATAAAAGTTGATCTATTTTCTCGATTACAAATGATATATATTTAATTGTTTTATATTGAAAAAAATGGTGCTATCAGCAACTAAAATTTGAGTCTAATATTAAATTTCTACTTTTATTTCTAAGAAATTTAGGTTTAGCAAAATGAATTCGTAAACACTCGACATAACCAAAATGACTTAAAAGTCATAAGAATGAGACATATTTAACAAAAAACGGAATTTTGCTTAGTAAAATGTTTATGGTAATAATTTCTTAAAAATATTATAAATTAATTAAAAATATTGTCTTATTTCCGAGAACACAGTCTCTTTAAGGTAGTAGTCAATTTTTTTAACAAGAAAATAATATGCAATCGTTTTGTAATTTTTACTGTAGTTATCTGAAATAAAAAAATCAAAGAGATTATTATATGTTGGAGACCTTATTCTAATGAACTAACCAATTATTATTATTTGAATGTGTAACCTTAAAGATGTTTACAAATTTAATCAAAGTTAAATTAATTATTTTATCAATTAAATTGTTCTACAACAAAAGTTATAATAAACAATCAATTTCTTTTATATAATAATTTATTTCCGTACTCCAATATTGATTGTAGGTACTTGTTACACACAATGAAATAAAAACAAATACAATTTAATTACTTAATGATTGTTCAAGCGGAATGTAATTAATTTGTAAAGAAATAAATAATAAAATAATTATAATTATACATTAATTTTAAAGTGTGTAATAAAAGACACTCACTCTTAGTATAATGTGTCATTAATAAAAAACAGTTATTTTCCAATTAGTTGTTCATTAAGATCCAATTAATGTTCTTTTTTTTTTTTTTTTTGTTAAAAAACTATTATTTCGTCCTCGAAATTGAAATAAAAATTACATATAAATGTAAGATGTCAACAATGTCATAATACCGTTTAAAAAAACATTTGTAAATAATTAATTTTAATGAATTACATTCATCTGCTGGACACTTGGAAGACCGATAATATACAAATTTTAAAACGATTTCATTGGAATTTGGAATAACTAATAAAAATTTTTATATATAGGTATTAAGAATTGACTGACATAAATACAACAGACATAACCGCTTGGTCAAGAGACTTTACATTTTGAATATGGGTTTCAAAAGGGTGAAGAGGAGTTCAAATTTTAATATATCCACTCAGTGCAGTTCAAATTACTTTAAACTCCAAACGGGTTAACCCGGTTGTTCCAATTTTTGGGCTGGTAGTTGATTAACAAATATTAGATAATCACTAGCTAAAACTTTGATTCGATTTTGATATAAAAGAATTGCCTTTAAAATATAATAATGTCGAGTATAAAAATATAATTTTTATACTCGACATACATAATATGTCAGAGTATAATAATTTTAGTCTAAAGTTTGTAATAATACTACTTAATATTGACATCACAAACAAAATTTTAATATAGGTGTTCATAGAAACATCTAAATAGCCCATTTCCGACTGTCCGTCCGTCATTACGATAACTCAAAAACAAAGAGAGATAACAAGCTGAAATTTTGGTGTCGTATTCTTAACATAAAATGTGAGAATTTGGCAAAATCGGCCAAATCAGTCCATGGGGCCAAATTTTAAACTATAAAATATAGATGAAAAATCCAAATACAAAAAATGCTTATTTCTTTGAAACAAAAAAAATGTTTGGATTTCCTGCAATTTTAGCTGAAATGTAGCTCATAATCATATATAGGTAATAAGTGTACATATTATTATTATAAATGTAAATTCAAGTTTTTTGGCCAACCTCGCACTAAATTTCCGATACATTTTTTTAACGTATAGTTTAGGAGGATACTTACTAAATACGAAAACATAATATCTTGAAAAAACTTTTTTTGCCGATATCTCGGAAACTTTTCACATTATTGCAAAAGTCAAGATCATTAGTAGAGAATAAAATCTTTTGTTGCCTGTAAACATTTTTTATAAAACTTACCGTTTTCGGTTTATGTTATTCCGGACGATAATTCAAATCAATTTCTTTCTAAAACTTTTACCATTAACTTGAAAAATGCTCTATTTACCAAAAATTATTATACGCCAGCTGTTTGTACAAATATCGAGGATATTTCAATTTTGCACATCACCTGCAAATAACAAATAGCAGGCTGTGTTGAGCTAACATGTAAATCAAAAACTGATATCTATAAAAAATTATTTTGTGCCCACTGTGACACTGACTGTGAGATAACAGTCAAAAAAAATTTTCAAATTATACAAAATCTTTTATTAAATACCTTTAGACTAAAAAGCGCTAAATTTTTAGTCTAATGATGGGCCGTATTTAATAAATAGAAAAGATTTTGTATACTTTGAAAATTTTCTTTGACTGTTAGCTCACAGTGGGCACAAAATTATTTTTTATAGATATCAGTTTTTGAATTACATGTTAGCTCGATACAGCCTGCTATTTATTATTTGCAGGTGATGTGCAAAATTGAAGTATTCTCGATATTTGTAAAAAGATATTTTATCCCAGCTCTGAGCTAACGGGGAATCAAAATCTAATAATGGCACAAAATCGCCTCTAAATATTTTTTAATTGTCACTTGGATCAAATAATATCGGGGAAAATCTATCTCCATCTCAGAAAAATTAGTCAAAAATCTCTTTAGGGTAATATATAATTTTTTAATACTCATGAATGAACGAACAGATGCTGGCCAAAATTTTCTTAAACTTGTCGATGAATGCAATAAGTTACTTCATCAAAAAGTGATTGGTTTAATCTTGAAAGATCACATTCACCAAAATGTGTGTCTTGTTTTAATTCACAATAATAGTACTGAAAATAACTAACATTATAATTATTTAATCTCTCCATCTATTTCTATAAATTAAAGTGAACTTTCAGAAGGACAAATTAGAACAAATGAAGAATTATCGTGGAATTTTTGAATGATTTATTTTTATTTAGGTACAATGTCTACAAGAAAAATAATTATAATTCTTGTCCGAGTTCTCTTATGCAACTTTCCGTAAATAATGTATGTAGTTTGATTCCTGCAGAATGATGAACCGAAATAAGAAGATTTAGCTGTACTCTCCTAGTTACTTTTATTCCGGAGGTTCAACTGATCATAGAATCGCTCAGATTTAACGCCCTTGAAGTAATTTTTGTAACTTTATATTTTTTCGTGCGTCTCCAATATCGATGTTTGGGAATTATTTCAATCGCTATTTCGTCAACGGTAAATGGGAGCAATCTATAAACTCTCAATAATCATATTGGGCTTGTCAAGGTTACTGCTGTATTTCTTGTTACATGAGCATTACTTAACTACGATAAATAAATATACTGCCATAGAAAAACAACTCAATATTATAATAAGTTTACTTGATTTTGAAGACTATAATTATAGAAATTTATTCTGGACGTTAAAATTTGATTAACATTGAAGTCTATTTGGAGATTCTGAAATAATCTTATAAAAAAATAGAAGATTATCTCAGAATATTCAAGGTCAGTTAACTCTTGGATATTATTAATATATCGTGTGTAATAAGCTTCAAACAGAATATTTTATTCATTGTTTCATAGTTTATAATATAAATAACATTGTAGTGGACCAATCTAATGATGATATGTTGTCTATCATTAAAATATAATTTAGATAAATTGATCCGCCAACTAAAACTAACTCTCTTTTCAATTAAATTGTCATTTATGACTATTATTATTATGATAATGGTTTGACAAACAGCATGCGAGTAATTGCTTTTACAGCTTTTGTCGTCTGTCATTGTTCGTCATTATTATTAATATTTAGTTTTTTTGTTGTTTTTTTTTTTTTTGTGTATATATCTATTATTTTTGTTTGAAATTAATTATAAACAAATAAATTTTAATACATTGACATTTATAGTAACGCGATCAAACAAAATTGAAATTACAATAAAATATTGATAATAGGCATACTCTAAAACCTATACATCATATATATAAATAATACTTCAATAAGTCACTAATGTTTCCCTGATCCTAGAATTCAAACAGGATAATATTCATGGTGCGCGCGCAGGGTGTCACGTGTAAACACACAAGAGACATCTCCCGCGACAAAATACCAGATAACAAAATACCTGACAACCAAATACCCGACGTCAAAATATCTGTGACGAAATTCCCTCAAACCAAAACACAACCCACATAATATCTGCAAATTGAAATATTTTACCAAAATTTGAACAAAAGTAAATTTTATGTTGTTTATGGTGATGAATTATATCGTTTGGTTGATTATTATTAGTCAACATGGATTGTTGTATTTGCTATTGAGATTTGCAATTGTAATTTGAGCGTAATAAATGATGAAATAAGATCAAATAATGGTATGTAATCATTATTTGAATGATTCTGTTCGTGTTAGTCATGCTGACGATGCTAAATGTATGGATGTATTGAGATCACAGCAAGAACTTGTTAACATTAAGTTAATGCACTTAAAAACTGGTTTGCCATTAGCTAAACAGCGTCTTATTTACCACCGTTATAATAATCGTCTCCAACAAATTGTGGTTTCAAATGATAGCAATAATAAATTGCAGTACCCTAAAAATATCGCTGGTGTGTTGAAGATTATTATATATGATTTTTACTAAAATATTTGTTATATACATTGGGTGTTTTGGTTTGCGGGTATTTTGACGTCGGGTTAGTTGATTCCGCGCGAAAAGTAACCCGCACGAGGACAATAAATTTATTTTAATAGCGTTAGATAGGATACAGCTGATATTTTGTACAGAACTGTACTAATTGTCTTTCTATGTAGATAGGCAACAGCATTACTTCATTTCCGGTGGTCCGCCTGTCATCACGATAAGTCAAAGTTATATAACGAGCTGTAATTTTAGTGTCGCATTCTTAACATGAAAAGTGAGTTTAAGTTTGAATGAGCAAAACGGTCAATTGGGTCCAAAGGTGCTTCTTTCCTTGACCTTTTTTTTTTTGAAAGTTTTTAAACTATATTTAAAGAAAAACCAAAAACAAAAATTTTTATTTGAAAAATATTTCGTAAAATATTAGGATTCGTCACAATTTAAACCCAAATTTAGTCTATGAATACATATTGGTAATTCCAATACATATTATTAATTATCTATATTTAGTAAATATAACTGTTTAGGCTGGATATTTATAGTATTGTATAAATGCTATTTAAAAAAGTCCAAACAATAATAATCAATCATATGTCGAGTATACAAGCAATTAACTCTATTAGTTATCTTGACATGTTTGTATCAGGATTGTTACAGATGCGGATGCGATGGGGATATAAGGATTTTAAAAGGATAATTATTTAAATTTTAAGTGCATAAATAACTGAAAATCAATTTAATTTTAACTTTTTACAAAATTACAAAATTACACAAGTTTTTAATTTTACCTATAACAAAACAGAATTTTAAACATCGAGTTTCATAATAAAAAATATTTGTTTAATAATTAAAGTTAATAATTGGTGAAATATATTATTAAATAGCAATATTGCAGTAACAAAACAGAATTTTAAACATCGAGTTTCATAATAAAAAATATTTGTTTAATAATTAAAGTTAATAATTGGTGAAATATATTATTAAATAGCAATATTGCAGCCTTCTAAGCTTCCAACCTGTTTCTTAGTGGATTATGTATTAACCAGGAGTGAATTTTAAATTGACAACGGTTTACTTTCCACCAATTAAGTGGATTTTCATCTAAATCCAGTATTTTTTTTGTTACGATAAATAACTAATTCTTTGCGGAGAAGAGCATCGGGGCTACTGTTGAATGAATCTAACATCATGGCAAGATCGCTTTTTAAGCAAGTCACTTTTTAAGCAGTTTGACATTTTCTATGCTTTCCTGGGATCGTAACAATTTGCAACTAATGAACGGTACAATCTAAATCATTTAGCAATGCGAACCGCATTCCCTTTTCATGTTAGAGCCTTCATCTCATATCATGCAATGCACTTTCTCATTTGAAATATTCCATTCAACAAGCATTGTATTAAATTTTTCTGCAATGATAGCACCAGTATGACGGTCATCAAAAGTCTCGTATTTTAACACAATTGATGATTTTTTCTGATACTCCGTGGCAAATAACGCTAAGCAAAGAAACACCTGAGGTGGGGTCTGTCCAAATATCCAATAGTGAACGGCATGTAATCATATTCTTCAAACAGTTCTTTAACTTTTTCAGCTTTTAATATAGCTAGATCATTGCACAGGAAATCAGTAAAAAAATTTCGTCCGCTAAAATTATATTTCAGTGCTGACTCTTATATGAGACGACGAAATCCAAGTCCCTCCACAAAGGTAAAAGGTGAATTTTGAAGCGCTATCATTTCGCCAATGAGTTTGTCAATCTTTTTTGAATTAGGATTGTTAGTATCCCCCTTCTTTTTTTTTTGTACTTCCTCTAACGAAAGCTGTATCTTGGCTTGTTGCAACGGAGTCACAATTGTACTTGTAAAAAAATGCAACATAATATACACAAACCATCTACTAAGTAAAAAATAAGTATACTTATCAAAATTCGATGTAAAAAAACTAAAAGTAAATAAAACCCATTATAATTGAAATTTTTTTAAATAAAAAAGGCGATTGTGGTGTGCGCTTTCAAATAATTAAGTGTTAAAAGGGCTATAATTTGCTACCAATAAAGTTAGAATTGAATCAAGACTTAACCATTTATTTTAATCATAATTTGTAATTAACTTTGGATTCTTGTAAGTGTTTGTTAAAGTTTAAGAAGTTAATATTTTCAATAATACAATTTTTTTAATTTTAAATTGAATATAGAAAGTAACATAAAAACAAGTAAACAATAACAACAATATATTTTAGTCACACTACAATCCGTTAAAGTAAGGAAGGATTAAGGAAGATATTGGCACGTTTAGCACCAAGTATAATTACCATAATTTGAAATAAAAACAGTAAATTATTAATGAAATTAAATCAATTTATCTAATCGTAAGTTTGTAAAACATGATTGTACACCGATATTCCGATATTTTCGATACATACCTGCTTCATCATTTATTTTCTTCAATTCCATTTCTTTATTCGCATTTTGGAATAAACAAAACTTCTCCGGGTGTATTGATTTAAGTTGGTTTTTTAAAGAAGTAGTAATGCGTCAATTACGCGAGTAACTTTTATTACATATCTTACACTCCGACTTCTCCGGATCATTGGTGTCTATTGTAAAATAAGTCCAGAAACTACTTTTTATTGGTGGCGACATTTCAGTTAATATTTATATCAAAATATTCATTTAACACGCAAAAAAAACTATGAAGTACACAGTACACACTGACTGTGACTATAATTTATTGATAATGAGAAAAAACACAACAAACAAAACCTACGGATATACTGTAAGGATCTTGTTACCAATTTGCGACTTTCTGTTCGTCAGTTACCGAATAAAGTTAGCAATTACCAAAAACAACTCGAAGCACGTGCCACTCTGGATCCACTTTATTTACATGTAGTTACTTGTTAATGTGAATCTGCATCCGTAAAACCTCCGCATTGATTGATGCGGATGTAAATGCGGATGCAGATGCAAACCCTGCCTAAGCCATTTGGACATGATTGGTGAGCATACATACAGAAATAATTCCCAAAACTATATTGTTTTCATATGTATATATAAAGTATCAACAACTTTCTTAGATAAATATTAAAAGTACATAATTTTTTGGGTGTACTTCTCTATTATATTTATATATAATTCACAAACTACTGCGTGCGCGCAAAATATTTTAAATTCAATTATCCTTCAATATAACACACAAAATAATTTAAAAAGCATCATTAGGATACTTTATAGTGTAACGACCCGCTAATATTTTTTTCTTTCTTAGCACGTAATAATCCTTGAAAATTTGATGACGAAGATTTGATGATACTCTCAATTACTTTAATGATATAAACACTTTCGAATGATTTTTTTTATATGTACATTACTAAATACCAAAGAAAATGATTATTATATTATAAATTTTCATTACTTGATCAAAAAATGAAATAAAGAAATGAAAACATTTTTGATAAAGGCTGAGTGATATGAAAAAAATATCTTACTTAATAAATGTGTCTAGACACAATTTTAATGGAAGAATTTAATTAAAGAATGTATATAGTTTTTGTATGTGTATTGTTTCTTATTTAACTATTCCAGATAAATTTTCTCAGATTTAATATATTTATCTAGTTGATAAAAATCTTCGTCATCATGATAAATTGATAAACTTTACTACAGTTTTAAAACATATCATGCTAATGATAGTAATTTGTAACTTTACGAATCATTGGTCATAGACCATCTGATCATATATTTTACGAAAATAGTTTAGTTAATCTTTCAAGAAATTTATTTCACCCATACGTTTAAGATAAAGGTTGTGAAAATAAGTCTTAAGATTGTAAGGATACACGATTTAAATAAAAAATGATGCTTGACATTTTCAATCATAATGTGGTAATATTTTCAACTTTATAATTTGATAATTCGAGTTTATACAAAACTTTCTAAATGAAATTACGCTAATTTTAAACAATATATCGTATAAACTAACAATCAACTGAATTTTTTAATTTTGCTGGCTTCCTGCATTTTCTCGAAAACCGCTCCAAAATTTCATTTAGAAAACACAGAAATGCCTGCCTACTACCACGGAAATTGAATTAAATTATCTGATTAAGATATATAAATTGAATATTTCCACAAATAGCCAAATTTCAACTCAATTTGACAAACCGTTCCCGAAATATATATATATATATATATATATATATATATTATATATATATATATGGATATATTTAAGTAAACACATTTATGCGTCACTAGAATATTCTGGAAAGTTTTGTTTTCTTCTCGTCTCGTTTAACTTTCCAATCCGAATTATTCCAAAAATTGTGAGAGGATAACTTTCTAAAGGTTTAACTTGATTATTACATTTGCTACAATTCCAATTCAAATACCTACAGCTTTATTAACACAACTAATATATTGAAAATATGTATTATTATATAATAAACTATTCTAACTATTAGGGCTAAATATTTAGTTATTTTATGAATGTTAATGATTATAAATAGTCACATTGATAAACACAAGTTTTTATTTTCACTGGTTTCTTTTTAAAAAAAATTAAAATGATGTACTAAAAAGTTCATACAAATAATCAAAAAAAGTAATTAATAAACCAGAATAAAAAAATGGCCTTAACTGAACTACTTCAAACAAAAGCTTCTTTGTGAATAATATGCTTAGGCTTGACGCTTATCATTTCTAGCTGAACATATTACTGACGTTAGTTCCAAAATGGTAATAACTAATAAGGGTACTCGACCTAGAAATTGTATAATTATAACTTTTTTTTGCCCTTTTTTATAATGGAAAGAAGTTATATGTATAATAAGAAAAGCAAACAGTATAAACCATCTATAGTTATTTTTTGTAGTAAGTTGCGGTACCAAGATAATTCGAAAACGAAAACAGCAAGCGAGTTGAAATTTTGGTGACGTTTTTTAGACATACAGAGTTCATGAATGAGCGAAATGGTTCTATTGGATCCAATAGGGGGTCTGAATCCCCCAACTTTTGAACCATAAAAGATAAAAGAAAATTTGAAACATCAATTTTTGTTTTGCTAATTTTTTTTGCTTAGGTTTGCCACAATCTTTGTTCTAATTTACCTTTATATACATATTTATATATATATATATATATATATATATATATATATATATATATATATATATATATATATATATATATATATATATATATATATATATATATATATATATATATATATATATATATATATATATATATATATATATATATACAGACTGGATAGACTGTATAGACTGCATTGGGTGGTTATGTAGATTATTTAATAAATGCCAATTATTAAAAATAGTTTTTGACAAACATTGATCTTAAATGATATGTCGAGTATCTAAAAAATTATTATGTCGAGTATTAAAAAAATCACTTGTTTATTTTTATTTTTTTATGTTGGTTAGAAATAGAATTATTAAACTTTATATATTCTAACAATATAACTACAATACGACGATATCTATGATGAAATATCGATCCAGTGAGAATAGATTAAAGAGTAGCATGGATAGCAAGCATATGGTATCCAAATGAGATAATATGTTTGCACAAAAGTTTGAAATAAATACATTTTTCTTGAATATAATATAAGTGACACCAGAGATAGTTCGTTTATATAAACATTATTAGTATTTGTTACTGTAAAGATTTGGTTTGATATACTCTTAGGTCTACTCGATAATATTCTACAAAATATGATCACAGATATGTATATTATTTTTAGATTGGTAGTATTTAATGCTCTGGTTGTTTGTGAAGGTTTTGAATGGTAGTCAGCGCATGAATGATTTAATTTAGAAATGACTTAATCTTAAGTCTTAATTAAATCAATCATAGTTGGCTATGAAATTAGCTATTCATTTAGAGACTGAAATCTCCTAAAAACGCGAAATCTGTAAGGCTTAAATTACAGCCACTAAATTTCTTTGTTTTATTTTTAACCCGTAATAAATGTACCAGATATAAATTGAAATGGTGCTTCGTCTATCAAAGGAAAAACTCCAACAACGAAACATTGAATGCTTATATTCAAATACTGTACAAGAACTTTTTACATCTTTTCTCCCTTCCTTCAAACTTAAACTCAACTTTTCTCCGGATTTTCTCCGAAAAAACTGTTATATAGAAAAGCCGCGTGGTTATTAATTTTTTTATGGTTACGAAACACAAGTTTATTTAACATCGGAAATTCTCGAAATTTATTAACAAATTAGAATGAACTTAATATTAACTATTAAAAATAATTACTAATGGAATTTCTTCAATCATTTTTACAATTTTCAACCTAATAACTTCAATTTAATGTAATTATACAATAAAATTTTTTTTGACATTAATTATACAATTTACATGTAAACAATTGAACAAATAATTATTGGAACGAAGTTCCTTACGGCAGGCTTGGAGGGGATAGGGATTTTGCTGCGCGACCGAACTGAAAAAAATGTGATAGTAAAACCGTAAGAAAAAATGCGTGGAATAAAACCGTTAAATGAGACGTAACTATAGTAACAATGTCAAGTGAACCAACAAGTGACTTGAATCCAATTTAGTGATAATAGTGGTAAATTATTCAGTGCAAAAGAATTAAATACGTAAGTATTAGTTTATTCTTTATTAATAAATATATTAATAAATAAATATAAATATATTTTTATAAATATAAAATATTTTACATTGGTTAAGTAAGGTTTTCTAGGTTATCTTTCTTCTAAATACTATCTTGTACTTATATAAAAATTAATCAGCAAAATTTAAGAGAAAAATCAAGAAATTATGCATAAAAAAATTTTTTTACATTAATTTTACAATTTACATGTAAACAATTGAACAAATAATTATATTTTCTAGAATTTGAATGTTTTATTACAAATTTTAGATACTCATCAATCGATTAAGAAGTCCCTTCCACGTACTATGCTCGGTACAAATACCACTAAGGTCGGGAAGTGGAAAAGTTTGAGTTTTTAAGGGTAAAATATGATTTATCTTGATTTACGGCAATACAACAAGTGCTAAGGAAAAATTTAAACGGCAAAGTTGTATGTAATACAAAGATCTACAACGTTTATATTAACATTTTTTTCACATAACCTCAAAATTTATGTAAAAAATTAGAATAACCAAATTTTTTAATTTTTGTTTTTATTTCTATCTTTTACAAAATAAAAATTTTCTTTTCACGAAATTTATTGAAAACTTACCTTTTTATGTTCCAAATACACTTTAATTTATTTTATTTGAAATATTTATTTTTTCACGTTATTTTGAATAAATATCGAAAAACCTTAATTTTTTTTTTTAAAGTGTAAATAAATACTAAGAAAAATGTAAATGCTAGATTGCTTGTAAATGCTTACTATTATTACCTACAACTTTGCCGTTTAAATTTTTTTCAAGAACTTGTAGTTTTGCCGAAAATCGAGATAAACCATATATTTCCCTTTAAAACTCACCCCCTACCACTTCCGTTTCTAATGGGTTTTATTCTACTATAACTTTTTACCATTTTTAAAGGCATTTACTCCGGTCTTATAAGGGGAATCTACGTTTCTATAATTTAATGAATAAGTATAAATAAATTTTAGCTGTTAGCTATCAAATATACAAATAAACTTCTATGTTGATAACATTCTTGAACTAAAATGATATGGCATATTTATTTACAAATAAATATTTTTCCACACACACACTCATAACAAATACCTCAAAATAAATAACATACAAATTTAAGTAGGTCGGGTGTCGCCATCCAACACTTATTTTCTTCATCTTTTTCTTATAATATGAAGGAATATATACAAATGGAACGACAACTTTATAATATTTTTTATTTTTATTTTTTTACATATCCATAACGTAGCGTACGTACAACGTACGTAGTTTAGTAAAATACAAGTAAATATACTTCAATGTCATTTTAAAAATATGATCCGATTTTAAATAAATATTATACAGGAAAAATAAATATTTATTATATTTAACTCTGAGGAATGGATATTGATTTTATAGTGTGATTCATTTTATTTTATAACTAACTATGTTTCTTTGTGTGTTACAATATGGAGTGAATATTTTAATAATTCAAGTGTCTTATACCTCCATAAGTAGTACATTCTTTAAATTCTGTTTGCATGAAAAAAAAAATGAAAATTATCTTTGAAAACTTCTTTGTTTTTTAATTAATTTTTAAGCTATTGCATAGATTCTATCGCGGGCCTTGAGCGCGGGGACCGAATCCAGAAATTCCGTAACGAAAAAAAATGATATGTTACAAATAATCATTTCCATAGAAACCAAAATCTAATTTTGAAATTCAAAATAAAACTTCTTTATCTATTCAAAATAAAACTTCTTTATCTCTTCTCACTAGCAGTATGACGAACTGTCAACTATATAAAGTGTGCATATCGCATCCAATGATAAATAAAGAGAATTTTAAATCGTAAAAAAAAAAAAAAATGTTCAAGTATTACCGGAATCATTGCATAGCTTCTATCGCGGGCCTTGAGCGCGGGGACCGAATCCAGAAATTCCGTAACGAAAAAATCTCACGCTCCCCACTCCGACGGGCAAGGAGGTGTGGCTTGACGAATCGAGACGAGCTGCTCCGAAATCGGACGAATACATAAGCAGCTGTTTATGAGAAAGTATATAGGTGTATAGGTGTAAGAAAAAGCAATACTGCATGAATAAAATAAATAAATAAATAAAAAATTATAATTGCATAAGTTGATACAAAATGCTATGCAATAGCTTTACCGCGGCAGTCCCCGAGTGCCACACGTCTTTTTTATTCTTATATGGCATTGAGTCAAGTACATTTCGATGTGATGTATAAGAAAATGAGCATCAAATACCCAGTTGATAAAAAAAAGAGCAAAAATTATTGCAATGAGCTAATGTCGTCTCTATTGTTATCTGAGTATTCTAATTTATGATATATTAAGAAAATTTCACTCTGTAATATTTAAAAATATTCTCCAAACCTTGAGGTTTATAAGTTTTGTTCAAAATTATTTTTAAAGATGCTGTTTATTATTTGCTATAGTATTTGATTGATTTTGTTTTGTATGTACGCCAAAACTAAAACTTATAATTAGATATATTGACTGCAAAGTATACTCCTTGTATTTCGATGTTTGGAAAACCATTCATTTGTATTTAATTATTTTAATTACGTCCAATTTAGGCGCACAATAAATGATAAAATGCAAATCTGAGATGGACTCGTAGTGAATAAAACTTGGGACATCAATAAAACAGGCCCCGCAATTATTAAATCATCTTGTCCATTAAATATTTATTTCCATAAATAATGCATGCACCTTGACACATTTTTTTATTCCTTTTTTTTGTTTATCCTGTGCATATATTTAGAGTTCGAAGTAAAAGTAAACTGCTCTATATACATTTATATGAATACAATCACGCAGATAGTATAATATACATACAGTTTATAAGCCTACAGGCCTACGAATACACAGTACGCTTACAATAAATAACACTTAATTTGAACGGAAATACATACTTAAAAATTATGTAAATTGTAATATAAATAAACCTGTGTTCAAAAATAAATGTAGAAATGAAAAAAAAAAAAAAAAAACCATTTTCTGAAAATTTTATATTTTTAAATCTTTATTTCTCGTATATACGTTAAACTTATAACCTATTCTTTTTTCTTGCTTTTTCCAAAGAAAATAGTATATTGCTTTCAATCCGAAAATCGAAATTATGGTTTTGTTGGACTCCTGTTTCAATTTAAAAAAAATTTAATTATGCGGGGAGCCAATCTTCAAATTCTATTCCAGATGATACTCAAATAAAAAGCAATATGGGTATCAATTGCAAAAATTTGGACAAGCACGGGACGAGCCAAAATATATGACGTCTGAATGTGTGAAAATAAAAATTTTTGTATTGAATATAGGCACGTTCTTATTCAAGTTTCGGAAAAAAGAATTGTTACATTCGTTAGTCCATTTTCTTCTCATTGAAATCTCTATATTCACATTATCGAAATGGTAAACCATATGCAAAGTTTAAAAAAAACTATCCAATTATTATTCATATATTACTTCAATTATTCATTTGCTATCACGTATTCTGCTAGTTTAATATTTACGAACAAATTTAGGAATATATTCTACAAAACACATATTTTCGCAATTCATCTACTCATTGCAGCGTGATGAAACTGTAGAGAATATTTGGGAAATTAAATTCTGGCAATAGAAAACATAGAAAATAATTACTTAAAGTATCTTATAAATTCTATACCTATACAATTAATGAATGAACACAATAATTATCTTAATTATAAAAGTTATTAGTTTGGTTCTAAATGGCTGTATCCACAACGGCATTTCTTATATTTCTTATCCAGGAGAAGATTTTTAGATAAGTTAAATCAATATGTAATAGGAGCTTAAATTTTTTTTAGTATAATAAATTTTGACATATAATAAAGATGAAAACAAAAAATCAATTTTTCTGACTTTATTACCTTCATTTGTATTATAAAATGATTCAAATAATCTTCTTTTGGGCTTTAAACTATGTAATGGGCTTAAAATAACTAAAATGTGAATTAGTTGTAAAAATTGTGTATACATTCAAACTTTAACAATCAGAAAGGATAATTTACTGTTTTGTGTGTTGTGTATCTTCAGTAATTATGTATCTTCAGTAAGTTTGTGTGTTGTGTATCTACAGTAATTACTTGTTATGGCTATTCGTCCACTTTGAGGGGTCTCCTGTAAATTGAAATGAATTTACTAAATGAAGTAGAATTAGAAAATTAACATTTTCTCAAAGCAAAATATATGAAAAGAATCAATTATTTCACCTTGGTATGTTCCATATAGTTTCGGTACCCATAAGCATACCATATCATTGATAAATATACATCTTAAAGTTCGTATACGGTTTAATTACGTTATGGTTGTTTGGAAGCTTCATGAAAATACTACGAGACGAATTGAAATTTTGTAGAATGTTCATCATTCCATTCTTCATCTCCGATTCGAAAAACTGTTAAAAAGTTATTGCAATTTAAAAAAATTGTAATTTTATATATAATATATATAATTTTTTTAACTGAAAGAAAGCTAACAGGAATTTCAAACTTTTATAATACGTATCTTGTATTCTAGAGTATTTTATTGTATTCTATGTAACTTGTAGTGTGTAAGAAAGTCCGGCAGCCCTCTCGTCAGCTGAGACCTAAAATGAGTAGCAATTGTTCGTTTAAACTCATTTTGAATTCATTTTAAATAAACTTTGTGGAATACTATTTTATTCTGCCATCAATAAAGACATGATTTAAGCAATTTAAAAGTCTGAAATAATTGATATAAAAATGATAACCAATATTTTTAAATTTTATGGTTTTATTTTGTTTTATGATTGCTTATAGACGAAGAACGTGTGTTATCATAAACACGTTTAGAAATATTTTCAATTATTTACGGTGTTGACTAGATTCCATACGATACAAATATAAAATTTTATTTAATTAATGTATGAAAATTAATTAAATTTGTAAAAAAAATCTTACACCATACTTCTGATTATTCGTAATTTATTCTAAAATAAACTAACTCTAAGTCATTGTTAAAAAAAAATCGAATATTGTTTTCTGTTTGAAGTTGAATTCTAAATGCTGAGGCAACATTTTTTTATAAAAGATTTAAAGCATAGTTAATTTCATTTAAAAACAATTTGAAAACAAAAAAAATATATTAATATTTTGTAATTTACTGTCTAATATTTATTGAAACTTAATTGGAACATTTTCTTAAACTATATAATCGTAAAATTAAAATCGTTAATTAAAATAGTAATCGTTAATTAAAGAGTTTATTGCATACTCTTTTTCCTCTACTTACATCTCCTAAAGACCTTCAAGTGTAATTATGTGAAAGTAACCAAACGCTTAGATATCTAACGCTTTTGTTATCTCAGTCAATTTGCTCGAAAGTTAAAAAGAATAAAAAATAAGGTCCACCTCTGGTTTGTTTTAAATATTATAAAATGAAACGTGGTGTCAAGAAGATAGAAGATAGAAAAGGCAGAATCAATTTAAGCATAAAAAATTACTTTAATTACTTTCTTTTTAAAATACGATGATTTATTTGTTTATTGACTACTTTTTGGGAAGGTTTGAGATTGTTAAATGTTCCATGTAATGTTTTAACAGTCTTAATGGATTGGAAAATATTGACATCATGGCAAATTTGTACTTTTTGACATATTTATTAAAATTAACTCATATACCTTGGTTTAATTGATTGACATTTTCTACATCGTTTGATCGTTTTACCAATTGCGAACAGTTAACAGTGTTTTGTTGTTTATAATTTGATTACACTCGTACCACATATTTTTGAGAATTCTTTTTAGCTTTTTTTAAGTACCGCAAAAACTACTGTACTAATGTAAATAAAATTTTTTTTTCAAAATGTGTGATTTATGCTAGCTTAAAAGATAGGATAGGTTTTTGGTCCATTTTTTCAAGAACAGGATAAATGTCAAAATTTGTTGTCTTATGGGGTTTTTATTTGGAAAAAATTTATTGATTTAATAAATTTATTGATTTAAAAAATTGTGTTCTGGGCATTATAGAAAGATGCAGTTTTAGCACGGGTGTTACACACAAAATATGGGGTGGCTTACGCCTAATACAAATAGAAGTACCGGGAGTACCACATCATGCGTACCGGCTTACCCACACCAAATATCAGTTGGACAAGGTAGAAGAAGAATATATCAAAAGTATCTGCCCGCAGCTATTGAGCCGGGCTGAGGGGGTGTTTTCCAGGTTGCTTTTTTGGTTTAAAGCTTGAATCTCGAAAATTAGTCGTAGAAAAATAACCACTCTATACAAAATGAAAACTGATTAAATTTGCTACAAATTTTATCAAATAAAGTTTTTCGCAATTTTGAATAGTTATTGCGATATCCGCTTTTGAAAATCTATAATTTTGGAAACAGTTTTGACTCACATTTTTTGCTGTTTTTGACCGGATAACTCTTTAACGATGCACCAAACAAAAATGCCGGCCAGATGGTTCTAGAACATTAGATTCCTTTCAAAAATATGTATTACTTTACTATTTTATGTATTATTCTTCAAACGTATAAAATAATAATTGACAGTTCAAAAATATAATAAAATATTTTACAAGAATGATTTTTTTATTCAAATGTATAGTAATTTTATAATAATTTTATTAATTTTTCCTTGGTAAAAATTTTTCCGTCACGCGTTCTAAAATACGGCTTACTCAATGAGTTAAGTTTTTATCCTTACAAAATGGTTGTAGAGGTATGAAATTTATATCATTATTTTAAGGAAACTAATTATTATACATTTGAATGAAGTTTGAAATCATTGCTAAATTATTTTTGAATCGTATAATATTTATAAATAGATAACTGAAAAATAGATAAAATTGTAAATTAATGTATATTATTGAAGGGAATTTAATGTTCTAGAACCCTCTGGCCAGCATGTATTGAATGCATAGTTGAAGAGTCGTCCGAGATAGCAAACACTTTGAAGCAGACTTTCAAGAGCAGATATCGTAAAATTTATACAAGATATCGAAAAACTTGACAGATTGAAATGTTGCCACTGCTTTCAATTTGCACAGAGTGGTCATTTCGCTAGGATGCATTGTTTCCGAGATTTAAGCGAAAAATAAAAAAATAAAAATAAATAATGTAAGCTTGAAACCACCACTTTTTCCTGGTTCAAGGGCTAAGGGTGGGAGTTTATCAATACTTAAAAATTGAATCATATCAACAGAAGGATATAGATACGATCTTTTGCTCTGGAATAATGAAAATCAATAATTGATGTGATATTGGATGCCTTAGAATTTAAATTACATGTTAATATATTATTTAAAAACTAAGTTCTTTTATATTTACTTTTCATTCAAAATGAAGCAATTAAATGGTACATTAAATTATATAGACTATACCTTTCTTTTTGTTTTCTATTTTCTACTTTTTTTTTTTTTAATTTTTATAAATTTTAATTTCAACATTTGTTTTAATATATATATATATATATATATATATATATATATATATATATATATATATATATATATATATATATATATATATATATATATATATATATATATATATATAATATAAATGCTTTTTTTTCATCATAAATTTACATATAATTCTTATACTGAATGATTTATTACTGTTGTAAATTAATTAAACCAGGTATAAATTACCATAAATTTTGTAAGTGGATTTGATGAGATCATCCACTAAATTTTTAATTTTATTGAGCTCAAGGTAAAAATTGTCACTAATAATAATTAAATTTAAAGTCGTGAAAGATAGCTCTTAGGAAAAGTTATAGCAATAATTATAACCCTTGAAACTTGTATTCTCAGAGTTGATGTTGAAATTATAAATTAAAGATCAAATTGATATTATAATATTTATTTATTCTATTTCTTTTCTTTGTCATAATTAATAAAAAAACATTTTTTCAAATGTTCCACACAGTGAAATGAAAACAAAATAAAACGTCAAAACGTTAAACAAATTGAATGAAATAACCGACTTCGGTATTTCATATATTCCTGGCTTTAAGCCGATTTAGTTTTGTAGATTAATTTTCGAGTTTGTTTAATTTGAAATTGTTATTTATTTTTCATTATATTTTACTTAAATTTGGATCTGCTTATCATAAAATTTATAACAATCATTAAAAACTTATTTTTCCCATTTATTTTTGACACAAAGAGAAAATTTCTTCAAATGTAAATGGAATCACTACAATGGTAAGCTTATTTTCTATACAAAATGATCACGAAAATAGAAGTTTTTTGTAAAATATTATGCGCGTAACATAAATTTCTGAGCAACTGAGTTCAATCAATAACATCATATTTCCAACTCGCAAAATTCAACTTAGTTCCAAATGCTTTTTATTGGAATTTTTGACATTTCCAGTTTTTGAAAACATCACCAATATAAAGGACGGGTAGGGAGACTAGAATTTTCCCTCCAAAAGCTCTTTCCAAACAAAAGTACAAATTTACATTCCTCTTAATTGTTTTTGAGAAGCTTCGGGTGCATGAAAATCTTAAAGACTGCTAAAATGATATTTCGTTGGTAAAAAGAGGAGAACACAAGCTGAGGTATGAATATCCCAAAATTCATCTCATTGTTACTAACTTAGCCTACATTCAAATTTTCAACTCTCCTCATTAAAATTTTCAATTCTACTTCCCGAAGTAGAATATATATTTTTTAAAGATGTCTAGGAATGTTGTTGTTCAATCTGATTCGATCTGATTAAAGTCAGGCAGGTAAAGTCTCAATTTCAATTGTATTTGTGCCTTATAAATGATTTAACTATAAATATAATTGTGTCATGAGAACTTCTTACTTTCATTATCTGCTTCTCGTGAGTTTCTTCATTTTCAATGGATTTACTACTTGCTTATTATTTTAGTAAATTGTGACTAATTTTATTAGACCGAATAGATCACCCCATATAAATTCGTATAAAAAAGAGGAATAAAAAACCACATTTTATTGAGAGAAAAGTCTCTTTAGTTCTTGCATACTCTCTATACATACACATATTTTTATCATACATGTGAATAGAACAAAAAAAAGCACTCTAAAAGTTGAATTGTTGGTACCTCATTTCAAATGTGATCTGCTTTTATTAGCATTTACATAACATGTACGATATAAAAACTACGGTCAACTATGTAAGGTGGAATAACAGGAGAATTATTCATAAATGGGTGAAGCGGGTTTTATACAAGGGGAATCTATCAAAATAGTCTACCACGTTGGTAAATTAACGTGCATGTTTTGAAATTCCATATTTAAAAAAATCTTTTATCATTTTTATGAAAGTCTTTATCAAGTTTTTACAAAATTGTCTCAAGAACAAAGGTATATAATTCGTAGTGTCGTAATATTATGAGGAAAATTATGATAATATCATTTTCGTTTGGTAGAAGCGAATGTGAGTAAGTTATCCGCCCAGTTGGTGTAATTTGAAATTTTGAGATATTCAATAATTTTGAAACACTTTTGATTGTTATTATTGATCCACGAGAATTCCCACAGTTTTATAGGTATTCATTAGATTAGTTTATACACTACCACTTAATGTTTGTAAAGATGGTTTGCGCTTGCGGTCAGTTTCAACTTAAAATCTGACCGTTTTCTTTTCGACCACATGTGTTATTTTAATCCAAATGTCTAAATTTTGGTATATTCCGGAATGTATTATATAACAATGCAAATTTTGAAAAGCTAGAATTATCATCTACATTGGACATCTACGTGATGTATGTTTATGAACTTGTAGATTCACGGTAAAATATTGGCAAATCATTCAAACTGGAATATAAGAATAATTTTCAAATATCCAAGTTTTTAATTTTTTTTACCGGGTTATATCTTTCTATGTCTGAATGTTGATGTATCTGACGGTTGTCATTTTAGTACGGTGTCTATTAAAATTCATTCAGACAAACACGTCTAACTCAGAAATTCTGTAATGAATATTTATAAATATTTGGTAAATATAAATATTCAGAATCGTTGGATTATATTATATCCAATGAGTTGCCACTTGGATATTTAGTGACCACATTTAATATCTTGCGATTAAGCGCCAATATACCGTGAAGTTTTTATTTGATCCAATTGGAATTTTGTAAACGTAAATACATAGATTTGCATTCATCTGACAGTTTTTTGAACATAATTTTCTTGAAATTGAATATTCTGGAATTAATGCTTAGAAAGTCGATAAGTACAATGCGATAAAATTAAGTATGCTAACTGTTCAAGAAAATTCCATTTGATTTCAATTTCAAACTCAGCCGGTCAAACAGTTCTGAAGTGGCAATATATTTCTGTAGACTAGACGTATCGATTAATTTCAGTGATGTTCCATTATTCTCCAGTCACCCTGTTTAAAAATGTATGTTTACGTAATTTATATGTAAATAAGAAACCGTTTTTATTTTATAATAATAGATGAGATCAACCATTAAAAACAAACACTTGTCAATGAACAAACAAAAATATATGTCAATTCGAGTTGAAATAAAAATATTTTAATTAATTCAAGATTTTTATATTTTGTGTTCATACACTTTACAATGTAGAGGACATTGTAAGTTTTGTCCTAAATTTTTAAAGCTAGATAATGACAAGAAATTTTTTGACTCTTAACAGGGTGTTAGTGTTAGACTTTAGCAACTATAAATAAACTATATCCAATATCGTAGTAATAATATTTCAAAATACAGAATAATACCCTTGTTCCAAAATACAGAATAATACCCTTTCACTATTTTTCAACGTCCAAGACATGAACAGATTTATATGGATTCAACTAACAGTAAAATCGTTTGTTTAATTCCAATTTTGGAAACAACATTTAAATAGATCCGCTGCAATTTATCTATATAGATACATATATTAATTATATCAAAATAATAAGCAATTATTTATTTATTTATTTACTTATGTTATTTATAATTTATTTTCAGAAAAAAAAATCATTTGGCACAATAAATCATTAAAGTTTTAAAATATCACACATCTCTAATTCAATGCCAACATACAGAAAGATATTTGTCAAATCAACTTTTACATAATAAAATAAAAATTTTCTTATTTTGAATCGTCATGTTGCCTCTATATGCAGGTACACAAAAAATTTTGCCGTAAATAACATGTCCTGTAAAAAATTTACAATAAAATAGAAAAATTTATTTCAAAAAATTATTAATGTATAATAAAAAGTTATTAATTATTCTACATCTCTAACCTGTAGATTATACTTTAAACTTGAAGATTTGTGGTGATAGAACCTAAGAAAGTAAGTATTTGTTTACTATTCAATCGTAGCGATAATTGCACCAGAGTGTCATTAGTGAATTGCAGTTAAACCTTATTAAATACAACTAGACAATGGAATAGAGTAATAGATAAGGCTTATCGAATACAAAAAATATACTGCTGGTAAGAGGACAGCTCCTTGTAACGTAAGGATATGTTTATTTTAAAATGGCTTGGCCGATTTAGTTTATTGAATATTGAGTAAAAGTTTGCATTTGTACAACTGAATCTCATTATATTGTCAGACTTTTGCAAAAGTAAGCTTACGGATTTTAATATAATTTAAATGACATGGCTTATTAATTTTATTGAAATATGATGAATGGTGAAAGAAATATCGTCATAATATATTACTGAGATGTATTTAAAATGAGAGCGTCCCTTATATTTACCAAAAATCTATAAATATCTGTTCAATGGTGCAAGTCTTCATAATTTGGGTGATTTTTACGGTATTCTTCTCAAAGTGAATTATTGTCTGTTGCTATTTGTTTAATGGATTAAGCTATTAAGAACCTTTTTATGAAATATTACGTTCTTAAATATTAAGAACGTGAAATTATATCCTCGGCAAAATTTTTAATATTTTCCAATAAATTCTCTATTACACAACAGGATCTTGATATTTCATCTCGGTTTTTAGTTACATCTTCGTTATTCATTTGGCGTTATCGGCGCTTTCCGTTATATTTTTAAATCGTAGATTTTGTTAACTCTTATTGCAAGTTTCAAAATTGGTTTATTGATTCAGAGCTTTTCACGTAAATAGGTAGGATGAACAGCTCTAAACGCTCTAATTTTCACTAAGTATAGGGAAGCTGCATATAAATAATTATTTATTTATAAAAGACATGAATATGCTTACGTGCACCTGTATGTACAACACAATGTTTAAAAAATGTCAAAGTTAAATAAATATAAATTCACTGAATTACAATAAATGACATGGCATAGTATTTAAGTTGGTTGAAACTGTTAAAAATAAATATAGTGATGTCAAATTTTGTATTTATATGTTAAAAAATATTTTTTAAAAGTTTTTTCCATGTTTTTAAATGTTTAAACAAATTTAATTTTAATAACCGATAATACTTGATGATGAGCACTTGTTTCTAGTATATACTGTGCGTTATTTGAAATAATAAAAGTTGCAAAAGTACGAAAAATAGTAATAAGGTATGAAGTATAATCGAAGATTCAAATAATTTTGGTAAATATTTTAATTACTTTATAAAACTATTTTATATCGTTGCTAATTAGGGACATATATTTTCAAAGACGTTTATTGTTATTAAAACCTAATACTGGAAAGTAAAGATTTTTGTTTAAATAAATACATCAGGAATGGTTATTATTGATTTTTGGTTTGGATATCAAATTTCTATTGCAGCGTGAAGCGATCACTTAAATATTATTAGTATTTATTTAAAATGATGTTTTTATTTTTTATTTTTATACAAGAAACATCCATCGTTTACCTAAACTTTTAAATTACTTAAATTCTTTACAATGCTCTATGCAGACATGCTACAAATATTTTTGCAACCATTTTTGTTATTGCTCAAATGTAACAACATACAGGTATCGAAATTGTAATACATTGTTGATCAATGCGTATAAAACGCAACTCAAAAAAGGTTGATCCATTTTTATGCTCTTACAATAAGATGGAGAATATTAATTTGCAAATACTCGGAAATCGACCAAATTTGTAATAATAATGAGCCATAATGATTCTAACGTATGCTGTGTAATTATAAAAGCTAAAGAATTAGTGGCCGGCTGACTTAACGAGATCAAACCCTATATGTCTGCATTTTCTTTGTATTTCCCTTCCTTCGTCTTTTATTTGTCACATGTAAGATGATTCTTTTTTATTAGTATGTATACTATACCATGTACATAGAGGTATTAAAACTTTTCTGTGGGCTTCGTCACACCATGCTTTCTATATTAAGTTCGTTTATTATAGCAGCATCAGCATAAACGTACTGCGAGAGACGCTTAAACTAACATGATAGCCAACTATGAAAGATTGTAATCGTTTTCATTGCCAAACAAACATAAATAAATACAAATATAAACATGAAATAATAATTTATATAGAATTACAAAATTCGAATCAATTTTCATAATGACCGATGATGATATCTTGTAAAAAAAATTTTTTTGGAATGTGTCCCAGAAAATTATATTAACTTCAATATAGAAATTCATTCAGTTACATTGTATATAACTCTGAAATAGTCGGGGTATTAGTTCAAATCTACATGATCAATTTTCGAAATATTGACACAAGTAAATTAGTAAATATAATACATAGATGTTAGCTAATTATAAAATCGGAAATTATATTTTTTTGTAACCTGAAATGGACAATGGAAGTTTTAAAAGTATCACTAAAACTTACCACTAATTTAATGGTTTAAGGTTTATAATGTAAAATATTATGTTTTTTCATTATTTTTTCAAATCTACGTTAATCTCATGAGATTTCCCGAAGTCGCTTGTTCCATACAGTTAACAATGAGTTAGATGTTTTAATTGATGGAATATAGAATAATACAGCACATTTTGCATCCTAGTTGCCATTGTGCTTGAAAGAATCAAACGCCAGAAATTATTTTTTTAGCAAATAAGACATTTAAGTCTCTTCATTTAGAAAATTTTTCTCTCTGTTAAATACGAACTAATTTTTACTGTCTCTGTTTCTATAGTAGGCTTTCAAATATTGCTTGTGTACTTGCATAAACCAATTAAATAGCCTAGACATTATGATTTTTTTGGTTAAAATTTCAGAAAGTATCAAACAAACGGTCATATTTATCAAAGAAGATGTGTATATCTGACAAAAAACAGATAAAGTCAAATAATTTTATTGCCTAGAACTACGATAAACTCAACTAACTCCCACGAACATAATAAAAAGAAAGTTTGAAATCATTTTTTCTGTTTGTATATTGATTATTCTTTTGTTATTTTGGTCGTAGGTAAATTCGACATGTTAAAAATATTATCACATTATGTGATAAATAATAATTGTATACAATGCAAATTAACAAGATGCCATCACCATGGTTCTCTAAATTAGCTCGAGTATAATAAAAACTTGAAATAATTAAATACTAATTAACTTCTTTATAAATGGTTTGGAGTTCCAGTTTTGGCGTGTAAGCAGTTTTTTTCGAAATCAAAGATATGTTGTTAAAAGCAGACAATTTAAATTTTAAGAGTGTCATCATTTTATCATTCAGTAAAAAGTTGTCAAGTTAACGAACCACCCATTTGTTTATAAACGAAATTTTGTCGAACAAATAAGAAAAACTTTAATAAAAGAACAAAAGAAAATAAAATAAAATAAATAAAACATTGTTATCTTTTCCAGTATAATCTTGATCTTAAGTTTGCTCCCGGTATAAGATATAATATTTATTATCAATATTTACAATCTCAATTTATAAAAAAAAGAAAAGTTTTTTTTGTCTCCCCTGAAAGGGAATTTGAGAGAACGAGAGTCGGTGTGACAAACTGTGCTAAATAATGTAAAATAATATTAATAACGTCGATTATATTATTCTTATCTTATCCTCGGTTACTTTATAACCTTTCTTTCACGTAAGATTAAAATATATACAGACATCGTTCTTTGTTTATAAATATTTTACTTCCATACAAAAGGCGATAACAGTTAACAAATATTTATTAAGTATAATTATATATTGTGTTAGCTCACTTTTTAAGTGTGAGCTAAAAGTGTGGCTTAATCAAACATTCACATCAATAAAAACTGTTTTAGAATTTGAACTCTTTTTTCCTACTTAAAAGATAAAAGATCATGGATCGTTAATATATAATTTAGCAATTGTATCTATAGTGTGTTATAGACTCCTTCAGTTTTACAGATATCGCGATGATGGACTGACGGATAGATAGACACACCGAAGAATATGAATATTATATAGATCAAAATTTTCTTATTGTTTTTCTTCAAAATTTTTAATAGCTACATATTTTAGTAAAAATTTAATATGCTTTATTATTCCCTTTATTTACCTGATAGAAATCAAGGTTGTATAAGTATACTAATCCTAGAAGCCTTACAAAAAAAATTGTATAATCCATTTAATAATATCATACGAATTTAAAACAAAATTTCCCCAGAAATTAAAAATCAAAGTAAAATGAATCTGTTAAAGAAAGATTTAAAAGCTTATTTAAATAATTTAAATCGATAATATAGATGAGCTGTTTAATTGTTAATTTGAACGTTTGTATACATTGTAATGGTCAAACGCATATGAACAATATTATTATATATTTATTTTACTATAGTCCATGATTTTAAGTTAAAAAATTGAAAAACTAAGTAAATAAGTGATTTATTGAACCTTAATTGGAAAATCATACCGTTAAAGAATCGGTTAGACATATTTGATTGTAAAATTCAGCTTTTGAATTTTTTTTTTTATGGGAAAACAATTTTTATTTTTTTTTTATAATTTTTACATTTTTACGTGACATGTTAATAATGTCTATATTTCAAATATTTAACATGGATGGTTTCCACAAATGGTTTAATCTATATTGTATATAACTTTATGTTACTGTCATATTTTGATGACGTCATATGTAGATGCCCATCCGTGATGGTATACTTTCAAAACATAAGTAATATTATTTATAAGAAAATCAATGACACACAGAAATGATTTTAACATTATGAGAATGTTGATATTAATTTCTTAAATTTTATGACTTTCAAAGTGTTCATAATTTATTTTTTAGTCTTTCACACACACTCTGTCAATATTGTTTGGTAAGTTTTTTAAAAAACGGTAATTTTTTTTCAAAAGCCTAATTCAATTATTACATAATAACATCTCCGTGTTTTTTGTCTAATAGAGTGAAAACAAATAAAACAATTTATATTCAATATAGAAACTTATTTTAAAGCAGTATAAATTAAAGTAAACTATTTAAAAAACCAAAAAAACTTTGCAAAACCATTTATCGAGTCTGAAGCAAGTCGTAAGACTCCGTGAAAAACAAAGAAAAAAGAATTTTTGGAATAAGTTACATAAATAATCTGTATGTATTGAAAATTAAAATGCAATTCGTTCAACAACTAAATGTAAAGGAATTTCTATAGTTAACTATGGTTAACATTAAATTTTTCCTCTATTTTACACTAATATTTGAATACAATATTTTCGGAGATAAATTATTTCAAAAGTTTGAGTGAAGCAAATTTGAAAAAAATATGGTAATTATCTTTTATAAGGTAATTATTATTTTTACATAACCCTAAAAATCATCACTACCTATTACTATTTTTCGAAATTACAAATTCTCTTGCGATAACATAGAACTAAAATTTTATTCAATTTTTCTCAAATCAGAAGTGGATGGATGTCAGGCAATGTGAATTTTTCCATTAATTTTCTCATTTAAATATATCACACTTTGCATTTTAAATACTATAAAAATGTAAGTTTTTTGTTATTTAAATTTTTGTGTAATATATTAAAATACATTATAAACAGAAAAGGAAAATGAGGATATATCTTTCATAAACTCCTTAGGGATAAAGATAAAGTTTTAACTAAATACAAGGATCTATTAAAATTAAATTAGAACTTCAATAATCAACTAAATAAATAGCTGAAGCTCTTGTATATTCTAACTTTATGTATACAAACGACATAGTGTTGGGCTTCTCCTCTGTCTTACTAAAAGGGTTTTAGTGTATTATTTACAATGTTATGAATATATCTCGTGCGTAAATAATCAGTTCATTGTAAATGATACTTTATAGTTATGAAAATATTTATTTATTTGGATAATATCTATTGGGAATTCGAAATATGTATTCGTTTGTGTTGTTATTAATTTTGTTCTAAAATATCGGAAAGAAAAAAAGGTTACTGGTCTTCAGGGTAATATAATCAGGCAGCAGTGAAAAAAACGAGCAAGTGATCAATTTTATTATTCGTACTCATAAACATTTTTTATTCTAAATATATTCATACAAAATTACGCTGATTATTTTTAAAGCTTACTAAAATTAAGTAACACGAAGTGTACCTACTTATCAAAAATCAAAAATTATTTTTGATGTTTCGAAAATTTACCTTGATATTGTAAAGAAGACCTAACTGGTTTAGTTCCGAACTTAAGAAAGTACATTAGATTGTTTTAATTACAATGTAGATTATATAAACACTCTAAAAAAACTCTATATAAACATATATGATTATTTATTATATATAAAATCCCATTATTCGATTAAATTAATTTTTATTTCTACTCACACATTAAGTAAGGGTATTAATGAGACGTAGTTATATCTAAGTAAAAATTTTAAATCAAGACGTGTTCTGACTGTGTTAACCATTTTGATAGTCTCATGATATATGAAAATGAGCTTTTATTCGTATACTATAAGTTTTACGCTATAACGCTATAAGCATAAAAGTGATAAAGTTTTAACCATATGCACTAAAAAAAAACTTTACAAAAACGTTTTTATCCTTACATGTTATATAAAACTGGAATTAATTTCTTCCAGTATTATAGAAAGAAAAAAAATAGAGTATATTTCATTGATTTTTGAACTACTGCTTCTTGTTTAAAAAATTTGTATAAAAAACATACTATTTTGAATCTTTAAGCTTTTTCTCTTCAACTTTTGTCCAAATTTTCAAAAATATATAAACAATGAAATTTTGTTAATTAATCTCTCACAGTTTTCCTTAGAATTTTCATATTTATAAAATTTTACACTCAAAAATCACAACACAATAATACTTCAAAATGGAATTTTTCAACTTAATTTTTACTAAGATACAACTCAATCACGTATAGATATTGTCGACCCAGTGTGTCAATTTGCTATCACTCTATTACGTAATTTTATAGGAGAATGAATAAACATTCTTAAAAAAATATTTTTAATGAAAAACAATTTATTTCCTAAAAAAAAAACTAATATTTCCTATCTGTTTACACTTTAAATAGCGGTTAAGATGGATTCAGCCGCAAACTTTAGTTAAGTTATAGATTTGGGTGTTTTAGCCATCACGTTTTTTTTTAGAATTTATAGTAGGTTTCTCTTAATTTCGCTTTATTATAAACTGTTTTGGTTTCAAAAGGTTCTTTGTATCAGACAAATTCCTGAATAGATCAATTTGAAAATCTAAAGATTAAGTATGGAGCCATTAAGGTGTGAAAGCTCTGCTCAAATACCCTTAATTGTTCTTTTTATAGCTTTTTTAAAATAAATATCAAGGATAAAAATTTGTGTTTTATTCTTTTTTCCAGTTTTACAGACAGAAAAAATTTTTTGAATATAGAAACTTTCTCAATCAAAATTAATACGGATTTAATGTTTTTATATACTAACAGATACCAAGCGCTTTGCAGCATTACAAAAGATAGTAACCCAGATATACGTAGAATAACATAACATAACGCACAAAAACATAATATGCCAAATTTAATAGTACTTAGATCTATTATTTATAATTTTATCTTGGCCACATGTGCTCATCGTCGGGGAAATAATTATAGCATTTGGCCTAAAAGCTCGCTTTCCTCGCAGTGTATGTAATGATCTTGTTTTAGGACTACGGTCTGGCACGATGTTATGCCCTATCGTTCACATTGATGGCCCGGGAGTTTTGTAAGAACTGTTGACTTATACTTTATTTTGTCAAGTAAAAATTCAGAATTTTAATATATGTTAGGAAATTCGTTTAACAATGGTGTAACCAAGTTATAAAAAAAAATGACATTTATTAATAAAGCGTATTTTTTTAAAACTTTAATAACTGATATTGAATGCAAATATCCTGATAACTTCTTTAAAAGAAGGCAAAAATGCCTACAAAGTGAAAATAAAAAAGTTATCAAATCTATCTAGTAACTTTAGTAATGCGTGCAGATTGAAAATGCCTATAATTTATATAGATTTTGTGATACTAAACTCATTTAAAATAATACAACTCTGTTATTTCATGCAATGCAATAATGTTCATTAAGTTTCCAATAGTATTATTAATTTCATATTTATTACAAGAAATTAATTTTTTTTTTTATTATTGTTTTCAGAAATATGCAGACATATTCATTACATATACGGTGAGTGTCAAATTCTTTACATAACAATTTCATTTATATTTAAGTGACCATGACTATAATAAATAATAAGACAACAAAATCTATAATAAAACAACATTTTACTCAAATAAAAGAAAATTATTTCTGAAAAACAATGTTTAAATACAGGATTAAACAAAAGTCTTTTAACCCATAAATATTTCATTAGGTTATGTAGGTTCAAAAAAATGTGTGTGTGTACTTATGTCACGCGTTAGAAGTTCTTCTGTCTAGTAATATTTCTAAATATAATACTTACAAAATTAACCTGTAATATTTGAAAAAACTCTCCAAGTTTTTACATAGTTTTTGCAAATTTATATTATAATTTTATATAATAATTCAGAATTGATGATTTATAATATATTGGTTATTAATAAAATAATATATTTCACATCAACTGGCTTAATGAATTCAAAAATAACAACACGTTTTGTTAGATACCTTGCGTTCAGTCTGAATATACTATGTACCATACTTATAGTATATACAGTATATACTATAAGTAATGTATAGTCAGTTTACATACCAATAAGTAATTTAAAGAAATATATCTTATTAATTCTATTCTGAAGCGAACTTCATATTTCCGGTTTAAAGGATCGGGCGCGTGCAGCTCACAAATTCACTCTCATATAAACGCGCCAAAAGAAGTATAACTTCAAAAAAATAATATAAAATTTCCATTAAATTGCATATAATTTCAGAAACTATTAAAATTTAAAATCCGCTTTCCTAGAGTGTTATAAAATGACAAAATAAGTTATTAGTAAAAAATCCATGAAAAATCTCGACATTTAGTACAACAATTCAACATTATAATTTAAGAAAAATTACACTTTTAGAATTATTTATTTTATAGGGGACATTGCAACATTTCTGTAGGAATAATTACCGAATTCAATCAAGTCAGTAACCAGATATTGATAAGTTCCAAGAACTTGGAACTTGGTAAATTTCGGCAGAATCAAATTAAACATATTTGAAAATTGTACAAAATGGGTACTAAATTTTCCAATATGTTTAATTTGATTCTGTCAAAATGGTTCTACTGGTTTCACAGTGGTAGTTTCAAGAATCTTGTCCAACGCTGTATAGACCTCATTATCAGAGTTATATAAATCGTATATAGTTTATATGACATTTATTGCTTAACTGTTTTTCTCCTCTCCTTCACACCGTATGTGATAACACATATTTATAACATAGAAAATAGTTCATTCGTCGATATTATTACTGGGCATAAGAAGAAAAGGTAGTGGGGGACGGTGAAGAGTGTTGTGTATAGAGGTTATACATACATATATATAGTGAATATTTTAAATAATATCTCGAAATGGTATGTAGGTTATTTTAACACTATGTATGATGCTATGTGCTAAA